>JARHVA010001558.1:2095000-2397500 GCA_037957365.1 Torreya grandis | reverse complement strand
AACTAGCCCTAATTGTACGCACATTTAACAAAAAATCATTTTTTATTTTTTTGAGGTAGTTAGGGTGGGTTACATGTTCGACTACCATTTTTTGTCAGCTTTAAGGATATACTTAATTTTAAAATTAATAAAAAATATTGATCAAAAAAATATAAAAAAGGTTCGTAACACATTATAAGATATTATATAAATATTTACCAAAGGGTTTCAAATAATATCTAATGATGCTCAAAAAATGGTGGGCCACACGAACATATATTTACTATGTTTTCTTGAAAAAATAATAGGTCCTCTTCAAATTTTATATGTTTTACCTATTTATACTTAACCTTTTTTCAAAAAAAAAAAGTTTTTAAAAACTAGACTCGAAATTCTACAATTTCTATTTTTATACCATCTTCAAATTTTGAGTGTAGCCATCTCAAATTATCTATAGAAGTTCACATTTTTGAAATTTTATAAAAATCATGTCCACAGCTAGGCCCTTTTTTGTCCCCAAAATGTGTTCACTTACCTAAATCTTCATATACAATCAATAAGAGGTTTCATTGGTTAGGTTTTTTCCTTAGAGAAGTAACACTTATCTTGTGGAGGTCTTGGATGCAAAAAAGATGTCCTGTATCCTAGATATTATTTATCCTTGTGATAATTTCAAGCCAAAATAACCTCTTTTAAAAGCACAATTATTCAAGGGAGATATTGATGCATGATGGGTTCTCTTCAACAATGTAAGTATATTCATATCCTTCATATCTCAATAAGTATATGTCGTAGAGCTAATAGATTGAATTGTATTTATCTTTAGATTATTTTTTTGTTCTATTAGATAGAATTATCTTTGCATGTTTATTATCTTCCCCATTTATGCAATAATATTTGGTAAACACTATATTATCTTTCATATTAATTTACTAGAATAACTTGTTTATTATTGTCAAAATCATAAGACCTAGCTAGGGTCATCATAAAATAGAATTTGACTAGAGGCCTTGTAAAACTCTCATTTTCCATTATGTGATAAGATATCCATTTGTGTAGATTTAGTGAATCGATTATTAGTAATGACCTTGATAAAAAAAAAATCACTAATAGGATAGTTAGTTGATTACCTTCTCCGAGATCAATTATTATTAAGTAGGATGAGTTATAGATCTATCTTGTTTCACTTGCATAAATTATGGTGAATTTGACATGAATCTATCCATTGTATTTTATTTAATTTTCATTTACAGTCGATTGGATCGATCTTGTTAACCCAATTATATATTATGTGTGTAGGTTTCCAACTAGGTCGATCTTATCAACCTAGTTTTATTTTTGTATGCAATTTTTCAACTAGGTTGAGCCTATCAACATAGTTCTATTTTTATGCACATCTTTTCAACCAATTTGAGCTTGTATACCAAATTTTTTATTATATGTGTAGTATCAAAATCTTGCCTCAATTATCTAGTAAAATAATGATTCAACATTATCAAGAAAAACTACTAAATCAACCTAGTTGATCTTGTTTTATCTTCCAAGTTTACTCTTACCAATTTTGTAATTCAAATTTGTAAATTATCTAAATTTTCTATTTATGTTTTTCAGTTTAATAGATGTGTAATTACAAATTTTATTCTATGTTATCTACATTTCAAATTTTTAAAAATTATATACATAATAAACTAGGTCAATCTAGTCAATGTAGTTTATTTTGGCTCTTTTTTTAGACTGCTCATTTTCTTCCCATAATCTAACTAGATCAACCTAACCAACTCTATAGGACTTGGCTAACCTATTTAATTTCATCTTACTATTTTGATTTCCAAAAATAAACTAGATCAACCTACTTAACTCTATATATCTTGTCTAAATCTATAGGTCTTAGATGACTTGGTTTAGTTGGTGTCTGACCTAGTTTATTTTGCCTCTATTTTCTGACACAATCCAAGAGGTGGCCTACCTAGTTTAGTAGGTAGCCAACCTATTTTAATTACATATTAAATTGATAATTATGTCTTTTTTTAGCCTCTAATTAGTCAATAAAATTACGTAATCAAAGATTTATATCATAACCTCACTTATATTATCAATTTAGTTGAAACTATTCAATTTCTTCCTTCATGTCTTCCTAATCCTAAACCAATTAGTCCATCATGTGACATAAATTTTGCATCCAAAAAAACATAATGTAATATAGTTGAGGTTATTCACCCTAATCCTCTTCCTAATAACAATATTGGGAATCATCCACCCAATAATCCCTTCTTTACTACCAATACTGGTAATTATCCTCCTACCAACACTAACATTCATACCACTATCAATCAAAATCCTCCCATTGATACAACTAAAATTCTTGCTCAAATGATTCAAAAAATGAATGTTATGACAAAAAATAATTATTAATAAATAATGTAAATGTGATATCATATATTACAAATAGATAATCAACCACCTCACATCATTATGACTCAACCAAATCATAAATTTATCCCTCCTCATCTTAGCAATTCTAATGTAAATATTATCCCTCAATCTCCTTTACATAAAAAAATAATTCAACATATTAAAAATGAACCTTTATCTCTTTTTATTATGTCTATAAACATTTGAAACATTTCTCTAACTATCATATATGATGGGACAAAATATCTTGATATCTTTCTTAAATATTTTAGTAATCTCTATAAAGAATGGGTCCAACCTAATACCTTTGATACCAACAAGTTCTTATCCAAAAACATTGTTGGTGATCAACTTGAATGGTAAAATTAAATTTGTAGACATTCCTTTACACAACTATAGGATTTAATCAATTCTCTAGTGAAGGAATTCCAACATAATGACCTTAAAAAATACCTTATCCATTTCATCAATGCCAAGAAAATTTCTAATGAATCTACTCATACTTTCATCAAATGATGGAAATATTTAGCTCATAACGTGGATCATAACATGAATGAAGATACACTTTTAAAACTATTTATTACTTCGCGTAAATCTCTTATTAATTACAAAGTTAAGATATTTTCCCATAAAACTTTAGAATAATCCATAGACCAAGAAAAAGTCAAGAGTTTTTATGAATCAATTTTAATCACCTCAAGAAATTACTAAGGAAACATTCCAACCATTTTATCATAAAATTAATTCATATAAGCCTCCTCAACCTCAAAATAGAGAATCTAATTTTAACCAAAACTAGACCCACCCTCCCTTAAGCCTATAATCACTTCAGAATAAATTTCCACACTCTAAACCCATGAAATTTAATCCTTGTAAACCTCCTCAAAATATGGTATAATACTAATAAGTTTTGCTAATGGCATGCTACGATAGGTCATCATGAGACTTATCATGATCTTCACCAATTAATTCTTGATTCCTTGCTTAGTCCACATTTAAATATTGACACTCTTACTCAACAACATTATCAATATTATCTTCAAGCTTCCCAAATATAATATAAGGAATCACAATCACATCAACATCACTTACCTAATGGTCAACAATAATTACCCCATACCTCCACCCATCCATTAATGTTGTTCAAACAATAATTGATAGTTCTTCCTACATCAATAAGAAAATGATACCTAACATGAACATATTTAAATGGGTGGTTACATACATTAAACTTCAACCTCTTAGGTCACATAAACCTAAGGAACACCTAGTTCAAATTTCCACTATAAAGAACATCATAAATGGTCGTACTTTATCTTATAAACCTTCTCATACATATATTTCATATCGCATGTCAATTTCAACATCCTCAAAATCTAATTTACCATCACCTTCACCTACCTCCAACTATATTGGATAAAAAATATGGTTCATTCTAATTATTTGAATTCACCTCACTCCACATCAAATGCTAGGTCATCTTGTGATTCCCATCCACATGACACTTCAAAATTTGGGGTATCTTATGATGACCATACCTACATAAAATTACCATTTTGGGAATCATATGATGCCAAATATTATTCTACATTACATAATAATAAAAAAAATAAACTTCAAGAAACCTTCATAGGCACATAGGCTTGTATTTCACATGCTCATCTTTGATATAGATGCTAGTATATATTTTGATTATTAATTTTGTTTCATGCTTATTTATTTTTATGAATTTAATTTAATTTAGTTTAATTTTACTTACATGATTATTTCCATTTTGGTTCTTAGATATCTCTTTCATTATTATCATTTATTATATTTTTTTGTCGTTATTTGCTTTAGTACATATCTTTGATTATATGATCATTTACTTTTCCCATTTTTTGGGATGATCACTAATTTTAGTGGTGCTTGTACTAGACCCTTGTAGGTTATTATGGATTATCTAATGATATGATTATCATATCATTGCCCCATCCCTTTCATAGCATTATTTTACATCCTTGTAATCAACTACAAACATATTCATAATTGCATCACTTATTACATAGATGGATCTCCCATGGTCCCCATCATTACCTTATTTCCTTTCATTTGGGTCACATATAGGTCACTTTGAGATTCAACACTTACTTGTGGGAAAGTATAAGATTCTTTAGATACCTTAGTCTTTAAAAACTTTTCTCTAGTGACCAATTTTAACCTCTCTTGTGTTTATCACCTATTTCATTCATGATTGGTTCTCTAAATTTGAAATGAGGAGGAATATAAAAGTATAAAATATTTAAAAACCAAGTCATAAAAAAAAATAAAAGGGAATGGTCAAAAGGTAAAAACAATCTTAAAATTCATATAAATCTAAAAGACATGATCTATATTTGGCCCATCTCCTACCTTATTTGAAGCTCAAATTCCAAAATTGACCTCATGATAGAGATGAGGTCCATTAGGGTGTGTTAGGCCAGTAAACTAGGGTAGGATGTATCATTATATCATATATTTATAGTGTCACCTACTTTCTCATATAAATATATAATCTTTTTAGTAGATGAATGACTATGCAATGGGTCTAGAAGAATGGGGAACACATTCTAGGCAAGTAGGTACATTTTCCTTTTAATGCATTGTAGTCATATAAAATGAAAAAAATGGTAACTTGAGCATGGCCAATGACACATAATCCATAGGTGCCTCTAGATTGTACTCAAGGCCCTCTCAAGCTTGTTTTCACTAATTCCTAGTCATTTGTGACCTTCTGGACTTAACTCTAGTTGAGCCAACACCCTCTCTTCATGACCACTCTATCCCCCTAGGTCTCATTTTCCCAAGACAATAATGCCAAATTTGGATAGTAGCATTGGACCCTAGGGTGTCCCCTTTTCAACACTCTTTTCTAGTCACATTTTGAGCCCAATTTACTATTTTTCTCTAGTTTCTTTTGTTTATTATGTCAGCCTAGTCTAGTTTTATCTAACCTATGACCAATAGATCCATATATAAGCCCATTCAAAGATCATTTAGAAAGGGTTGGTAAATATCATTCAAGAAATCAATAATACAAGTGAGACCACCAAAGAAATATTCCTTATTCTTTACATATAGTTAACCTATACACTTTCAAGCTAAATCAAGTCTTTAGACTAATCCCTAGCCATCTCAAGCATACCCAATTTTATAATTTCTTGCATTTCATTAACTATTGAACCAATAAATCTTAAAGGGAGATCTACATATGACTTGATCCCTCCTCAGAGTATTGGTATGTAGGTAGTATGCCCACACCCAAGGTGTGAAGCATGTCCAGTGCATCTTACACACACTAACCACTTTTCCCTAATTGCCTAAGTTCATTTAATTACATAGAAAAGAAAAGCACATGAAGAATCAACTCTAAAAGGAGCTTTTTTGATAATGAAGACCTAAAATTTGGAACATAGACACACACACTGAGTAGGTGAATAAAACCCAAAAGGCTCAGATCTTTAGGACAATAACACCATGGGAGGACTATAGTGCTAGATCCTAGGGTGTCCAGTTACGATGCTCCTATCCAATAAAAAAATGAAGTCCAAGATCCTATTTATGACACTATCTTAGTCCCACACCTGACATTTTAGACCCTTTCTCAATTTGAACAATTTAGAATAAGCTAAGTTACATTTCTTCTTACTCTTTTACTATTTTAAGAAAGATCAAATTACAATTCAATGTCAAAAATTAGTAGTTATAATTAGGAATATTATTTAATGATTTTACCTACTTAGACATATTTATTAATTAGGGATAAAACTCTATTATTCTTAAAATAACAAATCATTTTGTGAACTTGACTTCAAATTTTGCATAAAACCCTAGAAACCCTAGGGTAAATTTCTACCTAGATTTTTTCAAATTAATTTTTGAATTTTTAATTGAATATTAAAATTATAAACTCCTTTCAAAATTTTAAAATTCATAGGAAATTTTAAAATATTTTTTTTCCAAAACCCTAGTTTCATACACTAGGTCCCAATAATTTGCTAGCATTAATATAGAAATTTACTAATTTTTTGTTTAGATATATAAATCATCAATTTAATTCAAATTCTAAAATTCAATAGTAAATTTTCAAAATTATTTTATTTCAAACCTTAGTTTCATTAAATATCTCCTAGTAAGTTTCCAATCATTTTCTAGATTTTTAGTTGCATATTAAAATCAAAAAATCACTTCAAATTTCAAAAATTCATAGTTTTTTCAAAAAAATATTTTTATCAGAACCCTAGTTTCATCTACTATGTCCCATTAAATCAAGCACTTTCCCATAAATTTTTAAATTTTATCTTTCATACTTAGCTCAAAAAATTTATATTTTTTTGCAATTTTTTTTTTCAAAAGTCCCTAGTTACATGTACTAGCTCCTATTTGATTCTTGAGGTATCCCTTTACATTCATAATCAAATTGCAAAAATGATGATTATTTATTTACAAACTTTTCTTACATTTCTTAAAAATAATAAGGAAATAATAATGGGCCCTATTATGTATATGAATGATGAAGTATATCATATGTTAATACAAAGGTTCATCTTTTGCATTTCATGTTTATGTTTCATTATATGGGATGATATTACAAAATTCATTGCCAAAAATTTACAAGATTTCATTATTCTTTTTTCATACTCTCTCTTTCTTTTACAAAATAATTTCCAACTCCATTTTTATAAACACATTAGAAATGTTCTATTACATATCAGAATTTTCTATGCCTTTATGAAAAAAATGTTCTCTATCCTTTACTTTCTTTTTCTCATGTGGATAATTTTTCAAGTTTATCATGTTAAACACATTACAAATGTCATAACACATGTAAAATTTTTTGATGCATTGTTTCACAAATTCATGATTTATATCCCTTACTTTCTATCTCTCATATGGAAAAAATTTGAAGACTAGCATGCTCAACACATTAGAAATGTCATGTTACAAATCCAAGTTTTCTATGCATTAGTTCAAAAATTCCATGCTCTTTATCCCTTATTTTCTATCCATGATATGGAATGTTCTTTATAATCATATTTTTATACATTGTTTATACTTAGATATATCTAACTCTTTAGATACTTTTAAGTATCTCCCTATCACTACTAGACATAAGAAAACACTAATGATTATATCTATCCATCCTTCTTTTAAACTTGGTTCTTCTAAATTTTATCCCACACCTATTATCAGCTCTATGCCTATAGTAGATCATGCAGTACATGTTATCACCCAAGTTCATGAAAATAGGAAGGTTTATTACACCCATGGTTATACATTTGTCACTTACATTAGCACCCCTTTAGATCCAATTTAAATTCCTCCACCTATTATAGTTATTTCTCTAGTCCCAATTTAGACATAATTGAGGCCTTCATTACCAGTACAAAGAGTTCATACATTTTTATAGAGGTCTCTTTTCAAGAAGCCATAGTTTCAAGATTCTAGATAACTTCTACATATTATATTCATTCCTAGGGTAGTATCATTGATGTCTCAAGACTCTACACATAAATTACATATTCAGAGAGCATCTCCTACCTCCAGATGGGTCCTTAAGAGCCTCATAGTTTCATCTACTTCTTAAAGTTACAAAGGGACCCCATATTCAGTTTCCACCACAAGCATTTCAAATAGCCTACCCTACTTTCAGAGCCATAGTATCAACATTTCCATCATGCTTCAAGATCATGCACAATCCTTCTTCTTGATATAGGACAACATGATAGGGAGTCTCTTATGAGATTCATTAGTTTGTATCATCTCTTCTGATTCATAAACACTAGTAGGAACTTCATTACTTTTTAAAACATTTAATAAAACAAATCTTTTAAAATTCCTAATTCCAAAAATCAAACTAAATTGGAAGCAAAAAATTCTCAACTTTAAAACGTTGGCATAATTGAATCTAATTAAAATCTGATCCAAGTACCATGTTTCAAAACTAAAATAAAGTGAATTGAAAGATCACTTCAGTTATCCATTGAAACTGTCAAATTTTCCAAATTCTTGATTTTATTCAATTTCTTATAAATGATCTAAATTATAATCTAGAAATTAATTGAAACTAAAATGCAAAAATGAATTCAAAGATCAAAACACAAATTGTTTATGGGGTTTAGAAATCCTACATCCTCGAGTTCTTATTGAATCGATTCATTAATGTTGCTAAATTTTACAAGCTAAAATAATACTTAAAATCAACAAAATAGATATAATCTCTGTAAAAATAGTGTTTTAGGCCTTCAAAAGACCTCGACTGACTCAACACATCCTTCACCTTCCTAAATCACACATAGAGGCTTCTCCAAATTGAAATTGGCAACTTCTATAGCTCAAAATGACATCACCATTTATCCAAAATGGATAAATGAATATACTACATAGAGGATATTAGAATTTTAAACAAGTTTGTAGTTTACTCGGAGCTCTGGTTTAGACTCTAAGGGCTCCAAAATGACCAAATACAACAAACTGGTCTATATTTTTCAATACATAGTCGACCAAAAGATTACCTTCAAATACAAGTTTGTTCCTTTTAAAACACTTCCAAGTCCATATCTTGGTTGGTCAAGACCTATCCTTTTTACTTGGGAGGTCTACGTTCAAGTCTCTTCCCCATCTATTTGGGTGCTTGACTTATCCTTTGTCCCACATTGATGGGATTATGAAAGCCATCGGGTCCTTAATAAACTTGAATGTCTATTTTGAAATGTCAATGATATATTTTATCCCACATACGATGGGTGGGGAAGGTTACCTTGCTTTAACAAGTCTTTCATTCCAACTGTTTCCTATACTTTTGAGTTTAGCCACATCTTTTATCCCACATTCATTGAAGAAGATGATAGAATAGGCTTAATATAGCCTAAGATGAGGATAGATGGATGTGGCTTCGGTCATGCCACATGCCTTTTTGTCCAATCCATTTCCAAACTAGGAACTTAAGCCAATCTTGGATACTAATCATGATACTTGGACATGGCACGGTGGACTTGGCATCTAGTCCCTTCAGTCTAAAACCAATGGTGGTAATGTATTGACTCAAAAATATGAGTTTGCAGGGCCTTCATGGTTCTCCATGTGGCTTAATGGGGATTGCTTGATAATTACAAAGTATTACCAAGGAAAAATTATAAGCTATTTAAAACACTTAATTAAATTGTCCCACATGCATCTCATGGGTATAAAATATAGGTTTAAAATCAAACAAAAATACATAGCATTATGATATGGAGGCCAAGGCATCCCTCCTTAATCAAGTGTGTCAACCCTCACTAAGGGCCCCCATCAAGCCAATAGCGGGGCCCATGGTTCTCCATATGACCATCTATCAAAGACTAGAGGCTGAAACCAAACACTAACCAAATTTTTTGCATGAATTTAAAAAATTGACTACCACATGTCAACAGATGATTGGTCCACTTGTTGCATTTGGAAATAATGCCACGTCACTTTTCGACACTTTTTATTTTCCCTGTTACAAGAAAAATTCAACAAGCAATAGTTTGAGCATACAGTGTCCATTTTACAAACCATGAAAAGTGTCAAAAATATCTTGGCAAGATCTACAATATGAAATTGGTTTCATAATGACTTAGAAATTTTTTCTAAACTAAACTCTAGATCACACCTCCCTACAAAAGAGCTTTTGGTCTCCAAAAGTCTACTATCACCTAAAATCTTATAACTAGTCTACTACATCACATCAAATAGATCCCAATCATAGCAAAAAGATAAACATTGGTAAAATAAATGATTCACAACTCAACTAAAAATACCTACACATGGCATGAGTAAAATAATCTACAACTGCCAATAACTTGATCATAACATACCAAAACTATCTGCCCATGTCACATCCTATAAAGTAGTGAACTATCAATAAACTAAAATAATTCCCAATGTAACTATAAAACAAATTTGTTAATGCTGATAGCTTATAATAAATGTTGTGGACATGTTGCAGTATAATGCCTTGGTATGGGACTTATATGCTAAGCAAATGCAAATAACACAAAGTGTATATTGCCTAACATCGAAACATGCCCATAGGGTCTTTACAATGCATCTATACATCCATGTGCCAAAAATAGATACATTCCCAAAATGGTAGTCAAATATGAGACAAGTGTTTTAAGGAATTAACTCAACCTAAAACATGCATTCTGCTATTATCTCCAACTGATCAAATGAGTTCAAGTCCTCTAGACAACTCACACAACTCCTATAAATAGGAGATTTAAAAACATAGAGCTATTCAACATGAGAATTGAAATAATTAAAATGACGAACCTATCTTGAAGTGTTCTCACATGCTCTACTAATGCATCATCAAATCTTGTTCTTTCCCTTAACATAATTCTTAACAATGCTTTGAAAAATAAGTGCATTATTAATCCACTTAATCAAATTTTCTGCCTAGTTAACTTGATTTCCTTAGTGGATTCCTTAACATGACTATGGATTGATTTAACTTCATTGACCTTATTAATAGGTTGATAAATCATCTTAGTTTTACCATGTCTAAAATGAGAATATGATTGAAGTTTAAAACAATGATCAATCTGATGTCTACTCTTATGGCAATGAGTGCAAACAACCTTCTTAGGTGAGGTCTTTCTTTTACCTCTTCTCACTTTCCCATGATGAGAATGGTTTTTAACACCTATAATCTACTTAATCATAGCATGCCTCTTCCAAAAAAATGCAACACTATGATTATGCATCCCACAAAAAGTGCAAGGAAATGATTGCATCATCTTCTGAATGTTAAATCCAAATTTCTTAAACATAAAAAGTGGATCAGAATATTTAGTGCTAACTCTAGTGTAGGAACTAGAGGTGGAATCTCAATACCTCATCTACGTGTCCTATTACACTATACATGCTCTACTAGTGGCCTTGGTCCTTTGCTATTAGAAGCTTGTCTTCCTTTAGCCATGGAGGAACTTTCTCCAATTTCCACCTACTCACTAGTGTAACCCAAAACTGCATGAAGAGATCTATGCTCTACTTGTATTGGGTTAGTAATTCCTTGGCCATCTCGACTAAGACCTCTTCCATTAAAGCCCATTTTCATCAACAGTTTGGACCCTATACCCTTAGTGTGTTGTTCAAAACTACCAAAAGCATTATTACTTGAATCTGAATATGAATGGAAAAAAGAAGTAGATGAATTATGTGGTGAATAACTTACAATGCACTTAGTCATAGTCTCTACATTTGAAGTAGAAGGTATGGTATTCTTTGGTTCACCACATGACAATTTGATCAAGAGCTCATCCTTAGATTCAAGCTCTAACTTTAAACATGTAATCTCCTCATCCAAGGAGTGTAATCAAGCTCTTAGGGAAGTATTCTCATCTTAGATATGCGTATTGATGCTTTCAAGTTCTTCCATCTTAGCTTTATGTGACAACTTTCCCATGGTTTCCTATAGACACACTGATTCCACAACTGCACACTATAATCTAATCAAGTGACATTGAAAACCAATAAACTGAAAACAACTATCAAATCACAATCAGAAGCTATCCTTGCTTTCTAACTGCTTTGATACCAAAATTTGATCCATAAACACTAGTAGGAACTTCACTACTTTTTAAAACATTTAATAAAATGGATCTTTTAAATTCTTAATTCCAAAAATTAAACTGAATTGGAAGTGGAAAATTCTCAACTTTATAATGTTGGCATATTTGAATCTGACTAAAATTTGATCCAAGTACCATGTTTCAAAACTGAAATAAAGTGAATTGAAAGATCACTTTAGTTATCAATTGAAACTATTAGATTTTCAAAATTTTTGATTTTATCCAATTTTCCATAAATGATCAAATGATTAAATTTTGCATTCTGATTAAAATCTAAATTATAATCTATAAATTAATTGAAATTGAAGTGCAAAAATGAATTCAAAGATCAAAACACACAAATTATTTATGGGGTTCATAATTCCTACATCCTTGGGTTCTTATCGAACTGATCCATTAATGTTGCTAAAATTTTCAAGCTAAAATAATACTTACAATCAACAAAATAGATCTAATCTCTACAAAAATAGTGTTTTAGACCTTTGAAAGACCTTGGATGACTCAACACATCCTTCACCTTCTTGAATCACACGCAGAGGCTTCTCCAAATCAAAATTGGAAAATTATGTAGCTCAAAAAGAAATCACTAATTCTCTAAAATGGGAAAATTAATATACTACATAGGGAATATCAGAATTCTAAACAAGTTTGTAGTTTACTCTGAGCTCTAGTTCGGCCTCTAAGGGCTCCAAAATGACCAAATACAACAAATTGGTCTATATTTTTTAATACATAGTTGGCCAAAAGCTTACCATCAAATAAAATTTCACTCCTTTTAAATCACTTCCAAGTCCATATCTTGGTCGGTCAAGGCCTATCCTTTTAATATTCTCATAGTTGCATCCACTTCTTAAAGTTATAGGGGTACCCCACAGTTAATTTCCACTACAAGTATTTCAAACAACATACACTACTTTAGCCATAGTCTCAACATTTCCATCATGCTTCAAGATCATGCACGATCCTTCTTCTTGATATAGGACAACATGATAGGGAGTCTCTTATGAGATTCATCAATTTGTATCATCTCTTCTGATTTGTAAACACTAGTAGGAACTTCACTACTTTTTAAAACATTTAATAAAATAGATCTTTTAAATTATTAATTCCAAATATTAAACTGAATTGGAAGTAGAAAATTCTCAACTTTATAATGTTGGCATATTTGAATATGATTAAAATCTGATCCAAGTACCATGTTTCAAAATTGAAATAAAGTGAATTGAAAGATCACTTCAGTTATCCATTAAAACTGTCAGATTTTCCAAATTTCTAATTTTATCCAATTTCCTGTAAATGATCAAATGATTAGATTTTGCATTTTGATTAAAATCTAAATTGTAATCTACAAATTAACTGAAACTAAAATGCAAAAATGAATTCAAAGATCAAAACACAGAATTGTTTATGGGGTTTAGAATTCCTACGTCCCTAGGTTCTTATCGAACCGATCCATTAATGTTGCTAAATTTTGTAAGATAAAATAATACTTACAATCAAAAAAATAGATCTAATCTCTAGAAAAATAGTTTTTTAGACCTTTGAAATACCTTAGCTGACTCAACACGTCCTTCACCTTCCTGAGTCACATGTAGAGGCTTCTCCAAATCAAAATTGGCAACTTATGTAGCTCAAAATGACATCACCAATTCTCCAAAATGGGTAAATGAATATATTACACAGAGCATATCAAAATTTTAAACAAGTTTGTAGTTTACTCTGAGATTTGGTTTAGCCTCTAAGGGCTCCAAAATGACCAAATACAACAAATTGGTCTATATTTTTCAATACACAGTCGGCCAAAAGCTTACCTTCAAATACAAGTTCGCTCCTTTTAAAACACTTCCAAGTCTATGTCTTGGTCAGTCAAGACCTATCCTTTTTACTTGGGAGGTCCACGGTTCAAGTCTCTTCCCCATCTATTTGGGCACTTGACTTATCTTTTGTCCCACATTGATGGGATTATGAAAGCCATCAGGTTCTTAATAGACTTGATTGTCTATTTTGAAATGTCAATGATATATTTTATCCCACATACAGTAGGTGGGGAATGTTACAATGCTTTAACAAGTCTTTCATTCCAATCGTTGCCTACACTTTTGAGCTTAGCCACATCCTTTATCCCACAATCATCAAAGAAGATGATAGAATAGGCTATATATAGCCTAAGATGAGGATAGATGGCTGTGGCTTCGGTCACACCACACGCCTTTTTATTTGGGTCATTTCCAGATTGGAAACTTGAGCCAATCTTGGATACCAATCATGATACTTGGATTTGGCATGGTGGACTTGGCATCCGGTCCCTTCAGTCTCAAACCAATGGTGGCAATGTATTGACTCGATAATATGTGTTGGTATGGCCTTCATGGTAAGTATTGGTTCTCCATGTGGTTTAATGGGGATTTCTTGGTAATTACAAAGTATTACCAAGGAAAAATTATTAGTTATTGGCACCCACAATTTTCCATACGACCACCTATCAAAGATCAGAGGTTGAAACCAAACCAAAAACCAACCAAAGTTTTTGCACAAATGTATAAAACTGACTACCACATGTCAACAAATGATTGGTCCACTTATCGCATTCGCAAACAATGCCACATCAATTTTTGACACTCATTATTTCCCTATTTCAAGAAAACTTTAGCAAGCAATATCTCGAGCATACGGTGTCTATTTTGCAAATCGTGAAAAGCGTCAGAAATCTCTCAATAAGCTCTACATTGTGCAATTGGTTTCATAATGACTTGAAAACTTTTTCCAAACTGAACTCTAGATCATCTTCTCACCTTACTTGTATATAGTCTCCTATTTTTTATTATGCATAGCTTATTTTCACTCTCCTATACATAATTTTCCTATGCTTGATTTTACATAGCTCAAATAAATCAAAATCCAAAAACATTCAAATAACTCAAAAACACAAAAAAAATTTCAATTGTATGCATCATCCATGCTTTACACTACTATTATGATGATAGGACTTACATTTGCTATTTCATGTTATTATATGTCAATTTATCTACATTACCAAGCTTTAATTGATCTTTTTTTAGTATGTGCAGTAACTTCCAACTAATTGATTACTTCACTCTACCCATTGATGGAGCATCCTACTTATACATTCACAACACACATCGATATATCTTCCCCCTAGGGGCATCTTCTACATAACTACACCATCTAGGTTATTTCATTGTTACACTACACACTCCTAGTTATCATATTGATGCATATTACTTACTAGCTTACACATATTACTATATTGAAATTTCAATAATATCTAGCACTTGTGTATTTTCTTAGTATATACCTAGTTTTTTAATAATATGTCTAACATACTTTCACTCTTACTCTGATTAGTTAGATGTGATTCTATCTTTCTAATTATTACATGCTTTCTCTTCTTGCTTATCATAGCTTGTTGGGTTGCATTTCTAGTTCCTACTTATCTCATATATGTATCTTAGGACATTTTCTAGTGTCTTTTTCTTTTATTTGAGTGTGTGACTTTGGACATTTGCCAATGTCCTTTCCTTGTACTATTCTATATGCATGTGGCCCTTGTGCCAACTTTGCTTGCTCCACTTGTATGTGTATGTGTCATTTAAACATGCCTTGTATGCTTTATTTCCATTTTGAGTGACATATGCACATGTCCCTCATTTGTGTAGCCCCTTGGACACCCTTGTATGCTTCTTGCTTCTTGTTTTTTGTGCTTATTGATCGATTGCTTCTCTATTGTTATAATGTCATGATGTAAATCATGCTCCATCCCTCCAATTAACAACTAAAAAATAAAAAATAAAATTTCTAGCTTGAATTCAATTCAATTACATCACACATGATTTTAAATTTTTATATATATCTAGACATACCCTTGTTGATCTAATAATCTCCCAATTCAAACTATGATATATCTTGAGATAACTTGTCAATTATCATTGTTATATCATGTATATTTCTAGCTTAACACACTTGTAGGGCTTCTTCTTTTGAGGGTTGTCATTTTAGGTTACTTACTCCTACCCTTATAAGAGGAGGAAATAAACATAGGTTTTGTAATAGAGGTCAGAGCTTTTAATTGATCAAAAAAACTAGTTTTAGAATAACCAAAATAGTAACTAGTCATCAAACCACCTAGAATAGACCATGTAGATAGTCAAGATTCTAAAATAGTGATCAGTTTTAACCCAAGAACATAGTGCTAAGTTTGGAATATAGTGCCAAACATCAGGGTGTCTAGTTTTGGAACTCCTTTCTAAAGAACAAAAAAAATAGATTTTGCAAAAAATAGGCAAAAAAGTAGGTTTAGTTATAGTTTTGCACATCCAGACCAGTTTAGATCAACAACTTTTAGTATAGTTTTATCAGAGAATATAGACAAAGGGGGCATCATGCATGTCATTATTATCTCTTGATTCGAATTTCAAATATGGAAATCAGTATAACTTTCAAATTAGAATCCATTTTCTAGACACTAGTGATTGAGGGCAGATTACATAGCACTTTTGCTTCTCTTCTTTTAGTTTTCAACATTTACCCAAGCATTCTTAGTAGTTTCATGATTTATTCCATATACAAGTGGCTAGAATCATTTTATATTGGCTTTCATACAATACTAGCCTCCATATTCCTAAGTACCCAAGTTCTTGAGGGGCTTCCACATAAGCCAAATTTCTAGTTTTGGAGTGGCTTTTATACAAGCCTAATCTTCATCTTTTTTGAGTTGGCCAATAAAGGCCTTGTTTCTAGTACACATTAATCTATCCTTGTCACATAGTCAAATTTATATATCATTCAAGGGTTTTATAAGCCATCTCATATGACATACACATTCATACATACAAGTATTAGTTCATAGATTCACTTCATGGGGCAATGATAGAACTAAAGGGCCATCCTTTGTATCCTTGATCCACTTATTTAGAGGGATTGAAAATACATTCCAAACATTTATTAGCACAAAAATGATCATATAACTTCATTTATTAAGAAACAATGGAGCCAAAGGGCCAACCTTTGCATTCTTGAGACACTTTTTAAGGAATTAAGCACTCAGCTCCATTTGTAATATAACTTTTGGTACATCATCATCAAGGACATTTAGTATTACTTAGCCTTACTCAATATCATAATAGTTTTTATATTGGTTTAAGTATCTAGTAAGGTGTATTCATTCCTTTCTCTTCCTCTCTCTCTCTCTCTCTCTCTTAGATTTTTTACATTCTTATTTCATATCGCACATAATAAGAACTGATCTAATCTTATTTTCCTTTCATAGATTCATACTTGCACAATGTGCTCTCTATGCACTATCTAATATTACTCAGCATCACACAAGCTTCATGGGCTTCACCTTTATATGTATGTTCAAGTACACTTTCTATTTTACTTTATCCTAGTATTTCATTTTGTTACATCACTAGAATAATGGGGGGGGGGGGAATGTTGTCATATAAAATAAAAAAATTGGTAACTTTAGCATGGCCAATGACACCTAATCCATATCTACCTCTTTCTTGCTCTCAAGACCCTCTCAGGCTTGTTTTCACTAATTCCCAATCATATATGGCCTTTCAAACTTAACCCTATCTTATCCAGGACCCTCTCTTCATGACCAATCCATCCCCTGAGGTCTCATATTCCTAAGACAATAACACCAAAGTTAGATAGTAGCATTAGACCCTAGGGTGTCCCCTTGTTAGCGCTATAATCCAATCACATTTCAATCCTTATTTACCATTTCCCCCAACTTCTCTTGTTCATTATGTTGGCCTACTATGGTTTCATCTAACCCTTGACCAATAGATTCATATATAATCCCATTCAAAGATCATTTAGAAAGGGTTGGAAAATATCATTCAAGCAAGCAAGAATATAAGAAATACCACTTAAGCAATCTTCCCTATTATTTGCATATAGCTAATCTATATAATTTAAGCTAAATCAAGTCTTTAGACTAATCCCTAGCCATCTCAAACGTACCTAGTTTTATAATTTTTTGCATTTCATTCAATATTGCACCAAACACTCTTAAAGGGAGAACTACATATGACTTTATCCCTCCTCAGAGTATTGGTATGCAGACAATGTGGCCACACATAAGGTATGAAACATGTTTAGTGCATCTTACACACACTAACCCCTTTTCCTTATTTTCCTAAGTTAATTCAATTGCATAGAAAATACAAGCACATGAATCATCAAATATATAGGGATCTCTATTGATAGCGAAGACCTAAAATTTGGTATACAAGATCACACTGAGTAGGCAAATAAAAGCCCAAAATGTTGGATCTTGTGGATAAAATTGTTGAGGGAGGACTATATCAATAGAGCCTAGGGTTTTCATTTTTAGTGAACTTATCCAATTAGAAAACAATATCTAAGATCTTGTTTTTGACACTATCCTAGTCTTACACCTAATATTCCAAACCTTGTCTCAGTTCAAACAATATAGAATAAGCTAAGTTGAATTTTTCCTTACTCTTTTACTATTTTTAGAAAGATCAAATTGTCATTTAATTTCATAAATTGATAGTTAAAACTAGGAATATTATTTAGTGATTTTCCCTACTGAGACCCATTTATTAATTAGGGATAAAACTCCATTATTCCTAAAAATAACAATTCATGCATATACCCTTGATGGGATGATCTATGTACTAGAATTATTATCCTAAACTTTGTGTTCATTGGTCAAAGTGTCTAAATTCCTTGGTATTGATAATTCTTAGCCTTGATCACTTTCCTAGTGTGTCATTCTTTGTAAGGATGTTCACATCATCCATATGGCACCTCAAATTCATTATTTACATCATATTTTCTTGATATTCTCCTTGATGGGTATTTATTTTATTTGATCACATACTTGATCATGTTTTCCTTATTATGGATCATTGGCTTAGTTTTTGAGTTACATTATATGACTTTGGATAGGATTATGCATTCCTAACAAACATCTCCTACACTTTCTACACCATCTCATTATCATAATGGTCATGTCATTAGATGTTTGTGCTTTCTTACATCTTATTTTATAACAAACACTAAGTTTGATTCTTTATCCTTTAGAGTTTTTTAGTTTCATCTATCCATCATGTTATTATTTAATTTTTTTAGACTTATCTTATCATACATAGGAAATTTGACATTCTTACATGTTTTTCTTCATGCTTTGTTTGACACCTATATCTTAAATTTTGATTTACATTCTCATTTTCAGTCATTTGTGATTTCTTTATGTTTGATTTCAAAGTCTTAGCTTCCATCGGATTACCTTTCACTTTCTTACATATCTTTGTTAGATTTTTCTTACATGATATTTCATTTACTTGTAATATTTTACATGCTTCTTAAGGTGATTTAGTGGGTTCCACACTCCTTTTTATCATTTATGTTTTACATACTTCCCAATGTGATTTAGTATGTTCTACATTCCTTTTTGTCATTTATGTTTTACATGCTTCCCAATGTGATTTAGTGTGTTATACATTCATTTTTCATCATTTTATCATTTACATATTTTATCTTCTAGTTCTAACCTATAATTACCAATCCTAGTAAGTAATTTAATCAATTTTGAGAGTTATTCATTAATACATTGACCATCCTACATATGTATGCAATGATTCTATTATTAGTATTGTATCCCTAGGGTTTCACAAATGCTGGTACTACACCCTCCATGATCAATATTATGATATTTTCATGTAGTCATTTAATGGAAAGCTAAGTCAAAGTATGTATATTACACTTTAAGTTACTTTAATTTTATTTCAGCATTAATTTTAGTATTTCATTTTAAGTTTTCTTAGTTAATGTGTTTCTATGTTTTTTTCTTGAGGAACCATCCCGTATTATAACTTTGTGACACATGATGATCTTTGAGTGGGCCATATGATGCACAATATTTTAAAAATTTATCAATTATTGATTCTTTCTCTTTTGTGGAAACCTATTGAATATCAATCTCTTTAAGTGCATCCCTTAAAGGGTGCACTGAGAAGGGGTTGATAGACCTTTGGTTCTTTGAAATATTATTGGCCCCTCTACCATTACGTAAAACTAATACAATTTATTCTTATTTGATTCCATAAGCATTAAAACCTTACGTATACACTTCCCTAAGTAATATACCATCCAAAATAGCTCCTATTAAAGAAAAAAATCATTTTTACTACTTTTCCTACTACATCAACTATGTCTACCCCATTATGGGGTTAACCCACATTATAAAACTTTGTCAGTCCAAGCTAACATAGTTTAAGACTTAACAACTCTATTTCCTACCTAACAAAGTCGACTGGGTGAACATCATCAATTAAATTCTAAGGAGGGTCTACGATCAATCTATGGCTAAAAATACCCTCTTAACTTTTTTTATAAATAAGGATCATTAAAGTGTGCATCATTATTGCTTGTAAATTTGATTATATAATTAATAAGAGGTTTCATTGCTTATATTTTTACATTGGATAAATAACACTTTTATTATGAAGGTCTTGAATTCATAGGATAAGTCTTATAGCCTAGATTTTATTTATCCTTATGATCATTACAATCCAAAATAACCTCTTACAAAGCACCATTGGCCAAGGGAGAGATTAAGGCATAATGGGTTATCTTCAATAAGGTAAGCATTTTCCTAGCCCTTCATATTTTGATAAGTAGATGTTGTAGAGCTAATAGATTGAAATGTATCTCTCTTTTCTTGTATTATTTTTATGTTATATTAGATATAATTATATTTTCATATTTATTATCTTTTCCATTTGGGCCACAATCTGTGGTGAGTACTAGATTAGCTTGCATATTCATTCACTAGATTAGTTTATATATTTATTTAGTAGATTAGCTTGGTCATTATTATCATAATCATAAGACCTAGCTAGGGTTATCATAAAATAACATTTGACTAGAGGTCTTGGAAACTTATCCTTTTCTATTGTGTGATAGATATTTCCTAGTGTAGATTTAGCTAATCCATTATTGATCATGACCCCAATATAAAAATAGTATTTCTAAGCAGATAGTTAATTGATTATCTTCTTTGAGATTAGATATTACTTAGTAGGATAAGCTATAGAACTATATTATTTTTATTTCATAAATGATTAGTTTTACATAATTAATTCAATTCAAGATAAAACAACCATTCACATAGCTTTATTTACAAGAATCACAAAAACACTAAGTAAAGCCATAAACCATTCGCATAATTATATTTGCAAGATGATAGTAATATATGCCATCAAATAATTTAAAATAATTTTAAAATAAATAAAGACAAAATGTATTCTTTGTCAAAATTTCTCTCATAGATAATGAGCTCAGATATAGATAGATTTTTTCAAGATTTTATCAATGGAAACATTAATTTAGGTTAATAACACATCTAACAAATATTTGTTTTTTTCATATGCATTAAAATCAAACACCAAAAAAATAATAGTAATAAATTATATAATATATATCTAATATACTTTATACTATAATAAAATATACCTACACTATTTCTTGCATCTAACGACACTCACCATTCCATATATGTCTCATGGTTTCTAGTCAACCAACACGTCCTTGTCAAAAAAAATCCATCCCTAAGGTATGTCTTGACTAGCCTACACCACACATACAAATCAGCTAAACATCATCGAATTCATCCTCTAATTTGAAATAAGGACCATAAATCATGGAAAGAAGATCTCATTTAGGACCATGAATCAAGTGTGAAAAGAAGAGCTCATTTTAATGGGTGAATGCTTATCAGAGTAAAAATGAAATAAAAACACCTGTAAAAGTTCAATTTATTTATTCATATAAAACATAGTTTTAACAACACAACAAAATTTATGATGTTTCTAAACAATCTTGTTTCCTAAGGAGAGATGGAAAATATTTCTTATTAATTACAAATATTATTTTTAATGTTATAAAAAATTAAGGATTAAAGTTGTAACTACCTATAATAATTATTTTAAAATAGAATATGCTTATGATGTGGGGCACCATCTCCAACTAAAAAAATAATTGAAATCCTTGGAAAAGAGACTAAATCACGATATACATATTACAACAATTCAAAACACAAAGTTGCTAGTTACTATGATCATAGGAATCCAAGAAGGGTGGTTAGTAATATGTTAGTTCAAGCAACAAAAAATCAAATAAAACATACTAACACTTACATGCCAAGCCTAGATACAGGGAAATATTATTAAAAAAAACTAAATGAAAGAACAACTAGAATATAAAATACACAAAATGTGTTACCTTCCTTGGGAGCTCCAAATGCTTTGTCAAGTGGCTTGCTTAGCTTGTGCATTAATAAGTCTTTATAAATGGAGGTTGTGTATCTCCTTCTCTCCTTGGCACCATGACTTTTTGATTACTTGTCTCAATATTTGATTATTATAACACTACTTGATAGGTAATTTGGGCATTATAACACTACATCAAAGACTTTGTTGAAGATATTTGAGCATAATAACTTCTCACCAAAATAAATTAAAAACCAATAGGAAAGGGCTTGTATTTATAGCCTTTATAATTAACTCTCACCTAAGGTGGGTTAGGGTTGAGTTAAGGCATGGAATGGGTTCAAACTAAACCTAGCTAAGTCAAATCTCACTTTAGTAGAGTTACTAGTTGTCAAGTAATTATGGTTTTAAATGAATAGGCATGAGTCTCAAAATAGATATTTTAGTATATTTTCAAAGAGTTTGAAAACTCATATAGGCTAGGATATTTTGAATTTTTAATTTCCTTTGTTATATATTCATTAATTTCAAATAGATAATTCAACTATGAATCTAATATTATTTAATTTGTTAATTGTTTTTTATTAGTCTTTTATCTCTTTCAATATTTGATATTTGTTCATATGCCCCCACTTAATAGGCCTATAAGCCAAATTGATCATTATGATGTCACAAGGTGATTTGGGATGAATATATGATAGGTTATTATTGAATATGATAAGATACCATAATTCAACATGATTTTAAGCTTTGACGAATGATGTGCAAGAAATTTTAGGATGCTCAATGATTCCTAGACTTAATTTGTAATGGTTGATAGGAAATGGTTTGAAGTCTACTTGGAAATCAGTTTTGTTTAGTTTTATGTGTCTATAGTTTTCCCCTATTTATGAATGTATTGAAAGATATAGGCATAGTAATGTATTCTCAAAGAATAAAAAGGTCATATATGCCTATGACTTCAATGATAATGGATGAACTATGGGTTCTCCCTTGAGGGAGTGATTGGTAAAAAAGGTTGGTGATATGTCACTCAAAAGGAGGAAATAATGGAATCAAAAATATAAAAGGGGTGAAAGAGACTAATTTACCCACAGACGGTTATAATTAGTGGCATGTGGAGATAACCCAGTTGTTAGGATCTTGTATGACCCCTTCTCTTTATTTTTTTAGTATACTAGTTGCTATGGACATATATGATTTGTAATTCATCTCATGGAATTATGTTTTATCCCACATTCAAGGGAAGTAGTATTTACTTATATTAGACTTAATATATAAGTAATTGTTGAGGCCAAGGAAGGCATCTATGAATTTATTGTATTGAGCATGCTCAAAGGAGGTTGGCCTATCAAAGTGGCCTGTGATCAATTCAATATTTTCAAGTTTTCTTTTAATCTAAATCTATTAATTTTTGTTGTTAATTTTTATTATTTTAATCATTTTTATTAACTATTATAGGAGCATCCTCTCATCTGGTATTAAAGTGCTTTTCAGGGCCAACATTTTTTCCCTTCACAAATTCTTACCTCTATTTTGATACATAATTCCTTTCAATAATTTTTTAGAAAATATTAACTCTATTTTGTGGCATTATTCATTTAAATAATTTTATGTATTACAATAAGTTGTCTTAGATCAAATTAAAACCTCGCCGTATAACTATGGGAAGTGCTTGGATGAAAGCCCTAAAACTCATTATGAAGAGTATCACAAAAACCCCAAAGTAGCTGGCCCATTGAGAGGACCTATTAGTGAAATAAGAAATTAAGCCTTCCTAATTGAGTAGTTCCCATCCATGAGGAAAATCAAGAGTTTTCATTGAGAGGTAAAATCATGGCCAAAAAAATTCTAGAGAGTGGTACTCACTTAGATGACATTGGTGGCTAGAGTGATATAGTTAAACACTTAGGCAACCATTGAAACTTAGGGCCAATTTCAAATAGTTTCAAAATATTTTTAGATCAAAAAAAATCCATCATCAAAGTATCTACAGACTATCACAAGACTTGAAGCTAGATAATTGATAATAATTAGAAACTAGGAAATATTCATTCTGTCAATCTCAAAAAACCATCTACAGTTTCTTAAAAGACTTATAGATAGTAAACATAAAATAGAAATACATTAAAAAAATATTTTTTTGCCATATCTCTCAATCTCTATCCCCATTGATCCTTAAATTTTGTCTAGACACCTGAAATCTCATTCCCCATATTTTCTTCCTTGAGGTCCCATATCCCAATTCCACTCCCAATTCCCACAAATTTCAATTTACCCATTTTTGAGTTTTTCCATAACTTTTTTTGTTGTCCATTTGCCTTGAAATGTTTCCACAGTGTCTATCTCCCCATTCTGCTCCTTTGTCCCTTGATAAATTTCTAGTTTTATCATTTTCACTCCTAAAATTGCCCTCACCTTCATCAATCCTTCTCACACTATGTCAAAAAATTATTAAAGGTCCCTTTACCCCTTTCAATTTCACCCGAATTCAAAACTTCCCTTACTAAACATGTCTTAACTCTAGTTTCCCTACCCATTCCAAAAAAAAATCCTCTTATTATGGTCATGATAGTGACCTAAACAAGAGAAAAAAACATGGAAGACAAAATTATTACCCTCAAGACCCACATCAAAGATCTTGTTGAAAAAATTATTAGCCTTAGTCTCCAACATGCCACCATGAGAAACAAATGGCATACCAAGTCCTCTTTAGACACAATGTTTTCTTCTTGTAGCAATTTTCATGGGCTGAAGATTAATTCCCCTTGATTTAATGGTGTAGATCTGATTGGATGGATCTATCAAGAAGAATAATATTTTAGTCTTCAAAATACTTTTGATGCCAACAAGGTACCACTTTCATCCTTTCACTTGGAACATGAAGCCCTTCAATGGTATTATTGGCATACCAAGGCTCATGATGAGCCCATATAGACTAATATTTGCACCCTCATTTTTCAATGGTTTGGCCATAGTGATTTTGATTACTTCATTGGAATACTCACTAAACTTCACCATATAGGAACCATGAGATAATATCAAACATAATTTGAAAAATTGGCCAATAACATAGAGGGATTATCTAATGAATTCTTTAGAAGTTATTTTTTTAGTAGACTGAAGGATGTAATTAGATCATAGGTCAAAATGTTTTATCTCGACACAGTGATGGAAATCCTAGGGTTGGCTAAGTTGGTAGAGGACAATATCATATCTCATTAGTGATTCAATCCAATTTTAATCCATTCAAAAATACAACTCCATAACTCTCTCAAAAAATTCTAGCCCTTAGAACCAATCTTATCAAGCATAAGTAGAGATGCAAGCCCATAGATAAAAATGACTATATTATAATTATGACAAATTCACTCAAGGGCATAAATGTGTTGAGCAAAATCTCTACCTATTATATGTGGATTCTCTTCACGATATTGAAGTTTTCAAAGATGCTCAGGTATAACAGATGATCCAGATGAAGATCCATTGATTGTGGAACCTACTTCTCAGGAAGACCACCCAGAGATCTATCTTCATGCCTTAGCAAGAGTCACCACCTTATAAACCATGTAAGTTAAGGGTTACTTCAAGAATCTCCCTCTCACAATACTCATTTATTCATGTAACACTCATAACTTCATTGACCTTTGCATCACCAAATAGGATGATTATTTAATTTATCCTTGTTCTTTCTTTTAAGTCATGATTACCAATGGAGGTGTCATATTTTGCATATTTGTATTGGGAATTATAACTTGCACTCTAACATGTTTGCCTTGCCCCTAGGAAGATGTGATGCTATTTTGGGAGCCCAATGGTTATGCACACTTGGACCCATCTTATGGGTTTTTGCTGAATTTTGGATGTAGTTTTCAAACATGGGAAAAAACACACATTGAAAGGCTTAAAACTAAGGTCTCTTAGCACCATTAGTTCACATCATATGGAAAATATTATTAATAATAATTCATATGGCATCATTGCTCAGCTACATTTCATTCAAATACAACCACCATTAGTCTCCACTCCTAATCTCCAAACCATTCTATAGAGGTATGAATGTGTCTTTACCAAACTAATGGGATTGCCCCTTTATGAATAGAGGACTACCATATTCATCTCCTTCCTAGAAGAATTTTTCCAACATCCAACCCTATCTCTACCCATTTTAATAAAAGACCAAGATTGAGATTCTCATTAGAGACTTACTGAAGTAACACATTATTTGCCATAGTATCAGTCCATATTCTTCCCCAGTTCTCTTTATCCAAAAAAGATGGGTCGTGGTGTCTCTGCATTGAATTTCATGCACTTAATCATATCATAGTCAATGATAAGTTCTTGATCCCTATTATTTATGAGCTTCTTGATGAGCTTCATGGTGCTCATTTTTTCTCCAAGTTGGATCTCTGCTCTAGATATCACTAGATCTAGCTTCATGAGGATGATATCCCAAAGATAGTTTTTAGCACACATGATGGCCACTATGATTTTTTGGTCATGCCCTTTGGCCTCACTAATGTTCCTTCAACATTCTAGGCATTGAAGAGTAAAATATTCCATCCCTACCTATGAAAATTCATTTTGGTCTTTTTAAATGATATCATCATCTAGAGTAAAACATGGTCTGAGCATTTCCAACATCTAAAGCTCATACTATAACTTCTCTCTGATCATCATCTCTATGAAAAATAGTCTAAATGTGGTTTTGGCCAAGATGAACTAGAATATCTTGGACATATTGTTTCAGCCCAAGGGGTTTAAGTGGATCTTGAAAAAATAAAATCCATGGCAAATTAGCCTCATCCTCAGATAATCAAGAGCCTCTGTGGTTTTTTGGGGCTGACTAGATACTATCATAAGTTTGTCAAGGATTATGGGAATATTGTGGCTCCATTGATAGCTATGTTGAAAAAGGATGATTTTACATGGACTCAAACTATTGAGTGTGCATTTGAAAAATTAAAATAAGATATGTATACTAAACCTATTCTAGTTATGTTATATTTTGCCAAGACCTTTACTATTAAGAGTAATGCTTGTGGTAATGGCCTTGGTGTTTTTCTCCTCCAAGAAGGATTCTCCATTATGTAGAAACCTAAATTTGGGAACTAATGACCTCTAATTAGAATTTTGGCCAATTTCCACCTAAAATGCACAATTTGGCCTAAAAACACTAAAATGCATTAAAAGAGTTAAAACTAACATATTCAAGTGCTAATTTTAGCTAGGGTATCCCTAAATGGGGCAATACAATTCATGGGCTAGCTAACTTTGATCAGTTCATTTTGAGTCAAAATGCCAAATTTGTACCTAGGTGCTTTGGATTGCTCTTCCCTATCAAATCTTTTACACAAGACATGTGCCTTTGTTATTTATTGTTGGAAACATTATAAATGGTAATATTATTCTAATGCATCTAACATCACCTTCCAATTCCAATATAGCCAAATTTTAGACCAATAACAAGGCATTATGATCAATTTGAGTAATTTGTGCACAAAGTTCTTAATCATGCTTAAGAACTAATTAATCCAAATCAAGGCCTAATTAATAATTCTAAAGAAACTTTGTTGAATACTTGTTTTTAGAAATGAATATTGAATATCTTCATCATCAAGTGACCTTATTTCTTGGCAAGACATTCCTAGGCCATAAATGTCAGAAATATTAGGATTCATACCCTCCATGCCTCATTAATGTCTTTCATGATTCCCTCCATGCATATTAATTGCCTCTTCTTCCAATTTCATGATGAGAACAATTAAAAACTTAATTCCAAAATTTAAATTAATCCTCAACCACACATCTCAATCTTGAGATGGACAATTTAGGTTGATTCTAGACATTTACAAAAATCTATAAATAGGAGGCCTCACCACATGAATTTTAAGACTTGATAATGCAAATTTATAATGCACAAATGGTTCCAAAAGATTAGACAATTAGTGTTACCATGCCAAATTAATTCCAAGCCAAGCCAAGACACTATCCAAAGGTGCCAAGGAGAGATGGAGGTAGCCAACCTTCCATTGACAAGGACTTCATGAGGCCAAGCTAAGCAAACCACCACTAGAAAAGCATTTGGATAATCCAAGGAAGGTGAAGGAATTATTGTGTTTTCATTCTTTACTTTTTATTTGTGTTTGTCATTCTCTTTTGTTAACTAAGCTCTCCCTAGTTTTTAGGCCTAGAGATGTTATGTTATTAGTGTGTTTATTTCATTTCATTTGTCATTTTAGAACTAACACCATTCTAACCACCCTCTCTTGATTCAAATTCCTAGATCACATAATGGCATGGCCGATGGGACTAGATGTATCTCACACCTGAAGAAGATCATTTTACAACTCTAAAACATTTATTTGGACCTTTAAAACTCTTGCAAATTAATTTTCTAACTTTATTTTGTCATTTTTGTTTGCCATAATTTTACATAGTAAAAAATGTTGGTAAGTAATATTGACATAGACTACCTAGCTTAACTGACATTGATTAGCAAAACCGACATCAGTTAGATTTTGGTTATCCAAAGTAGCTAGTGTCAATTATACATAGCTCACATCAGTCACTATGTTTTTTAAATAACATAGAATTGAGAGATATTTTTTAAAGTTTATTATTTCAAATCAAAAAGAGATTTAAAGCTAAAGGACATGCTAACATTTTTTATAGCTTGATATTTTCTCAAAACATGTTTAAATCACCTTTGCATGCCTAAAACTCAATTAGAAACCTTGTTTTAGGTGTTTAACAAAGGATTTAGATGTTTTTGGTGAATGTTTTGAAAGTTTGAAACTAAGAAAAAGTGATCAAATGAACACCACCAAATATTTCATTTTGGGCTTAAAATTGAACACACTTATCAATTCTTATTTGCAATAGTTGTTTAATCAAAAAAAATTTGGTAGCAAGAGGAATGTTGTGTGTATGCTCTTCCATTTTTCCCCTATAAGGAACCCTTAAAATCAAAAGCACCATTCCTATTTCAAGTAGCCTAGTCCAAGGATTAGAAAGAAAATTGTCTAAAGAACTCCCAAAAAATTTGTCAAAGTTAGGGTGATCTTGAAAATAACCCTAAAGTCTTTCTATTTTCATGCTTTATTTATTTTTATGCATCTTGGCTTGCGAGGGGGACTTCATCACCTCCCACAAGTTCTTTAAGGAAGCTTTGACATAGGGTTTCATCTCCTAGCATTGACTTCATTTGGCTCCTTCGGAGTTGCAAATGAGACATAGTGACACTTTGGACATCACACTACACTGAGTAAACAACATAATGTAGTGGTTACAAAAAAGACTAGACCTTTTTGCAACAAGCCAAGTGATATAGACCCAAACTCCATGATTTTATTTTGCATTGTTTGGCATGAAAGTCATTATGTAATTTATTCCCCTAGATCATTCAGAAACTCCTTAGATCTTAGACAAATCCCCACTTGCCATGGAAGTATTATTGGTGCAAGTTGTGCTTTAAGGTCTATGTCATAGTACTTTCATTTGAGAGAAGGGGGGTGTAAAAACCCTACTATATAATGCGCATTTATTTTTGGATGAACACTTAAAATCTTCTAAAATGATGTATATTGATGGATTCCAATAATACCAAGAAACATTGTTAGTTTAGGATCTAAGGGTGAATAATTAGTTACTCTTTTCCTAGATTAAATTCATGTTTAGAGTCAAAACTTGGTGTAAACAAACAATCCCAAACCAAATAGATAGTCAAAATTTTATTTTGAACAAAGAGGTGTTATGATGCCAATATGAGATCATCAATTTGCCTTGTTCAAAGTTCATCAAAAGTTTGAGAGTCATATCATCCACTTTGACACAATCATGCTACCCAATTGAGTCTAGACCTTTACCAATGTTGTTTAAGTCCTTCACTTATAATCTAAATTTGGAATTACACCTTTACAAATTCATAGAGTTGATGTGTTAAGTGGGTTCGCTATTTACACTAAACTTGAGGGAGTTTAGGTTTAATTTACAATTTGGGTTGAAGGTCGTTTAAGACTCATAATCATTATCATCACTTGATAGACTTAATCCATTTTATGCTAAACACTTGCACTTTGAGTCTATACATCCCAACATTTTGAGTCAATAAAAGTAGTGTTATGTTGTCAAAATTATGGAAAAATATTTTTGCCTTAGAGAGTTTTTGAAACACACTTTTTTGTCACACCTTTTGGGTAGTATAGCACTGTTATGCTACCCAAAACATTTCAAATATTGTTTCATAGACCTTCTTACATAAAAATCCAAAAAATTTCTTACATTTTCAGACCAATCTAAGTATGCCTTTGATCTTTTATCTAAAGCACAATTATACTGTTCACCTTTGTCTAGCTTGTTTGTCAAAAGAACCTAGTTTTGTACCATTATTTATGAGAAATTAAACTATTTCTAAAGTGTCTTTTATTTCATTCCTTATACCTAGTTAATCAAGTTCATGACCAAGAATCAAATCCCTAGTGTTTGTTATAAGTGTTTCAAATCCATTAGATTAAAACTTTCATCTATTTTCAGAGTCTAGCTTTTGATGCCATTTGGCCAAGAGTCCTAGTACATGCCTTGTTTGAGCCTAGCTTTTGACACCATGTTTGGCCAAAAGACCTAGAAAATTTTAAATTCCTAGATTATATTGATTTGAAACACTTCAACCTTAGAGTTTGACATTTGATTTTCAATCCATTTACTTGATTACCTTTATGTGAGTAGTGAAATGTTAGATACTTTACACTAGCTTGTTTCCTCACAAATCTTTGCATAAACCTTTTGATCCTTTTGACAAATCTAGACCAACTTAAAACATCATCTATTTTAGATTCTATCCTTTCTAGATTTTGTAAAACTCTTTGACCTTTTATCATAAAACATTGACTATGGATCCCAACATGTATTCCTACACTCATAGTGGACTCATGTATAATCTAGGGATTAGTAATGTAGTTGCGCAGGAAGAAATGGTGCAAGACCCCTATGTGGATAATATTGATTATGAAATGGATTATTGTCCCTCTTATAATACTGAATCAAGGGCACAAAACTAAGATCCATTAGCTAACTATCTTGTTAACACACCACCTTATTCAAAGTAAGACCAAGAACAAACTACACAATACCTAGCTATAATACCCACATTGGATGAGCTAGTTCTTCAACAATCATATTCTACCAATACAACTTCCATGTATGATCTATTTTTGTTTGATTGAAATTTTTTAGAGAACAAAGATGATATTTTGGTTAGATCCATAGAGGTAGGGGCCAAGTTTTTGGTAGACTTTTCCCATGAAATTTTTCCAAGTCTAGGAAGAGTGCCCCACAATATCATTTATGATCAACATGCTCTTCTAGAAATCCTATGGCTCTAGTCCAAACAATGTATCAAGACCCTAATATATCCAATAGTGGAAAAAACATCATGGAATATCACTTTAACCAAATGCAAAAATCACACCAAACCTACTTGAATTTATCACGTGATTTCATTCATATGAACATGGTGAGTAAGCCTCTTATTAACCTAGTTCCTTCAATAGGAGTGTTAATAGAGTTAACTGGATAACATAATCCAAGTTTCAACCCATTCATACAATCTACTTTGATACATAAATTGATGAATATTCTAGTTATTTAAGAAGTGTCTTAACCTCCACATAAAATAATGAGCCAAACATAGTAGATAATATGTAAATAACATCCAATCTTGATCAAAGTGGTACTCAACTAGCTGCTTCCTCAAGTGTACAACCTATGATATTAGGTAATCAAACAATGGCTAATGTCACACCTCAATGATAGAATGTGATGAATCCTACCCCCCCTCAATAGGTAGTGAGTAGTATTCCACAATAGCAGACACAATCTAGTGTATCAACACAATAAAAGACATATACATTGCCACGTCAATTAGGGGAAACTAATGTTTCCCCTCACCAGGTAATGATGAAGATACCTTTCTCATCATAGACTAATATGAAGATTCAAAACCAAGTAATGACTAGTCAATAGTGTGCAAATATTGGTCAATGATAGATGTTAAATCTACAACCTACTTTCACTTCCTTACAGGGAGTCATGCAACAAGGAGGTCCCCAAGTTTTGCAAGTACCTACTAGACAACCATTGGTTTAAAATGTGCCACAAATTTAGAGAAAAGTTTTTGGTTTGTAAGTTTCCACTCAATATCAAGGTTTGATTAGTCGGCAACATGTCCCTTTTCAACCACAACCAGGGCAATATAGTTATATCCCTCTGTCCCAACCACAAAATCTTCAAAGTCAAACCTTTATCACTAACTCAAACCAAAATATCTTAAAGCCAAATATGTAATTTCAAGTACATCCCATTCCACTTATATGTATTCTTTGTCTATTCCCCAACCTAACCAATATACCCCAAAATGTATCTCCGTCATACCCTAGTCAAAGTGTGCCACTTGTCACCTCCCAACCATCTACCCAAACCAACATTCTCCCTCAAACCAATATCCCTTCTATTTTCCTATCCCAAGAATTTCTATAGATGAAAGATGCAATTATTGTTATTCAGGCAGGGAAATAGACTAAAAACTTCAAGTTGGATGATGTGTGTTCCTATCCATTCAACATGGACTATTTGTAGATACCATTTCCTATAGGATAAAAACCACCAAAATTCAATAAATACAAAAGGAAAGATGACCCTAAGGCTCATTTGACTGAATTCTTTGTCACATGTCAACCAGTGGCATATAGTGACATATACCTTTTGCTATTATTTCTAAGGAGCTTGGCTGGACAATCCTTGGAGTGGTTTTTAAAGTCACCCAAGAATTTAGTAATGGCCTTTGATGATCTTTCTGATAAATTTGTGTAACACTTTTCCTATAATCTTGAGCATGAGATTTCATTAGTGGACCTGAGACAAGTAAAACAAAAAGATGGGGAAGTTTTGCAAGTTATTTACAGTGATGGAGAGCCCTTATAAGTCATTTCACCCACAATTTACTAGATAAACAATTAGCCATTATGTTTACTAAAAATTTGCATAGTGAGATAGCTTACCATCTAGAACTATAACATGCACATACATTCAAAGAGATCATTGATAAAGGTTTGTTGATCGATCAAGTCTTCATCAATAAAGGAGTCATCAAGATTAATTAAACTAATAAAAATCAAGGTACCAATAAGGAAAATGGCCAACATCAACATCCTAATCAAGTGCAAGCATCACAACTACCACATGCCAATAACCAAGAAAGACCAAAGCAATTCAACCACAATAAGAATGTTATGGGAAATGGAGTAACTAAATCTTGTCATGTCCAAACTATGAAAACATCATCCACACCATATTTTTTGCTTAATCCTACCCAGTAACCTCTCCAACTGATGCTACAAGCATAATAACCAAAATAATAAATACATTAGCCTTTACCATTGCAAACCCCTCCTCCTAAGAGAACCATGCCTGCATGTTGTGTCTTTAGTGACTTAGGATAACCTATTGAATATGTATTACATAAGATTTTTATTGCTAATATGATTAGTTTCCCTATACCAAATCATTATCCACAAGGCATTCCTTATCCTGATTGGTACTGTGAAAATAAATTTAGTGACTATCATCAGGTCAATGGGCATAATCTATGAAAATTTGTCCAAATCTAGTATTTAATTGAAAATATGTTAGAAAATGGGGAGATAACATTGGATAATAATGTTTCCACTTCAAATCAAACTCTTGTTATTCATCAAACTCCTTTCCCTGACATAAAAATTAGCAATAATAAAATAATCAGCAACAAAAACAATGACTAGTGCAATAGAAAAATCAATAGTATCAAAATCAATGGCTAAACTAGTAAAATCAACAAAATCAATAGTAAAACCCACAATGACAGAACAATGAACAAAACCAAGGTTAGAATGGTAACAACCAATAAACCTACCATGCAGTTACACATGATTAAAATAAGGTTGTAGGTCAAATTGTAGGGGGTAGCATTAATACCATCTCCATTAATCCTAGACCAAACACTAATCAACCTATACCATTGCTAAACAATAATATTCAGCCAGATTACATGGATAATTCTTCTTTGACCTAAGAGTCCATACATGCAAACTAGCAAACTCAGACTTCCTCTTTTGGATCTTATAGTGACAAATCATTCTTGCCACATGACCACATGCAGTACACCAATAATCAAGACTTGTCCTATCTAGTCTTGCATCATTTCTAACATTGATTACCAATAATGGTCCAGTATTTAATCTTGATTGTGTAATCAAAAATTAGAGGTTGACTATTACTATCTTAGGCCCATAACCATCCACCATTTTGCCTATCATCCAACTAACCAGTTTGCCTCAGAATAAACCATTCACTACTGACCAAAACAAGAAGTTTGATATTATGGCACAATTGTACAACACACCAGCACAAATTTATATTTTAGATTTGTTGCAAATGTCAATAATCCAAAAGAACATATTGAATGAATTTTTGACCCAATACACTATTTCTAGTGACATATCCCTTGATAAATTTCAAGCTTTGGTTGGACACCTAGCTCCAACCCAACAAGTCACATTCAACCAAAGTGATATGTCTTCCCTTGGCCCACTCCATAATAATCCATTATACATAGAACTTTATATAAGATGGCATAAAGTGAAATTTGTCCTTATATACAATGGATCCAACCTCAACATGGTGTCTCTAAAGCTCATCAAGCTTCTTAGGTACATAATGATAGATCTCTATCCAGAAACAATAATGATCAAATCCTATGATAATCAGAAAAGAGAGTCACAAGGAACCATTAGTTTTATAGTTATCACAAGTCCTTTGACCCATGATACACTTTATCATGTGCTTGATCTTGAGTTATCATACAACATACTTATAGGTAGGCCTTGGTTACATGAGATTTTCAATCTTGTCAATGTTGCATCAATGTATCAAGTTTTTCCACTCAAGAATGGAAGTGAATATTCTAGGAGATTTACACCCATATGAACACTGTAAGCACCTTGAGGCTGAATTTCAAAGCTATAATTATCAATATGGTATGAAGCTAAGTTCCAACAAGGACAAAGGAGAGGCTATATTTATTGATCCTTCACTAGATAACTACATAGGTACTAATACCTTATATTCCTTTTCTCACATGCCACCTCCTAAAGCTTATAATCATTTCACCATTTCAGATAATGGACCAAGAAAATATGTGACTCATGATACATTTCATATCACCAATCTTCCTCAGAATCTAAAAGCCTATGGTGACCTAAAGTCACCCCACATATGCATTGGTAACAAAAGAACAAAGATAAAGGACCTATCACATTTGTACTAACATCTAGCCTAGAAATTGACCCTATTAAAGGGGATGAATCATGTTTATATAATGACAACCAAGTTGATTTTTATAAAAGTGCAAAGTATCATATTCCTAATAGGATCATGGAGCATCACAATTATGAAGGAAGAGGCCTTAGACTGAATCGGCAAGGAACCATTGAGCTAATTTTCATGACTAAGTATGAAATACCTTAAGGACTTGGATTTAAACCACTTGGGGTGACCTCACATATCTTATTCAAACTCCATCAGTAATGACTAGTGATGATAATGCTGATAGCAAAGTAGAGTCTGATCATAGCCTCACCTATGATGATCTAGCTGAAATCAACATGTTTGATAACAATGCCATTTTTACCCTTACCCTGACCATTCATCATAATCCATTGCAATTATATTATCCTCAATTGATATATTGGGACCAAAAAGAATCTATTATGCCACTTGATGAGTTCCAAAATGCTGAGGCATTCTATGATTTCTGTGGCCTTAGAGACAATGTTTCATTGGGAGATCACAAATTAGGATTCTCAATCACATTGGATCCTACAGACTATTTTGGAGAGCAAGTGAACACCCTTGGCCAAAAAAAAAGTAAAACATTGAGTTCTCAAAGTGAAAACCTCTTTGAGGCACTTTATGACCAAGGAGAAAGTAAAGATAAAGGCTAGTCTAGTGGTGAGAACTTGTTTCAGGTGTTATTAGATGAGGGTGTTCATTCTTCTTCAATTTAGACTAGGAGACCACCAACGATGAACTTGCCTGTGGATTTGAGTTTTTGATAAATAACAAGTATTTGATAAAATTATTCAAGAATCTCTAAAAGTTTTATCACATGGCCAGATCTCCCATTAGGGGACTCAAATTCATCATGCCTAGGTGAAGTTGAATAGCAAGTCATAATGGAGACCCTAACATAATCCAATAGTTCAAGTTGGTGCCTACTATCCTAGAAGATAGTTTGACCCTTCTATTTGAAGATACAATAGAGGTAAACATTAGAACTCTAGCAGACTTGAAATGGATAAAATTAGGCATGCCCTTCACTAAAGAATAATATGACATATTTATACCTCTATTGAGAGAATTTGTAGATATCTTTGCATGGGCCTATTTTGACATACTAGGATTGGACCTTACCTTGGTTCTACACCACCTTATGGTTAATCTTGATGCCACATCAATAAAATAAAATCTATGTAAGATACATCCTTGCATTACAGTATTGGTAATGAAAGATTTGGAAAAACTCTTAGAAGCAAGATGTATTAAGTCCATTGATTACTCAGAATGGATCTCTAATGTGTTACCTATTAGTAAAAATCTTGAAGGACTCATAATTTATATTAATTTTTGAGACATCAAAAAAATCTTGTCCTAAAGATGATTTTCCCTTGCCTAATATTAAAATGATTGTCAACTCCATTACAAGTTATGAAATGCTTTCACTCATGGATGGCTTTTTAGGATACAACTAGATCTAAATCACACCAGAAGATCAACATAAAATAGTGTTCACCACTCCATGGGGAACATTTTGTTATCAAGTGATGCCATTTGTCCTTAAGAATATTGAATAAACATATCAAAGGGCCATAAATATCATATTATATTATATGATACATGATATTGTTGAAGACTATGTTGATGACATATTAGGAAAATCCAAAACCAGGGTTGACCATCCAGTAGTGCTACATAAGATATTTGAAAGACTACAAGAATAAAAAGTTAAACTCAATCCAAATAAATTTGTTTTTGGTGTAAATTTAGGTAAGTTACTTGGCTTTATTGTGTCTCATAGAGGTATTGAAGTTGATCTAGCTAAAGTCTATGCTATAACCAAGATGTTGCCACCAACTAATTTAAAGCAACTCTATAGTTTGTAGGGTAAGATCTAATCAATTCAACACTTCATCTCTTAGTTAGTAGACAAGTGCCATGTATTTACACACCTTTTGAAGAAAGGAGTTGAATTTCACTAGGATGATCACTACAAAATAGCTTTTCATAGCTCAAATATTATCTTGTTAATCTGCCTATTTTATTACCTCATATGCTAGGAAAACCATTCTCGGTATACCTATCAACTATTGGACATGATCTAGAGGCACTTTTGGCTCAACATGATGACAATGGAAAGGATCACACTGTATACTACCTAATCCATACCTTGGTTACATATGAGGATAACTATGCACCTATTGAAAAAGCTTGTCTAGACATGGTCTTCGTAGCTCAAAAACTGCACCATTATATGTTAAATAATAAAACCATGGTCATTTCAAAAGTAGATATGATCAAGTATCTACTATCTATTATAGATTTATATTGTAAAATGGTTAAATGGATCATGCTTCTCAGTGAATTTGACATAGATTATGTCAATAAAAAGGTAATCAAGGGACAAGTTCTTTCAGATCAACTTGTTGAAGTACCACTCTTAGACACACAACCACTCACATTTCAATTTCTTGATGAATCTATCATGACCGTCATTAACACACTGCTTAAGGAGTAAACTTGGAAGCTATATTTTGATGGTTCATTAACTACACATGGATTGGGGGTAGGCCTATTATTTATTATACCATAAGGGGATATAATCCCTAAATCATTTAGAATTAACTTTCCTTGTATAAATAACATGGCTGAGTATGAAGCATTTATTTTAGGACTTGGACAAGTAGTGTAGTGGAATATATCTCATCTCCAAGTTTATGGTGATTCTTAGTTAATCATCAATCAAGTCACGGATCATTTTTAGACCAAATATGACAAACTAGTTCCATATAAAGCCATGGTTGACACTCTTAAACAATAAATTACCAACATTTAGTTTGAGCACATACCAATTGATAGTAACAAAACATTAAATTCCATGGCTACTATTGGCTCTTTGATTCAATAAATAGATCAAGCTAGAGAGTATCAATTCCTTGTCAAGAATTTTTTAGTGCCAGCTCATGAACCTTCAACCATTGCAATGATTTATGAAGTTTTTGGTACTTGTAGACACCTAAAATTGGTCGTCAATAACCTCCAACCAGGCTTTTGACCAATTTCTACCCAAAATGCACAATTTAGCCTAAAAGCACTAAAACATGCAAAATGATGTGAAAATGACATATTCAAATGCTGATTTTGGCTAGGGTTTCCCTAAATGGGGTAATGCAATTTATGGGCCATCTAACTTTGATCAGTTCATTTCGAGTCAAAATGCCAAATTTACACCTGCATGCATTGGACTACTCTTTCCTATCAAATCTTTTACCTAAGACTTTTGCCTTTGTTATTTTTTATTGGTAACATTCTAAATGGGAATACACAATACACATCCAATGCATCTAATGTGGAATTCTAATTCAAATCCAGTCAAATTTGGGATCAATAACAAGGCATTTTGATTAATTTGATTAATTTGTGCATAATGTGCTTAATCATGCCTAAGAGCTAATTAACCCAAATCAAGGCCTAATCAAAAATTCCATGGAAACTTGTTGAATACTTATTTTTAGAAATAAATATTGAATATCTACATCATCAAGTTACCTCATTTATTGGGAAGACATCCCTATTCCATAAATGCCATAAATATCAGGATTCTTGCCCTCCATGCCTCTTAATTGCCCCTTCTTCCAATGCGTTGATGAGGATAATTATAAATTTTAATTACAAAATTTAATTAATCCTCAACCCCACATGTCAATCTTGAGATGGATGGTTAAGGTTGATTATGATCAAATCCAAAAATCTATAAATAGGAGGCCTCACAACATCATTTCTAAGCTTAATTAGTGCAAAGTTATAATGGAGGATTGGTTCAAAAAGCTTCGTACAACTAGTGTTATAATTCCAAATTAATTCGAAGCCATGCCAAGCCACAAGCCAAAGGTGCCAAGAAGAGATGAAGGTAGCCACACTCCATTGAAGAAGACCTCTTGAAGCACAAGCCAAGTAAACCACCATTACAAAGGCATTTGGAGCATCTAAGGAAGGTGAAAGGAATTCTTGTGTTTTCATTCCTTACTTTTTAGTTGTGATTGTCATTTATTTTTGTTAACTTAGATCTCCCTAGTGTGTAGGCCTAGAGGTGTTATGTTATTAGTGTGTTTATTTTACTTTGTTTTCATTTTGGAACTAACACCATACTAACCATCCTCTCTTGAGTCAAATTCCTAGATCACATAATGGTATGCCCGGTGGGACTAGACACATCCTAACACCTAAAGGAGATCCTTTTGTAACCTTAAAAAACTTATTTGAGATTTTAAAACTCTTGAAAATTAGTTTTCTAACTTTTTTTGCCATTTTTGGTTGTCATGGTTTTTACACAGTAACCGACATCGGCAAAAATACCAACATCGATTACTTGGCTTAACCAATGTTGGTCAATAGAATTGACATAGGTCAGATCTTGATTGGCCATAACTGATGTCAGTGGTATTGACTGATGTCGGTCACTATGTTTTTCAAAAAAACATAGATCCGAGACCTAATTTTCTAAAGTTTCTTGTTTCAAACTCAAAAGAGCTTCAAAGTTAAAATACATGCTAACAATTTTGTTGTAGGACCAAGTGGGATATTTGCTCAAAACATGTTTAAATCACTTTTGAACTGTTAAATTTAGATTAGGAAATTTGTTTTTGTGCTTAAAAAGGAATTTTTAGATGTTTTGGTGAATGTTTTTCAAATTTTACAACTAAGACCAAGGGGTCAAATGAACACCACTCAATCTTTCAAATTTGGTGCTTAAAAATGAAATCATATTTCTACAAGTTTATTATTTGTAATAGTTGTTTAAAAATCTTGTTTGGCAAAAAGAGGTGTGTTGTGTGTATGCTCTTCCATTTGTCCCCTGTAGGGAACCATTGGAATCAAAAGTGCCATTCCTATTGCAAGTAGCCTAGTCTAAGGCTTAGAAAAAATGTCACCTAAAGTACTCCCTAAAAACTTGATAAAGTTTGGGTGACCTTGAAAATGACCCTTTCTTTAATTTTATGAATCTTGGATTGTAAGTGGGACTTCATCACCTCCTATAAGTTATTTAGGGAAGCTTTGACCTGGGGTTTCATATCCCAGTATTGACTTCATTTGGCTCTTTTTAGAGTTGCACATGGGATGTAGTGGCACTTGGACATCACACTACATTGAGTGAACAACATGATATAGTGATTGTAAAAAGGACTAAACCTTTTTTCAACAAGCTGAGTGATACAAACCTAAAATACATGCTCTTATTTTTCATTGTTTGGCATGAAAGTCATTATGTAATTGATTCCCCTAGAATGATTGAAACCTTGATAGTTTTAGTCAAACCCATTTTCCATACCCTTGTTAGGATTTGGATGATTATAATTAGTGTATTTTGGTCATTATTTTCTTAGTATGTTTTGAGACTAAAACTTCTTTGTGTATAAACCATGTTAAAACCATTTTGTCTATACGTCACTCTTTTGTCTAAAGAGGCATAATGCTAGCCATTTTAAACCACACTTGTGCCTTGAAATTTTTTATAAACTTGTTTATTGTATGTCATTTGAGTTATAAAGGGTATTTTCATATTACCCAAATAATGTCATACCATTTTGCCTTTGAGTCTTTGAAACATAGTATTGAATACACAATTTGATCATGCTTACACCATTAGGTTTCTCAATTTGTTTCAAGACTTGTTTACCATTATATCAAAACCATTTGTTTCAAACCACTTTGTGTATACCATTTAGACCTCTATCTTGTGTCATCATGCTATCCAATCTTGTTTATCTTGTTTGGTTCAATCCTAGTTTTCATCATTGAGATTTCAATTAGCCTTTTAATGTTTGGATGCAAACATTGATGAATTTTTGTTTAGACCTCAATTCATGGGGATGATACATAGATTTTTCTCTTTTGGGTTGCATAATTTCAGTTAATTGGTTACCCAAATTTGAAAAATATTGATGTTTTATCTATTTAGTGCCTATCCTCATCATTATTTGTGCCTTTATTTGGGATAACAAAACCTTTCTCAAAGAGCCTTTTATCTTATCCCTTATGCCATTTGATCATCTTTATGTTTGATTATGTGTGGTAGGTCTATGCCAAAGTTATTTCTAAACTTGTTAGATTAAATTAAATCACATCAACATTTGTTTCAAGTCTAGCTTTTGGCATTGATTGGACAAGAGTCCTAGTACATGCCTATTTGTTTGATCCTAGATTTTAACTTTGCATTTGGATAAAAGACCTAGCAACTCAAATTTGACCTTTCCTAGTTTATATCTTGTTTGGAACACTTTGACCTAGACCTTTGACATGTCAGTTTTTATTTAGATGCTTGACTTTTTGTGTGTGTGACATTTGACATTAGACATTTGACGTTAGGTTGTTTTATGCCAAGTCTTAGCCAAAATGATTTTGGAGATACAGCTCCACTTTCAAACCATATTGGAGATATAGCTCCACCTTTTGACCAAGTTAGACCAAGTTTGAACCATTGGTCCTTTGGACATAGTTTGTCAAAGTTTGTAAAACTCTAAGTCTTTATATTTTTGGAGCTTTGATCACTTATGTTGATATTTTTAGCTACACTTATGGTGGAGTCACTTAAAATTTGACTTATGGTAGAATGGCCACACAAAATGACTTTTATGGATTTTTTCAAGACCCCAATGATGTTAATATGGTTTGTGAGATATATTTCTATCCACCTCATATTAATCATTCATGGGAACAAAGTCATGAAACAACCTACAATTTAAATCGAGACATTGACTAGTATGAAGAGGCTTGTGAAGAGGACTTTGAAGACCCAACTATAGATAATGTTGTTTGGGATATGAATCCATACCCTCTTTATAATAATTAGTACATGGAACATAGTCAAGAACTAGCTTATGGTCCAATTCATGACTAGGATGATATGGTTTATGAGGAAGACTTGGATGCTTTTGCTTGTACAAGTAATCAAGTTTCATGAGATCCTTTTGATATCTGATCATCAACTACCCCTGACCCTCCTTTGGATTATATGTACTATCAATCTTTGTAATATCTAAAGAACACCATTATCATTCTAAGACCTAGTCATTTGGCTTGTGCAAGTAATCATACTTCAAAATGCCCTATCATTACCATCTTAAGACTTTGTCCTTTAGCTTTTGTGAGAAATAATTCTCCCCAATGCCTTACCATTATCCAACCACAAGTAATTTCTCATCTAGTATTGATCCCAACCAAACCTCAACTGATCCAATCATTTGAAGACCAAGCTATGTTCAAAATTGGCATTTTCTAACTCTTTGGAAACCAAGGACAAGAAAACCAAGCAATCTAAGATGTTTTTTTTGAACCAACCATTTTTGATAATTCAACCTATGATAAATTACATATTGATCCTATACCAATTATCGAGGAGTCTCACACTAACAAGCTAGTCTTTCTTGAGTCACTTCTTAATGATTATAACCTCCTTTGGGTAAATCATTACCTCGACCATGTGCCTATTTTTCAAGAGCCTCCTATTGACAAGTCATTCTCTTAGGAGTTATCTATTGACCTTTTTCCCATCCTAGTGGAGTTTTACTTTGACAAACTAGTTTTTGTGGAGCCCATTATGCCATCATAGGGCATTACTTGTCCAAAATCAAATATTCAATAAGACATCATTGTAATAGAGTACCCATTAGATGAAGAATTAGAGTTAGATTTAAGTTCTATTCTTGAATTTACATTAGATTTAGCATCAAAATTAGATTCAACATAAATCTCAACATCATATTAAGATTCCTTTAAGTTAAAATTAGATTTAGAAGAAGAATATGTTCATAGTTGTTACAACATTTGTTATGCATGCCTTGCAGATCAATTTTAATACATTTGTGATCCTTTTATAGTTTTTTAGGATGAGTACTTCAGCAATGACATAGGTTATCCTAGTATTTTATATGAGGATTGTACAACCAACATCCAAAATATAGGCCATTACCATCAACCAAGATAGCCATATTATTAACATTCCATCTCCCATAAGTGGTGATTGGGATCGATAGAATCATACTTTGTTGAAATACATCCATGGTGACAAAGTGGTTGAAGAAGAGTAAGGAAGCCAAGACAACATTCATGTAGCAGAAGAACACTCTCTTAGTGGGACCTTTTTGAAGGCACTATGGGACAATCAAAGTCAAAACTCAGAGTCTTCTAGTGATACTTTTTTATAAGTACTAGAATAAAATCAAATTAAAAAGTCAATATTCCTTAGTGAAACCTTCTTGAAGGTGTTACGAGATAATAAAGACAAATTCATTAGTGAAAACCTTTTTGAGGCACCAATAGACGAGTAAAAAATTTCTTCACTGCTTGATGAAGACAAAATCAAAAATCAAATCAAAATAGCTTCTTATTTATAACCTAATCAGATGGTAGCTACTCTCAAGAAAAAAATATAAAAATATGGTATTCCTATTAAGAGAAAAAGTATATAGCCCTACCATAACCAAAATTATGTCAAATCTAGCATCAATAACATTACATGTGATTGAAAGTCCTGATCTTCATTTGTTTCCCCACCATTATACATTTCATTATCATCTACCATTCCATTTCATAATTAAACCTACCATCCATTATTTTTCCCAATTTACCATCCATGATTTCCCTTTCCTTTGTAGAGGCTATAAGGATACCTTATCTTGATGCTCGAAAGAATCAGAATCAATGACCAATGAAGATCATGAAAGCATTCTCATTAAATAAATTTGTAGGCCATTTTTGATAGAGTAGCTATTATGATGAGGTGTGAACTAGTAATTAATATGATCAAGTATTCTATTTGTATCATTTATTGAGTAGGATGTCCATCTCCATATTAACAAGAATAATCATATTCCATTTTACTGTACCCAAGCTAAAAACATATACCATACCATTACATTGCCATACTATTTCCATTGTTACATATCCATTTGCCATTGTCAGAGTACCTAGCCATTTACCCCATCACTTGGGGGCAATCCTCTTACCATTTTATCCAATCTATCTAGCCAACCATTATCCTTAGCAAGACCATACCATCCTATCATTCCATTCTTATCTATACCAAAGCCTTTTTTTAGTCATCCTACCTAATCCTATTTTGATCTTGGTTAATTTAGTTCTTCCCACACCTTTTATGGGGGGATACTTATCAATTTTCAATAATCAATCCAATCTGTGTTTCAATGATAGTCTATGAAAGTAGTGTGACAATTGATTTGGCAAGATATATTTCATTCTATATCCATGCTTGTTTATGTGAGCTTGATTATACCCACCTATGGGCAAATCAGTCTATCACTAGTCTTGATACTAATTATAACCACCTATGGGAAAATTAGTATCATTGACCCATGCCATTGTATCTTAGCTATAACTACCTATGGGAAAACTAGGGATAACACTTGTTTACCATGAATTTCTACATCACCTTGCCATCATTGTTTTCATTTAACTAGCCATTTATCAGATTTGAGAACTTGTTGGGACTTAGTTGGTTTTTCCTCACCTTTTGTGTAGGTAGAACTATGGTAACTTGAGGTCATTTTGGGACTATGTGGGTCATGCTTAATTCATGTTGAGGTCACCTCAGTCCCCTTTTCTATACACCCTCACTATTTTGTGAGCAACCTAAGCTAAACATTCTCACCATTTTGTGAGTAGGTATCTTATCATTCTCTAACAAGTTAAGATACCTCAAAATGCCAAAAATATTCATAACATTAAAAAAATCCAAAAATATTTATCCTATTTAAGCCTAGTCAGTTATACTTGATTCACCTTACTAGGGCATTATCATTGTTAGGATGCTTTCTTTTGATTTTGTTTTTAGGCTTTCTGTTTGTTTATTTATTTCAAGTTTATTTATTTGTTTTTTTGGTTGCTTTCCTATTTGTTTACTATCAGCACAGTGTGCCCTTTGAGTCTTAGAAACATAGTATTGACCACATCATTCAAGCATGATTATGCTATTAGGTTTCTCAATTTGTTTCAATACTTATTTACCATTATATCAAAACCATTTGTTTCAAATCACTTTGTGTATACCATTTATATCTCTATTTTGTTTTGTCATGCTATCCAATCTTGTCTAGCCTATTTGGTCCAATCCTAGTTTTCATCATTGAGTTTTCAATTAGCCTTGTCAAGTTTGGATCCAAACATTGATTGATTTTTATTTGGGCCTCAATTCATGGGGTTGATACATAGATCTTTCTCTTTTGGTTTGCATAGATTTGGTTAATCAATTACCTAAATTTGAAAACTATTGATGGTTCATCTATTTAGTGCCTATCCTCATCATTGTTTGTGAATTTATTTGGGAGAACACAATCTTTCTCAAAGATCCTTTTGTCTTATGCTTTATGCCAATTGATCATGTTTATGTTTGATTCCATGTGTTGGGTCTATACCAAAGTTATTTCCAACTTGTTAGATTAAATCAAATCACATCAGCCTTTGTTTCAAGACTAGATTTTGATGTTATTTGGCCAAGAGTCCTAGCACATACCTATTTGTTTGAGCCTAGATTTTGACTCTACAGTTGGACAAAAGACCTAGAAACTCAACATTTCCTTTTCCTAGTTTAGACCTTGTTTGGAAAACTTTGACCTAGACCTTTGACATGTCAGTTTTTATTCAGATGCTTAACATTTTATGTGTGTGACATTTGACATTAGACATTTAATGTTAGGCTATTTTATGCCAAGTCTTAGCATAAATAATTTTGGACATATGGCTCCACTTTCAAACCACATTAGAGATACAACTCCACCTTTTGACCAAGTTAGACCAAGTTTGAACTATTTATCCTTTTGACATAGTTTTTTAGAGTTTGTAGAACTCTAAGTCTTTATATTTTTGGAGCTTTCATCATTTACATTGATATGTCTAGCTAAACTTATGGTAGAGTCACTTACAATATGACTTATGATAAAATGGCTACACAAAATGAATTTTATGGCTTTTGTCAAGATGCCAATGATGCTCATATGGTTTGTGAGATAGATTTCTACCCAATTCATATTAATCATTCATGGGAACAAAGTCATAGAAAAAATTATGATCCAACTCAAGACCTTGACTAGCATGAAGAGGCTTGTGAAGAGGACTTTGAAGACCTAATTAAACATAATGTTTTTTGGGATATGAATCCATACCCTCTTTACAATAGTTAGTACATGGAACACAGTCAAGAACCAACTTATGATCCAATTCATGACTAGAATGATATGGTTTATGAGAAAGATTTGGATGATTTTTCTTGTGCAAGTAATCAAGTTTCATGACATAATTTTTCTATTTGATCATCAGCTACCCCTAACCCTCTTTTGGATTATATGAGCTATCAAACTCTGTAATATCCAAGGAATGCCATTATCATTCTAACACCTAGCCCTTTGGTTTGTGTGAGTAATCATACTTCTGTAGACACCGAAATCATGTCTACTCCCCTGGTCCTCCCTCATTTTATTCTTCCATGCTTATTTTTCCCCTGTCTACCATTTTCCTACTAGCCTTGACCCTGGCAGCATGTAAAAATGAGCAGAGAGCTAAAGCTAGCCTCTGTCCCCATTCTGCATCTGCCGATGTCGGTCACTTATCAGCCGACATCGGCAATCCTACCGACATTGGTTTGAACACTGCGTCAGTTACCCGTTATTCATTACCCATTCGGTTCCCAATCGGTTTCCCGATTGGTTATCGAACCGTCCCTCACCTTCATCAGAAAAACCATTCAAACAGACTCTGGCAATCATTCAACAGACTCTTGCAATCATTTGAAAACTCTAACAATCATCCCAAACTATTACGATCAATCAACTCCAGCATTCAACCAATCTGCATTCACTTCGATCAACTTCTGGCAGCACATCGATGACTTCAATCATGTCTTTTATCATACTTGCAGTGTGCAACAGGTAAGTGTCTCCCTCTATGTTTTTTGTTTCTCTCTGGTTATTGTTTGTTTATTATTGCTATCACCCCAAATCTTCAGACTATAGACCCAAGACTTGACTTCCTCCTTTACACCTTTGCCCACTATCCCCTGACTACACAGTCTGTAACTCTATTTAGACTTTCTATACAAACCCCAAACAAAACAATAGACCTTCTGCAAAGCCCAATAAACTTGACCAAACCCGACCAGACCCTGTCCAGACTCGACCAGACCTGTCAGTCCCGACTCAACCAGACCCGACCGAACCCACCCAGACCTATCCAAAACTGTTACCCTGACTGACGCCGCTCATTACCCTGACCGATGCCGGCACTTTAACTGACGTCGGCAACATTCCTTGATCGACGCCGGCACAGAGACCAACATTAGTGACTATGCAGAATAGTGCTGCATATCAGGTATGCATTCTGCTTTTCATCTTTTATTTCTTTCATTATGCCTTTTCATTATTTCTAATTTCATCATATATTCTAATTTTTATTAGTGGATTGATATCCCTTAAGGAGGTCTTCGTACTTCAGGGATCAAGCGTTTTGCTTGACAGCCCACCGTCTCCTCGTCTAACATTTTTTGTGTTTAGTCTCTTTTTCTTCACAGGTGTCATTCCTCCACAGCCAAAGAGGAGTACCTTCTAATGTCTGATTTCATGCGCACGACTATATCCGGGTATCTTCTAACCCTAGACCATCTCTTAGTTTCTCATTTCTATCTTTTGAATGTAGAAAGCGATTTAGCATAGAAACATTCTAGCACGCCCGGTGGGACCCTAGGGCCTTCCTTGGGTTCTTTCTTTCTTTCATTCATATAAGGTGCATTAGGTTCCTTCCTTTTCACCTCTTTCATCTCTTCTAAATGACATCATAAGTAGACTAAAAAGAACTTTTCTTTTCTTTCTTGCATTTCTAGACTAGCCAAAACTCATATTCTTCAACTCTTTCTCCATTCGTCTTCATACGAACAAACATTTCAACTTGGACTTAAAACATGTTGCACTTTCATTTCTGCTTGTGCTTGCACTCTTAGATCACACTTAGTAATTAACAAATGCATATTGAATTAATCTAGATCACTTGATGTTACACGACCAAACCACTTGCACAAAACAAACATTTTAACTTACCTGAGACAAGGCCCGACTGGGATTTCATCCCCCAGTGGATACCTTACCCGTCCCGGTGATCTTACTTGGATTTCATCACCAAGGAGAAAGCCCACTCTGTTCTCTGGCAGAGTCTAAACTATAGGGGAAGTATATTTTGGCTAAGCGGGCCCAGTTTATCACTGGACTCGTGAAGTGAGGGGAGCTTGCTCCTTAGCACCAGGCCTTGTACAAAACCTAACACAGACTTCTTGAGCACCATAACTGACCTGAAACCATCCATAGACTACTTCTTCTAGGACCCGACTCAAAAACCAATCTTCCTCTACACACATTCTAAGGCATAAGCCACTATAATCCTAAATATTTACTCCTAGGGTTTTAGGATCTACTTGTGTTCTTCATCCTTTTAGTTCTTATCTGCTTGTTTGAGCTTGTGAGGACATTCTGTCTTGAACTTGAATGGTTCTAACTCATAGTCAAGCCAAGGCTCTAGTCGATCACGCAAGGCATCACCCACTTCTGTCTACCCCGTCCATAACTAGTCCTATAATGGAGTTCCACTCAGAAACTGAAAGAACTCCTACTCACCCATCCCCGACCCAAATGCCTATCGTCCCAAAAGGGGACCAAGATTTTTCACGATTCTTGGACCTCAACGTCAAAGCCTTACAACACTATCTCACGAATAGCCAAATGCGAGACCCCTTGGGCAATCCAATCTACAGAATGCCAACCTCTCTTCTTGAAACTGCGGTCGTATCAACAACATTCGTAATTCAACCTTTAGATGCCCAGGCTATTACCTCGACTAATGACCAGCCTTTGACCAACCATCCAAGTGTGGCCTTTCCCTCTATCATGGGGCCCACTTCCACTAGGGTTTCGGCCCCCCATCAACCTCAGTCCACTCAACCACTTTCTACCTCCTTTCAAAATCTGGTCATCTCTATTCCACCTACCCTTACTCCTATCAACACTAGGGTGGCCACCTATCCATTGGCCCATGTTACCACTAACCAACCTCCCGTAGCAACATCGAACCTAACCGTGCCTTCTACCCAACCATCTTTAGTCTCCTCTTCTATCCCTATGACTAGTCATCCGTACGTTGTGCCCTTACTGGTACAACCGACTACGTCGTACGCCCCTTCTAGCCTCATTCAAGTGCCTTACAATCTAGGGGGCACTCCACCCACCAATCTGTCAGTAGATATCATTAAAATGCTGATGGACAAGATGTCCAGCCTAGAGACCTCCATTTTTGGCTCACGCAATACTCTATCATACGAACAAATTTGCAACGAGCCTATCCATCCTTCCGTCCCGATTCGACCATATCCCAGCCAGTGGGAACTTCTTAAGTTTTCTTGTTTTCAAAGCAAGGAAGACCCACAACAGCACTTACGGGCATTCAGACATGCTTGTTACCTTATTACCCATGACGATGCGTTGCTTTTACACACGTTCCCTATGTCTCTTTCAGGTGCTGCACTTGAGTGGTACAACTCCCTTGCCAGCCATTCCCTCTTCACATTCACTCAGCTGGCCCAGCTCTTCCTCGACCATTTCTCCATCAACATCACTAAGAAGGTCTCAATCACAGACCTCTATTCTATCTACCAATTCGAGGATGAACCCATTGCTGATTTCATTGCTTGCTGGAGGGGCCTTATCAATCAACTTTCCTTTTCTTTACCCCAACCTGAACTTATTGAACTATTCTTCCAAGCCTGCGCTAGACATATTTCTTCCATCTTGAGGGTTCAAACCTTTCGCACTTTTGACGAAGCCTTCACGATGGCTCGTAAACTTGAGTTACGTGCCATCGAGGAGAATAAAGTCAAGTTGCAGAGCAAGAATTCCAACTCTAAGACCAATGACCCCTCTTCTAAGCCTTCGTCATCCAATCCTAAATCTAAAGCTTTAGAAAATGCTGTGGTCATTAGATCTTCCTCTTCACCTTCAACTAACCAGCCTGAGCCATCCACATCTCAGAGCACCACCTACCTAGTCTAGTAGAGATACATACAGCGACAGTATACTCCACTTGGAGAATCATACGTGTCTGTGCTAGAAAAACTCATCAAACAAAGGGTCCTCAATCTCCCTCAGATCCAACCACCACCACAATTTGATCCCTCATGCACCATCCCTGCGTGGTATAGGGAAAATGACTTCTGTAACTACCACCGTGTTAAGGGACATGACACAAACAACTATAAAACCTTTAAAAACATCATCCAAGATATGCTAGAAAAGGGTGACCTCATCCTCGACAATCTTAATGTGCCACCTAATCAAAGCATTGACATCTTCAAACAACCATTCCCCAATCATCCACCAACTCAAAACAATGTCCAGACCTTGACTGACAACATTCATGAACACAATATATGAACAGTCAATACGGTCTCGCCCTTCATCTCTGACTAACCTCAAGAGGTGAGTCCACCCATCAGTCCATCACATGTGGATGAACCTCTTTCCCCGGTTAGTTCTCTGTCAACCTCTCTCATCTTGGAGGATGCCTCGACCTTACCAGCACCGCCGGTTTCACCAACCTCCTTCCTGCTGCCCATGGAGGACCTAACCCTTCCTACTCCTCGACCACAAGTGGAGGGCACCATCATCCCTACTCTTTACCTGCTTGAGGAGCCTCATTCTCTAGTTTCTTCTCCACCCAGGGAAGAACCTGCCTCTCCTTCGTCTTCAACCACAGACGAACCTATCACAACTCCATCATGCCTTGGGTCTAAAACCGCTACACCAGTCTCATCTTCAACCCCACAACCATCCACATCTTCTCAAGAACCCAAACCCCATCCCACATCTTCTCAACCATTTTCCCGACTAGTGGAGAAATTCAAACTTCTCCCTTCAAGGAAAGTGGAGCATCGGGGATTGTGCGAGCGTCTCACAGCTCTTCAACATGCCCGTGCCCTCTCGTCTCATGCAGCCAATCCTCCTATGGTGAAACCTCCCAAGACCCTTAACAAAAACCAAACTCCCATTTCTAAACCTCAACCGACCCCATCAAAACCAAAACCAACATCAACCACATCTAAACCTATCAAGTCACTTGGCGTTCACCCTGTCTCCAACCTCACTCATCTGCAAGTGAAGGTGGACCTAGACCAGACCTCAACCAATAGTAGTCTTCAACCCAGGTCACAAAAGATTGCTAAACCACAGAGGCAAACGCCTCCTCCTCCATCACCATTGCCCTCCATTCTGGGCCCCCATCCTTTGACCTTGACCAGAGTCCTTCCCACTCTGACCTTTAATCAAAATCAGTTACCTCCTTTACTTCCTTTGCCTACCACTAGCCTACCCTCTCCCAAAAAGGTGATACCTCTCATGAAGAAAGTACTGTCTCTGCCTGTCGCCACACCATCAACCCAAAAGGTGGTACGAAAGCCTCCTCTAACACTGCCTAAGTAAAAGTCACCAGTATCACACACATCGACGAGCACGGACCCTTTAGTAGGCTCATACTCTTTGATCTTGCATCAACTTTTGCAGACTTCTAGCATAACCCTTCTTCCCATCAGGCCTTTCCAACCTCTTGGGTTTAAGCCCTCCTAATTCAACGACACGAAGATCTGCTTATATCATCGTACGCCAGGACACGATACTGAGGCTTGCTGTGCTCTCAAGACCATCATTCATCGCTATCTGGAGAAAGACACTCTTCTCTTTGAGGACACTCTTGACTGCCCCCTTGACTCCCTCTTATAACCCTTCAACCTCTTCAAACCCATCAACATCTCATCAGCAGACCACGACCCCTTCTTCTCCTTCACCCCCTATCTTTGAAATCAATACCATTCACATAACCACCAGGTCACAGAAGGACAATGCGAAGGAAAAAGTTGCCATTCCTTGGACCTACCCTTTCATCCAGCCACCTCAACCGCCCAAGCCTAAGATTTCTATCCTTGGTGCACCTCAACCCTCCTCTTCTTCTTCTTCTTCCAGATCAATCCATGACTCCATGTTGAAACAGCTTCACCAGATGCCCGTGAAGATGTCCCTTTATGACCTCATTCAAACCTCACCTCAACATCGTCAAGCCCTCATCAGAGCCCTACAGGCAGTGGAGGTCCAACCTGAAGACCCCCAGCCACTTGCTACCCTTGTCCACTCTTTAGCCCCCATTGCCTCCATTACATTCAGCGATTTTAAGATTCCCACATCCAACACGAAAGATCAGGATGCCACCCTCTTCATCATTGCTTATGTTGATTAGACACGCATTAAATGCATTATGATCGATGAAGGCACCAGCATCAACATCATCTCCACCCATGCCTTTGATCAGTTGGCTCTTCCCAAGAATTGCATCTCCAAAACTGATGTAATCTTGCACTCCTTTAATGACACCACTACCATGACCATTGGCACAGTCATCCTTCACATTCGCATTGGTCCACGCATAGTCCCAAAGCTCTTCTATATCATCGAAGGAGAGTTTCAATACAACATCTTGCTAGGTCGACCCTGGATCCACGCCATGGCCTGTGTCCCCTCCACCCTACACTGTTGTATAAAATTTGAGCACGATGGGCAAGTCCATATCATTCCCACTGACTCTTCACCCTTTAAAACCTATAATACCACCTACCATCCAAATGACGTCCTCATCCCTATCAAGCCATCAATCTCGACACCGCCTCCATCTGCGGAAGCTTCAACCAGTTTGCAACAGGCGGTCGCCCTCACACCTCCCCTTCAAACGATGACCACGGACCCCATAGAAGACATCTTCCAAAGACTTTCATTAGGGGAATATCGCTTGCTGGCCTTAGACATGTTCCAAAATCCACAAGAGTATGGATGCCTTCATCACAGCCCTAGTTACGACCATCAGATCGGGATGATCGTGCCTTATGGTCCCCCTCACCTCCGAACCAACCTTGTATACGGGGGGCTCAATCAAGCTCCTGCTGATTGCAATCCTCTTCCTTCACCTCAACCTTTCACATCAGACTTCTCATTTCTTGCAACCCTGCCTTTACACATACTTACCTTTATAGGGGTGCATGGAAGGGTTTTGGCTTCAGACGCTATGAGCAGGGCTCCCATCAGCCCATCAAAATTCTCAATGATGATGATGCCAAGAAATGGTATGGCTTGGGATATCACGACCCCACTCAGACCCCTGTAGACCTTTGTCCCAAACCAACCCTTGACCAATCTCCTCCAGACTCACCCGTCCCTCCTCCTTCACCTATGAAGTCAGTGGTTTCCATCCCTCCTAGTTTTTTTTTCCATAAACACCATCCACCTAGAACCCCTGACTTATCAGTGCAATGGGGTGTCCAAATCTCTCCCTCTCATTTTTCCCAGCATGGTAGAAGATGAGTCGGTGACCATTCACACTGTCCACTATGTTTACGATGATGCCATTCTTTCCTACATGGGTGCCTATGACTCTTTCATCTAGCGCTCTCTCCCTTCTGAGACCTAGGTTATGTTAAATGAATCAACCATTGACATCAACCTCCCTTCTTTCGATGTTCCCCATGTCTTAAAGATTGGTCAATCTTTAGACGCTCAGGAGTAGCTTGACTATACCCAGTTCCTCTCAGACCATAGCAAGGCCTTTGCTTGGACCTATTGTGACATGCCTGGCATCGACCCCACCATCGCTACCCATAACATTATCACCAAACTAGAGGCTAAGCCTGTTAGGCAAAAACTTTGAAAGATGCATCCTCGCATTGCCATCCTTGTCAAAGAGGAGCTTCAGTGCCTCCTTTCTGTCTCCTTCATCCAACCCATTGACTATCTGCAGTGGGTCTCTAACATTGTCCCAGTCACCAAGGCAATTGGGGGGATCAGGATCTGCATGGACTATCGCAACCTTAACCTATCCTATCCCAAAGATGACTTTCCTCTTCCTAACATTGACCAACTTGTTGATCTCACGATTGGCCATGAGATGTTATCTCTCATGGATGAGTTTTTAGGATACAATCAAATCCTAATTGCTCCAGAAGATTAGCACAAGACCACTTTCATTACCCCATGGGGGACTTTCTATTATCGAGTCATGCCTTTCGGCTTGAAGAACACAGGCACCACTTATCAGCGTGCCATGACCTACATTTTCCACGATCTCCTCTATAAAATCATGGAAGACTATGTGGATGACCTACTCGGCAAGTCCAAGCTTTTCCATGACCATTTGACCATTCTCAAAATCATCTTCTCTCACCTTCTTCAATACAATGTCCACCTTAACCCCAAGAAATGTGTCTTTGGGGTCCTCTCCGGTAAGCTTCTCAGCTTTATCATTTCTTTCCGTGGCATCGAGTTAGATCCCACCAAGATCCACACTATCCTCGAAATGTTGCCCCCGACCAATCTCAAGTAGCTTTGTAGTCTACAAGGGAAGCTCCAGTCCATTCACCATTTCATCTCGCAACTTTCTGACCACTGCCAACCTTTTCATCATCTCCTTAAGAAAGATGTCTCTTTTACATGGGATAAGGACTATCAAGAGGCTTTTGAAGCCCTTAAATGCTATCTGGTCTCTCCACCAATTCTCATTCCACCTAAAGATGATCAACCCTTTTACCTTTACATCTCTATCACCAACCATTCGTTAGGTGCCATGATCGCGCACCGAGACGAGCACCACCGTGAGCAAGCGGTCTACTATATCAGCCGAACATTGGTCAACTATGAAACTCAGTATACTCATACCGAGAAACTCTATTTGGCGTTAGTCTTTGCCACTACCAAGCTCTGCCACTATCTCCTTAATCACAAAACCTTTGTCATCACTCACACCGACCCTCTTAAGTTTATGCACTCCAAGCCATATCAACATCAACGTATGACTCGATGGCTCATGCTGCTTGCTGAGTTCGATCTCGAGTTCATCCAGAAGAAATCTATCAAGGGGAAAACCATTATTGATCAACTGGAAGATGCCCCTCTTCCCAATAATCAACCTTCGCAGTGTGAGTTCCCTGACGAGTCTATTGTCGTGCTTTCCACCGATGACACTATCTACCAAATGACCATGTTTTTCGATGGCTCTAAATGTCAACTTGGTGGGGGTGCGGGAGTCATTCTCATCCCACTCGATGGTGAGCCCATGCCTTTGTCTTTCAAGCTCGACTTTAATTATACCAATAATATGGCTGAATACGAGGCCTTAATTTTGGTACTTCAGACCACCCTCTCTCTCAACATCAAGTCCATCAACATCTTCAGTGACTCGCAGCTTGTCATCAATCAGGTCAACGGTTCATACCTCTATAAAAATGAAATTTTGCAAAGGTATAAAAACCATGCTGACATTCTCCTTGCATCTTTCAACCATTACCTCCTGTAGACTATTCCTCGATCCACGAATAAGTTTGCTGACACCATGGGTTCTCTCGCTTCCCATATCCCATCTTCCTCATCTGCATCCAAACTTTTTGTCATGGTGCATCGTGTGCCGTTACCTTCCTATATCTCTCCTAACATTAATCATGTCAACACCATAGACTTTAGCCCATGAGATGTTTGGTATAAGCAACTTGTGGACTTCTTGTCTTTGTCTGTCTTTCCTCCCGACCTCTCTAGCAATGCGCAGAGAGCTTTTATCAAGCACACCATTCGCTATACCATGCTAGGGGGTCTTCTCTATAAGCAAGGCTTCGACAGCCTCCTTCTTCACTGTCTCACCTCCACTGAAGCATCTCAGGCCACTAAACAAGTCCACGATAGGATTTGTGGTAGACATTTCAATGGGAATTTGGTTGCCAAGTGCATCCTTCGTCTGGGCTATTATTGGCCCACCCTTCATCAAGACTGTAGCAATTATGTTTGACATTGCATCAAGTGTCAGCAGCACTCTAACTTGCTTCATCTTCCTAGTCACACCTTATAAGTCACTCAGGATTTTTGGCCTTTTTCTCAGTGGGGCTTAGATCTCATTAGTGAGATTAACCCTCATTCGTCTCTTTGTCATCAATCCATCATCACTGCCACCGAGTATTTCACCAAGTGGGTGGAAGCTATTCCTCTCATCTCCACAAAAGCTGACAAGATTGTCGACTTCATCAGTAGCCACATCATCTGCCATTTTGGTGTCCCTCATAAAATCATCACCGACAATGGCAAGTCCTTCAAAAACAAGACTGTCCAAAAACTCTGCGACTCACTTGGCATCAAGCTCAGTTTCTCTTTGCCTTACTCCCTAGAAGCAAATGAGCAAGCTGAGGCTTCCAACAAAATCTTGACTAAAATTCTCATGAAGGTGGTCAGTGACACTGGAAGGGATTGGCATATTCACATTCCCTTCGCTTTGTGGGCCTACCGCACTAGCATTCGAACCTCCACAGGTGCTACCCCTTTCTCTCTCGTGTATGAAACAGAGGCTGTCCTACCTCTCGAAGTACAGATCCCATCTCTCCGCATCTCTCTGCATGACATTCTTTCTAATGATAACTTTCATCAAGACTGTTTAGCTCAACTTGAGTTACTTGACGAGTGCCATCTTGCTGCCCTCAACCATCTCCATGTCTATCAACATCGCATCAAGCGAGCTTATGACAAAAATCTGTGAGAATGAGATTTCAATATCGGAGACCTCATCCTCAAAGAGAATTAGCATGTGACCAATATGGAGCAAAGTAAGCGAGGCAAGTTTGCCCCTAATTGGCTCGGACCTTTCATTATCATGCATAAGTATGGATCAGGGACGTATCATTTGTCTTCTCTCGATGGATGACTAGAACCTGAGCCTCTTAATGCGTTGCATCTGCGACCATTCTACTGTTAGTCGAGTACTCATCCACTTGACATTTACCTTGAGCTCATCCCTTGAGCAATAACCATCCTCTTAGTCCTCCTTCCTTTCAACCTTACTCCCCTTAACAAATCTTATATACCCCTTTTATACAGTATGGATGCTTTGTCCTAATAAAAGGGAGCCCTTGACCTTCTATAGTCTTGTCCATGACTCACATTTCTGTCAAAACAAATCAAGATGTCAAAATATCTAGGTCACCTAACTAGAATCAAAAGGCAGACTGCTCCCTTGAAGGACAACTGTACTATCATTGCTGTAGCTAATAGACTACTCCCTCAAAGGATAGCTATTCAAAGCCCTTATATATAAAGCAAAACATAGACCACTCCCTCGAAGGATGGCTATGATTAACTCTTGCTACAAACAACAATCTTTCTTAGAAGCTTCCCGCATTGATTAGCTTCGCCAATGACCACCAAGCAAATGACATCTCTATGTAGACTTCCCGCATTGATCAGTCTGCACTCAAAAAAAAAAAAAAAGGGTCATGGACTTGGCTTGTAGTTGTCTCAGGGTCTCTTATAAAAAAGGGGCAAAGTTATCTCTGCTCTTAAAATGGGTTACCCTATCCTCCTCCTATCACCTGCTCAAGGGACTTCGAGCTCACTTTAATGTCAAAGTGATTCGATTACCGCTCTAACATTACATATGGTCAACGACATCATGCATAAACGGGGCTCTTGGTTCTAATCACCCCTATCTATGCTATTTTCCTGGTCCTTGTCAATGAAAGAGCAATATGCCTTTCACTTTTGTCACATTCAACTTCATCACTTGTCAAACTCAACTCAACCCAACATTTTCAGACCTATCACATCATCATACCTCTTCGCACTAGTTTATATGAACACCAATTCACATGGAAACTATCGACCCAGACACAGTTTATGTTAAGCATAAACCAATACTTGCTGAAGCATAAATAGACCTCAATTCATTTTTAGCATACATCCATCACGACTATGGAAAATTGCTAGGGATGAAATACCACATCACCAATGTTACAGAATACACCATTTGGAAAAGGCTGTAACATCTTTTTTCTCCTCATCATTTCAACCTTGACCAAGACTAGTCTATCGACCACTTTCACCACCTATCTACCACTCAAACTCTTTGTTCAAACTGTTCGAACTACATTGGTCTGAGGCCCTAAGACTTGGGCTATGTAGGCAACACTCAGAGGATACAATATCTTCTAGGGTTAGCTTGACCACCCTCGTTTGTTCATCTCTCTGATGGACAAACCTTCTTTCCTCCTTTTGACCATGACCTTACCCTCACCCATGACCAATTCCATCCCTTCGACCCTTCCTCCCTTTTAGGAAGAACTACATTGGCCTGAGGCCCTTCACACAAAGGGCTATGTAGGTAGCACTTAGAGGATACGATATCTTATGAGGTTAGCTCGGCCACATCCTTTCATCCATCCATCCACCTTGACCAAGACCATTAGAGATCATGCCTATCTCCTCTGACTTCGACCACTTCCAAGACAATGTTGCCTTGGTTGTTTTTTACATGTATGCTACCTCACGACTGGTTAGCAAATTGTGCACAGACTATTTTTAGACCCTCACAAGTATAGGATCGCAAGCCAGTTGATCCACACTATTTGTGACATTTTCGTGTTTCTAGGAGCACTTCCTGAGCCTGAGATACCTAGAACACGACGACCATTTAGAGCTTCAGCTTTGATTGAGTGACCCAATCAGTAGATGACTAAATATTGGGGCCCAATTACTTCAATTTTGGCACTCCTCGACCCTTGACATACGACACTTTGACCCGACCATCTCGTGAAGTGGTACGCATGCAATCATGACTTTTGCAGCATTCACCCTCACCCCCTTTTTTCATCCACTCTTTGTCAAATCAGCACCCGATTCCTGGTTCCCTTCCCTCAACTCCTGCTTTGAGGGGGAATACCTCATCCAAAATCGAGGCAATCCACCTTTTGTTTTTGTCTTGCAGTTCATTTGAATAACCAACAAGACGAAATCGACCTTATCCACACTTGTGGCAATTAACTCCTATTTTTGTCTTGTAGTTCATCCAGAATAACCAACAAGACAAAAAAGGGAAAATGTAGACACCGAAATCGTGTCTACTCCCCTGGTCTTCCCTCATTTTATTCTTCCATGCTTATTTTGCCCCTATCAACCATTTCCCTACTAGCCTTGACCCTGGCAGCATGTAAAAATGAGCAGAGAGCTAAAGCTAGCCTCTATCCCCATTTTGCATCTGCCAACATCGGTCACTTATCAGCTGACGTCGGCAATCCTATCGATGTCAATTTGAACATTGCGTTCGTTACCCATTATTCATTACCCATTTGGTTCCCAATCAGTTTCCCAATCGGTTATCGAACCGTCCCTTGCCTTCATCAGCAAAACCATTCGAACAAACTCTAGCAATCATTCAATAGACTCTTGCAATCATTCGAAAACTCTAACAATCATCCCGAACTGTTATGATAAATCAACTCTGGCATTCAACCAATCTACATTCACTTTGATCAACTTTTGGCAGCACATCGACGACTTCAATCATGTCTTTTATCATACTTGCAGTGTGCAACAGGTAAGTATCTCCCTTTGTGTTTTTTGTTTCTCTCTGGTTATTGTTTGTGTAGACACCGCAAACGTGTCTGCACCTTGGTTCTCCTCCTTGTTCGCCTTAACCCCCTATCCTAACCCTTGGCCTTGGTCCCTTTCATTCATTTGATTAAAATAACTTAAATATTTTAATTAAGTGGCCCCCTTTCCACCTCACCCTTGCCACCTTGGATCCTCCCTTGAATCCCTCCACCTTCCTCCTAGCATTTATTATACCAAATCTCCTCATTATCTTCCCCCCACGCCCATTTAAGCATCCTCGTGACCGTTCTTCCCACAACCCCTCACCCGGCGGCGTGCAAGAATGGGCAGAGGCTATTTTTAGCCTCTGTCCCCATTCTGCCACCGCCGACGTCGGTGACCCCTCGGCCGACGTCGGTGAAACTGCCGGCATTGGCATCCTTCATTACCCCTTTCTGCATCCGTTGCAGCCCCTGGACCCTTGAGCTCGCAAACAAAATTCTCTTGGCATTTTGACATTCAACTCTCTTCTCTCTAGACCTCGTGCAACAACAGCAACAGGTGCAAAGGCTTTGGATCAGGGATTTCTTCTTGCAACAAGTCTTCCGTGGCTCCAACAACAGCTCCTCCGTTCTTCAGCCAGCAAGCCAAAAGGTAAGCACAGTCTGTTATTTCATTTCATTTCTTTTATTTAGCTTTCAGTTATCTATCCTATCCACTGCCTTCTGTTCCCTCTGCCCTTCCCCCTGAGAGGCTAAAAAGCATTCTCAGAACCTACCCCCTGTCCATCTTTCTCTTTTATGTCCCCCTCTCTATACAATCCCAGACAACTTCCTCATCCCCCTGCCAACAAGGACCCTGCACAAGACACCCAATCAGAACTAGACCATTCCCCAGTCCATCCAAATTCGTCTCCGAACTCTGTCTCGACCCTGTTCATAAAACAGACCCGTCCACAGTCCAGAAACCAAACCAGACCCGACCACAGGCCACAACCCCGACCGACGCCGGTCACTTCCCCAATCGACGTCGGCAGGATAACCGACGTCGGCAGACTACTTAACCGACGCCGGCGACATTTCCGACCTCGGTGACTGTCATCAGCCCAACAGCTCCTTTTAGGTAATCATTTTGTCTTTTCTTTCCTTTCTAATTTGTTCATCACTTCTGTATTCTAGCATTCTGTATTTCCTTGGTCTTTTATCTGTCTGTTATCAGTGGGTTGACCTCCCTTGAGGAAGTTTTCACACTTCTGGGAACAAGCTCTCGCTTGGCAACCCACCGCCTATCCATCTAACATTTTTCTTGTCCAAGTTCCTTTTCTTTGTAGGTGTCATTCCTCCACAGCCAAAGAGGGGTGCTCACAAGCGTCTGGATTTACGGTGCGTGATCTTTATCCAGGTACTTCACATGCCTTGTCCATTTATTTCCTTAGTTTCTTTATTCATCTTTTGAATGTAGAAAGCGAATTAGCGACAGAAACATTCTGGCACGCCCGGTGGGACCCTAGGTTCCTCCTGGGTTCCTTTTCTTCTTCATTCATTTAGAAGCATTAGGTTCTTACCTTTTCTCCTCCTTCTTTTCTTCTCAATGACACTATAAGCAGGACTAAAATGAATCTTTCTTCCTTGCATTTCTAGACTAGTCTAAACATCGTACTCTCAACCCTTTCTCAAACTTGTCTTCATAACAAATCTCACATTTTGACTTGGGCATTAAAACGTATTGCACTTTCATTTCTGCTTGTGCTTGCATTAGTCCACATCTAGTAACTTAATCCGCATATTGAATAAATCATAGACACTTGATGTTACACTACCAGACCACATGCACTAAAATGAACATAAAACTTACCTGAGACAAGGCCCGACTGGGATTTCATCCCCCAGTGGATACCTTACCCATCCCGGTAACCCCACTTGGATTTCATCACCAAGGGGGAAGCCCACTCCGTTCTCTGGTGGAGGATAAACTCTAGGCGAGGTATATCTTGGCTAAGCGAGACCAGCTAACCACTGGAATCGTGAAGTGAGGGGAGCTTGCTCCTTAGCACCAGGCCACATACCAGACCCTAACACAAATTTTTGAGCACCTAAAACAACACCTAAAACCAGCTCTAGACTGCTTCTTCTAGGACCTTCTTGACAGCCAATCTCCCCAAACATTCATCTAAGGCATAAGCCACAAATTCTAAAGTTAATTCCTAGGATTTATCACTTAGGCTTGTCTGTCTTTCTCTGTTTTCCTCTTCTCATCTGTTTGTTTGAGTAAGTGAGGACGCTTTCTTCTTTGTTTTTCCAAGAATCTTCAAACCTTTTGGTTCTCTGGAAAACACAGTCACCGACATCGGTTCTGCCACCGACGTCAGCTTTCCCCTGTTACCGGCATCGGTTCTGACACCGACGTCAGCTTTCCTATCTTACCGGCATCAGTTATCTGACCGACGTCAGCCACATTTCTTACCGACATCGGTCTCTGTCACTGTCCTTTTTTTTAAAACCAGCAGCCTAAAACCTGTCCCTTCTCTGTCAAAGACTCTATCCTCATTTTCTGAAACTGAGCAACACAGTTCCTGAAACCTGAACCTTCTTTGCCTTGCATGGTTTTGACCCGTAGCCAAGCCAAGGCTCTTGTCAACCACGCCAGCCATCAACCACTTTCGTCCACCCCGTTCGTGACCAGGCCTACAATGGAGTTCAACTCAGAGACCGAAAGAACTCCTACCTGTCCAACCCCACCGCAGACTCCTATTGTCCAAGAAGGGGACCAAGATTTCAAATGATTCTTGGACCTCAACGTCAAGGCCTTGCAACACTATCTCGCACATAGCCGAACGCGAGACTCCTTGGGTAATCCAATCTACGGAATGCCAACCTCTCTTGCTGCGACTACGGCTGTATCGACAGCATCCGTAGTTCAACCTTTGGACACTCAAGCCATCGCTTTGACCACTGACCAATCCTCCAGGTGTGGCCTCTCCCTCTATCATTGGGCCCACTTCCACCGGGGTTTCGGCCCCCTGTCAACCCCAACCCGCTCAACTGCTATCCACTCCTTTTCAAAACCTTATCGTCTCTATTCTGCCTACCCTAGCCCCTATCAACACCAGGGTGGCTTCTTATCCATTGGCCCCCGTTACCACAGTCCAACCTCTCGTGGCAACAACGGGCCCAGCTATGTCTTCTACCCAACCACCTTTAGCCTCCACTTCTGCCCCTGCGATTAGTCATCCGTACATTGTACAACTGACTATGTCGCACACCTCCTCTAGCCTCTTCCAAGCACCCTACAACTTAGGGGGTGCGCAACCTGTCAATCCGTCGGCAGACATCATCAAAATGCTGATGGACAAGATGACCAGTCTTGAGACCTCTGTTTCCGGCTCGCGCAACGCTCTCTCATACGAGCAGATCTGCAATGAGCCCATTCATCCTTCTGTCCCAATCAGACCATATCCTAGCCAGTGGGAGCTTTCGAAGTTTTCTCGTTTTCAAAACAAGGAAGACCCGCAGCAACACTTGCGGGCATTTAGACATGCCTGCTACCTCATTGGCCATGATGATGCGTTACTCTTACGCACGTTTCCTATGTCTCTCTCGGGTGCTGCACTTGACTGGTACAGCTCCCTTCCTAGCCATTCTCTCTTCTCATTCACACAATTGGCTCAGCTCTTCCTCGATCACTTTTCCATCAACATAACCAAAAAGGTCTCAATCACGGACCTCTATTCTATTCGGCAATTCGAGGACGAGTCCATAGCCGACTTCGTTGCTCGATGGAGAGGCCTCATCAATCAACTCTCCTTTTCCTTACCCCAGGCCGAGCTTATTGAACTCTTCTCCCAAGCTTGTGCCAGACATATCTCTTCCACCCTGAGGGTTCAAACCTTCCGCACTTTTGACGAGGCCTTCACGATGGCTCGCAAACTTGAGTTGCGTGCTATCGAGGAGAATAAAGTCAAGCTGCGGAGTAAGAATCTCGGCTCTAAGACCAATGACTCTTCTTCTACTAAGCCATCATCATCCAATTCTAAATCCAAGGCTTCAGCTAATGCCATGGTTGTTAGACCTTCATCTTCTTCGACCAATCAGCCTGAGCCATCTACATCTCAGAATGCCACTCGCCAATTCCAGCAAAGATACGTGCAATGACGATATACTCCTCTCGAAGAATCATATGCGTCTGTGCTGGAAAAGCTTGTTAAATAGGGAGTCCTCAATCTCCCTCAAGTCTGACCTCTGCCACAATTCGATCCCTCACGCGCCATCCCCGTGTGGTATAGGGAGCAAGACTTCTGCAGCTTCCACCGTGTTAAGGGCCATGACACGAAAAACTACAAAACTTTTAAGAACATAATCCAGGACATGCTTGAAAAGGGGGATCTCATTTTAGACAATCCAAATGCACCTCCTAATCAGGCCATTGACATCTTCAAACAACCTTTCCCCAATCATCCGCCAACTCAGAACAATGTCCAGACCTTAATTGACGACAATCATGAGCACAATATTCGAACAGTCAATACGCTCTCTCCTTTAGTCCCCAATCAACCTCAAGAGGTTAGTCCATCAATCAGTCCATCACATGTGGACGAACCTCTCTCCCCGGCTAGTTCTCTAGTGACCTCTCTCATCTTGGAGGACGCCTCAGCCTTACCAGCACCGTCGGTCTCGCCATCCTCCTTTCTACTGCCTATGGAGGACCCGACCCTTCCTACTCCTCAGCCACAAGTGGAGGGCACCATCATCCCTGCCCTTTACCCGCTAGAGGAGCCTCACTCCCCAGTTTCTTCTCCACCTAGGGAAGAACCTGTCTCCCCTTCGTCGTCATCTAAATCTGTCATGACTTCACCATACCATGTGTCTAAAACCACTACACCCATATTGTCCTCAACCTCGCAACCATCAACATCTTCTTCTCAGCCATTTTCCCGGTTAGTGGAGAAAATCAAACTTCTCCCTCCGAGGAAAGTGACGCCTCAGGTGTTTTGGGAGCGTCTTAAAGTCCTTCAACATACCCGCGCCCTCTCATCACATACTGCTAATCCTCCCAAAGCAAAATCTCATCAGACTCTTGACCAAGACCAGACTCTCAAACCTCAACCAAACCCATCAAAACCGAAGCCTGCATCTATCTCGTCTAAACCCGTCAAGTCATTTGGCGTTCGTCCTGTCTCCACCCTCACTCACTCGCAAGTGAAGGTGGACCTAGGCCAAACCTCGACCAGAAGTAGTCTTCCAGCCAAGACGAAGAAGACTGCCAGACCACAGAAATGAATGCCTCCTTCCCCGTCACCATTGCCATCCATTTTGGGCCCCCATCCTTCGACCTTGGCTAGCATCCTTCCCACTCCGGCCTTCAACCAAAACTCGTTGCCTCCTTTGCTTCCTCTGCCTACCTCCAGTCGTCTCTCTCCCAAAAAGGCAGTATCAATCACCAAGAAAGAGCCGTCTCCGTCTGTCACCGCACCATCAACCCATAAGGTGGTACGGAAACCTCTTCTAACCTCGCCTAAGCAAAAGTCACCAACCTCATGCATATCAACTAGCGTAGACCCTTTGGTGGGCTCATACTCATTGATATTGCACCGACTTCTACAGACTTCTGACATAACCCTTCCACCCATCAAGCCTTTCCAACCTCTCGGGTCCAAGCCCTCCTGGTTCGACGACATGAAAATTTGTTTATATCATCGTACACCAGGACACGATACCGAGACTTGCTGTGCCCTCAAGGTCATCATCCGCCGCCATATGGAGAAAGACACTCTTCTCCTTGAGGACACTCTTGACCAGACCCCGACTCCTTCTCGCCCAACCTCTTCAAACATGACCCCTTCTTCGCCTCCCATTTTCGAAATCAATGCTATCCGTATAACCACTAGGTCACAAAAGGACAAGGCCAAAGAAAAAGCTACCATTCCTTAGACCTATCCCTTCGTCAAGCCACCTCTTGCACCCATGCCTAAAATTTCTATCCTTGGCGCATCCCAACCTTCTTCATCTTCCTCTTCTGGGCCAATTCACGACTCCATGCTGAAGCAGCTTCACCAGACACCTGTAAAGATGTCTCTTTATGACCTTATCCAAACCTCGCCTCAGCACCGCCAAGCCCTTATCCAAGCCTTGCAGGCAATGGAGGTCCAACCCAAGGACCCCCAACCACTCGCTGCCCTCATCCATTCTTTGTCTCCTATCGCCTCCATCACATTCAGCAATTCTGAGATTCCCACATCTAACACAGAAGATCAGGATGCTGCCCTCTTCATCACTGCCTATGTCGATCGGACACGCATTAAACACATTATGATCGACGGTGGCACTAGCATCAACATAATCTCTACCCACGCCTTTGATCAGCTGGCTCTTCTGAAGAATTGCATCTCCAAAACTAACGTGATCTTATGCTCTTTCAACGACACCACCGCCATGACCATTGGCACAGTCATCCTTCACATTCACGTTGGTCCACGCACAGTCCCGAAGCTGTTCTATATCATCGAAGGAGAGTTTCAATACAACCTTCTACTGGGCCGACCTTGGATCCGTGCCATGGCCTGTATACCCTCCACCCTGCACCATTGTGTGCACGACAGGCAAGTCCACACCATTCCCACGGACCCTTCACCCTTCAAGACTTGCAACACCACCTACCGACCCAACGATGTCCTCATTCCCATCAAGCCATCAACTCCAGCACCGCCTCCATCTGCGGAAGCTTTGACCAGTTCGCAATCGGCGGTTGCCCTCACCCCTCCTCTTCAAGCGCCGACCAAAGACCCCATGGAAGACATCTTCCAACGACTATCACTTGGGGAATATCGCTTGTTGACCCTCGACATGTTCCAAACTCCGCAAGAGTATGGACGCCTTCACCTCAGTCCCAATTACGACCATCGGATCGAGATGGTCGTGCCTTATGGTCCTCCTCACTTCCAAACCAACTTTGTCTACGGGGGGCTTAATCAAGCTCCTACCAACGGCAATTCCCTCTCTTCACCCCAACCTTTCACATCTGATTTCTCGTTTCTTGGCAACCCCACCTTTGCACACACTTACCTTCACAGATGTGCATGGAAGGGTTTTGGTTTTGGATGATATGAGCAGGGCTCCCATCAGCCCATCAAGCCGCTCAATGATCACAATGCCAAGAAACAGTATGGCCTGGGATATCATGACCCCACTCAGGCTCCTTCCGACCTTTGTCTCGAGCCAACCATTGACCAATCTCCTCCAGACTCACCCATTTCTCCTTCGTCACCTACGGAGTCAGTGGTTTCCATCCCTCCTAGTTTTTTTTTTCCATAAACACCATCCGCCTGGAACCCCTGACCTATCAGCTCAATGGGGTGTCCAGGTCTCTCCTTCTCATCTTTCCTAGCATGGTAGAGAATGAGTCGGCAACCATTCACACTGTCCACTGCGTTGACGATGATGCCATCCTTTCCTACATGGGTGTCGACGACTCTTTCATCCAACGTTTCCTCCCTTCTGAGACCCAGGTTATGTTAAATGAATCCACCATTGACATCAACCTCCCTTCTTCTTCTGATGTTCCTCACGTCTTAAAGATTGGCCAATCTTTAGACGCTCAGGAGCAGCTTGACTATGCCCAGTTCCTTTCCAACCATAGCAAGGCCTTTGCCTGGACTTACAGCGACATGCCTGGCATCGACCCCACCATTGCTACCCATAACATTGTCACCAAACCAGAGGCTAAGCCTGTTAGGCAGAAGCTTCAGAAGATGCATCCTCGCATTGCGCTCCTTGTCAAAGAGGAGCTTCAATGCCTTCTTTTTGTCTCCTTCATCCAACCCATCGATTATCCACAGTGGGTCTCTAACATCGTCCCAGTTACTAAAGCAACTGGGGGGATTTGGATCTGCATGGACTATCGCGACCTTAACCTAGCCTGTCCTAAAGATGACTTCCCTCTTCCTAACATTGACCAACTTGTTGATCTCACGGCCAGCCATGAAATGCTATCCCTCATGGACGGGTTTTCAGGATACAATCAGATCCTGATCGCACTGGAAGATCAGCACAAGACTACCTTTATCACCCCATGGGGGACTTTTTGCTATCGAGTCATGCCTTTCGGCTTGAAAAATGCTGGTGCCACATATCAGCGCACCATGACTTACATTTTCCATGATCTCTTCCACAAAATCATGGAGGACTATGTGGATGACCTTCTCGACAAGTCCAAACTTCGCCGCGACCACTTGACCATTCTCACAATCATCTTCTCTCGCCTTCTGCAATACAATGTCTGCCTTAACCCCAAGAAGTGTGTCTTTGGAGTCCTCTCAGGCAAACTTCTCAGCTTCATCATTTCCTTCCGTGGTATCGAGATAGATCCTGCCAAGATCTGTGCTATCCTCGAAATGCCACCCCCAACCAATCTCAAGTAGCTTCACAGTCTACAAGGGAAGCTCTAGTCTATTCACCGTTTCATCTCGCAGCTTTCAGACCGCTGCCAACCTTTCCATCACCTCCTTAAGAAGGACGTCTCCTTTAAATGGGATGAGGACTGTCAAGAGGCTTTTGAAGCCCTCAAAGGCTATCTAGTCTCTCCACCAGTCCTCATTCCACCTAAAGACGACTAACCCTTCTACCTTTATATTTCTGCTACCAACCATTCGTTAGGTGCCATGATCGCGCACCAAGATGAGCATCATCGTGAGCAAGCAGTTTACTACATCAGTCGAACACTGGTCGACTACGAAACTCAGTATACTCATACTGAGAAACTCTGTTTGGCATTAGTCTTTTCCACTACCAAGCTCTGCCACTATCTTCTCAACCACAAAACCTTTGTTGTCACTCACACCGACCCTCTCAAGTACATGCACTCCAAGCCATATCAGAATCAACGTATGGCTCAGTGGCTCATGCTGCTTACTGAGTTTGACTTTGAATTCATCCAGCAGAAATCTATCAAGGGGCAAACCATCGCTGACCAACTGGCAGATGCCCCTCTTCCCGACAACCAACCTTCACACTGTGAGTTCCCTGATGAGTCTATCGCTACCCTTTCCACCGATGACACCGTCTACCAAATGACTATGTTCTTTGATGGCTCCAAATGTTAACTCGGTGGGGGTGCGGGGGTCATCCTCATCCCACTCGACGGGGAGCCCATGCCTCTATCTTTCAAACTTGACTTTGATTGTACCAATAATATGGCCGAATACGAGGCCTTAATTTTGGGACTTCAGACTGCCCTTTCCCTCCACATCAAGTCTATCAACATCTTCAGCGACTCGCAGCTCGTTGTTAATCAAGTTAACGGTTCATATCTCTATAAAAATGAAGTTTTACAGAGGTATAAGAATCGTGCTGACCTTCTTTTGGCATCTTTCGATCATTACCTCTTGCAGACTATTCCACGCTCTACGAACAAGTTTGCCGACACCATGGCTTCTCTTGCTTCGCATATCCCATCTTCATCATCATCATCTTGCCTTTTTGTCACGGTGCATCGTGTACCTTTGCCTTCATACATCTCTCCTCACATCGACCATATCAACACTATCAATTCTAGCCCACGAGATGACTGGTATAAGCAACTTGTGGACTACTTGTCTCTTTCTGTCACTCCTCCCAACCTCTCTAGCAATGTGCGGTGAGCTTTCATCAAGCGCACAGCTCGCTATACCATGCTAGGGGGTCTTCTCTATAAGCAAGGCTTCGACGGCCTCCTTCTTCGCTGTCTAAACTCTGCTGAAGCTTCTCATGCCATAAAGCAAGTCCACGACGAGATTTGTGGTGGACACTTCAGTGGAAGCTCGGTTGCCAAGCGCATCCTTCGCCTGGGTTATTATTGGCCCACCCTTCATCAAGACTGTAGCGACTATGTTCGACATTGTGTCAAGTGTCAATAGCACTCTAACCTGCTTCATCTCCCCAGCCACGCCTTGTAAGTCGCTCAAGATTTTTGGCCTTTCTCTCAGTGGGGCTTGGATCTCATCGGTGAGATCAACCCTCACTCGTCTCTTCATCATCAGTCCATCATCACTGCCACTGAGTATTTCACCAAGTGGGTGGAAGCCATTCCTCTTATCTCCATAAAAGCCGACAAAATTGTCGACTTCATTAGCAACCACATCATCTGTCGATTCGGTGTCCCTCACAAAATCATCACCGACAACGGCAAGTCCTTCAAAAATAAGACTGTCCAAAAACTATGCGACTCATTTGGCATCAAACTTAGCTTTTCTTCGCCTTACTACCCACAAGCAAATGGGCAAGCTGAGGCTTCCAACAAAATTCTGACCAAAATTCTCATGAAGGTGGTCGATGATACAGGAAGGGATTGGCACATTCATATTCCCTTCACTTTTTGGGCCTATCGCACTAGCATCCGAACCTCTACGGGTGCTACTCCCTTCTCCCTCGTGTACGGAACAGAGGCTGTCTTACCTCTCGAAGTACAAATCTCATCTCTCTGCATCTCCCTGCATGACATTCTCTCCAATGATGACTTTCATCAAGATCGCTTAGCTCAACTTGAGTTACTCGATGAGTGCCGTCTTGCTGCCCTCAATCATCTCCATGTCTACCAAAGTCGCATAAAGCGGGCCTACGACAAAAATATGTGAGAACAAGATTTCAACATCGGAGACCTTGTCCTCAAAGAGAATCAGCACGTGACCAATATGGAGTGAAGTAAATGAGGCAAATTCGCCCCTAATTGGCTTGGACCTTTTATCATCACGCACAAGTATGGGTCAGGGACTTATCGTCTGTCCTCCCTCGACAGACGGCCAAAACTTGAGCCTCTTAATGTGTTGCATCTTTGACCATTCTTCTGTTAGTTGAGTACTCATCTACTTGACACATAACTTGAGCTTGTCCCCTGAGCAATCCTCATCCTCTTAATCCTCATTCCTTTCAACCCTATTCTCCTTTAACAAGTCCTCTACAACCCTTTTATGATGCATGGATGCTTTGTCCTAATAAAAGGGGAGTCTATGAACTTCTACAGCCTTGTCCATGACTCAAATCAAAATCAAAAAAATCAAAATCAAGATGTCAAAACATATCCAAGGTCACAAAATCAAGTTAAATTCAAAAAGACAGACTGATCCCTCGAAGGACAGCTGTACTATCATTGCTGTAGCTAATAGACTGATCCCTCGAAGGACAGCTATTCAAACTTTTTATTAAGCAAAGTATAGACCACTCCCTCGAAGGATGGCTATGACTAAATCTTGCTACAAACAGCAACCTTTCTTAGAAGCTTCCTGCATCGATCAGCTTCGCAACCTGACCACTACATCAAAAGACATCTCTATGTAGGCTTCCCGCATCGATCAGCCTGCACCCAAAAAAAAAAAAAGGGTCATGGACTTGGCTTGTAGTTATCTCAAGGTCTCCTATAAAAAGGGGCAAGGTTATTCTTGCTCTTAAACTGGGTTACCCTATCCTCCTCCTATCACCTGCTCAGGGGACTTCAAACTCACTTTACTGTCAAAGTGATTCGATTGCCGTTCTAACACCATACTAGTCAACGACGTAATGCATGAACGGGGCTTTGGTTCTAATAACCCCTATCTATGCTTCCTTTTGGGTCCTTGTCAATGAAAGCGCAATTTGCCTTTTCACTTATCTTTCACTTTGGTCTCATTAAACCAAACCAACTTCAACACTTTCAAATCAACCTCGACATTTTCAACATGACATCAGGCATCGCCTTGTCCTTTTCACATAGTTTCTATGGACACCAATACACATGGAAACTACCGACCAGACCCAATTTATGTTAAGCATAAACCAATACTTGCTGAAGCATAAATAGACTTCCATTCATTTTTAGCATGCATCCATCACGACTATAGAAACTTGCTAGAGATGAAAGCCTCTCGACCCCTATGACATCTATAGCATCATCTTACCCCTGTCATTTCAACACATGACCAAACTCATCATCGACCATTTTGACCCTCGCAGTCCGAACTACAGTGGTCTGAGGCCCTATGACCAGGGCTATGTAGGCAGCACTCAGATAGCACATCTTCTGAGGTTAGCTCGACCACCCCCATTTGTTCATCTCTTTGATGGAAAAACCTTCTCTTCTGCGACTTTGACCAAGACCAATCAATCCCTCTGACCCTTCCTCCCTTTTAGGGAGAACTACATAGGCCTGAGGCCCCTACGACAGGGGCTATGTAGGCAGCACTCAGTTGACATGGGGTCTTCTGGGGTTAGCTCGGCCACTTTCTTTGTCACTTTCTTCATCACTTTCTTCGTCACTTTCTTCGTCCCTTTCTTCGTCACTTTCTTCGTCACTTTCTTCGTCACTTCCTTCCATCTCATGCTCTCGTCACCTGTCAATCACATCATTAGCATATTCACATAATCATTAATCTACTCTCATTTTCATTATAGCATCATAAGTCATTAGTCATAAATTTCATCCATCATAACTCATTAGACATTTGCATAATCCACAAGTTAAACATTCCATATCACATCTATCATCATATCATCATTAAATATAACATTTACATCATTAAACATCATCATAACATAATCATCATCACCATAATCATCATAATCAAAACATGAAACACATTAAACATCTATAACATCTCCATAACACATCAATAAACCAAAATCTCATCATATATATCAAAAATCAGTTTTATACAAAAAGACACAAACCGTGTCTGTCTGTCTCTGATCATACATCTCTCATCTTCGGCTCGCAGGCCAGTATATACATCAAAACATAATGCAACTCTGGGGCTACCCTCAAGGCTACGGCTGTGGGGGTGGTGGCGGTGGTCAAGAAGAGGCTGTATTCCCTCCTCCCTCTAATCTCTATCGTCTGCATGACCCTGAAGCCGTCGCTCGTGACATCGACCTCTGTCTGCTCTACTCTGCCCTCATCTCTGAGTACCACTGTATATGAGGGATCCCCCTGATGGCCCTCTCATAATACGTGATCTCGTCCAGTGCATCATTGTATCTAACCATAGATACAGTCTGCGGTGGACCCATCTGCCCTACTCTTATGGCCTGTCCTGACCCCTGTGGTTGTGGCTCACCTCGGTACACTGATACTGATGGTCCTGCCCCCTATGAAAACGATGGCTGCTGCAATGGGCCCTGCCCTCCAAAACTCTGTCCTACACCTGCCTGTGCCTGAGCTGTAGCCAGCTGTCCCTGTAACATGGTGACCTGCACTGTCAACGCTGCCACCTGCGCTGTCAACGCTACCACCTGCCCTGTCATCACCACAATCATGTCTCTGATCAAGTCAAGTCCTTCAGACCATGTCATTTTGGCCCCCTGGGGCATATTTGGATTGCTTTTCGCATCCATCCACTTCGACCACCTGACCATTGGAGATCATGCCTATCTCCTTCGACCTCGACTACTTCCAAGCCAATGTTGCCTTGGTTGTTTTTGCGTGTGTGCTACCTCACGGCTGGTTAGCAGAATTGTCTACAGACTATTTTTGACCCTTTGCAAGTATAGGATCGCGAGCCAGTTGATCTCTACTACTTGTGGCTTTTTCATGTCTCTGGGAGCACTTCCTGAGCCTAGAATACCTGGAACACGATGACCATTTGGAGCTTTAGCTTAGATTGAGTGACCCGATCAGTAGACGACTAAATGCTGGGGCCCAGTTACTTTAATTTTGGCACTCCTTAACCCTCGACATGTGACAATTTGACCCGACCCTCCTGTGAAGTAGACTACGCGCAATCACGACTATGGCAGCATTTTCACTCACTCTCTTCTATCCATTTCTCTATCAAATCAACACTCGATCTTCGGTTTCCTTCTCTCGACTATCACTTTGAGGGGGGAACACCTCATCCTTTTCCTGGGGCAACCAACTCCTATTTTTGTCTTGCAGTTTGTCTAGGACAACCAACAAGACAAAAAGGGGCAAATGTAGACACCGCAAACGTGTCTGCACCTTGGTTCTCCCCCTTGTTCGCCTTAACCCCCTATCCTAACCCTTGGCCTTGGTCCCTTTCATTCATTTGATTAAAATAACTTAAATATTTTAATTAAGTGGCCCCCTTTCCACCTCACCCTTGCCACCTTGGATCCTCCCTTGAATCCCTCCACCTTCCTCCTAGCATTTATTATACCAAATCTCCTCATTATCTTCCCCCCACACCCATTTAAGCATCCTCGTGACCGTTCTTCCCACAACCCCTCGCCCAGCGGCGTGCAAGAATGGGCAGAGGCTATTTTTAGCCTCTGTCCCCATTTTACCACCGCCGACGTCGGCGACCCCTCAGCCGACGTCGGCGAAATTGCCGGCATCGGCATCCTTCATTACCCCTTTCTACATCTGTTGCAGCCCCTGGACCCTTGAGCTCGCAAACAGAATTCTCTTGGCATTTTGGCATTCGACTCTCTTCTCTCTGGACCTCGTGCAACAGCAGCAACAGGTGCAAAGGCTTTGGATCAGGGATTTCTTCTTGCAACAAGTCTTCCGTGGCTCCAACAACAGCTCCTCCATTCTTCAGCCAGCAAGCCAAAAGGTAAGCACAGTCTGTTATTTCATTTCATTTCTTTTCTTTAGCTTTCAGTTATCTATCCTATCCACTGCCTTCTATTCCCTCTGCCCTTCCCCCTGAGAGGCTAAAAAGCATTCTCAGAACCTGCCCCCTGTCCATCTTTCTCTTTTCTGTCCCCCTCTCTATACAATCCCAGACAACTTCCTCATCCCCCTGCCAACAAGGACCCTGCACAAGACACCCAATCAGAACTAGACCATTCCCCAGTCCATCCAAATTCGTCTCCAAACTCTGTCTCGACCCTGTTCATAAACCAAACCCATCCACAGTCCAGAAACCAAACTAGACCCGACCACAGGCCACAACCCCGACCGACGCCGGTCACTTCCCCAACCGACGTCGGCAGGATAACCGACGTCGGCAGACTACTTAACCAACGCCGGTGACATTTCCGACCTCGACGACTGTCATCAGCCCAACAGCTCCTTTCAGGTAATCATTTTGTCTTTTCTTTCCTTTCTAATTTGTTCATCACTTCTGTATTCTGGCATTCTATATTTCCTTGGTCTTTTATCTGTCTGTTATCAGTGGGTTGACCTCCCTTGAGGAAGTTTTCACACTTCTGGGAACAAGCTCTCGCTTGGCAACCCACCGCCTATCCATCTAACATTTTTCTTGTCCAAGTTCCTTTTCTTTGCAGGTGTCATTCCTCCACAGCCAAAGAGGGGTGCTCACAAGCGTCTGGATTTATGATGCGCGATCTTTATCCAGGTACTTCACATGCCTTGTCCATTTATTTCCTTAGTTTCTTTATTCATCTTTTGAATGTAGAAAGCGAATTAGCGATAGAAACAGTTTGTTTATTATTGCTATCACCCCAGATCTTCAGACTGTAGACTTGAGACTTGACTTCCTCCTTTACACCTCTGCCCACTATCCCCTGACTACACAGTCTGTAACTCTGTTCAAACTTTCTGCACAAACCCCAAACAAAACAATAGACCTTCTATAAAGCCCAAGAAACTCGACCAAACCCGACCAAACCCTATCCAGACTTGACCAGACCCTATCCTGACTCAACCAAACCTGACCAGACCCACCCAGACCCATCTAAAACTATTGCCTTGACTGATGCTAGTCATTACCCTGATCGATGCCAGCACTTTAACTGACGTCGGCACCATTCCCTGACCGACGCTGGCACAGAGACCAACACTGGCGACTGTGCAGAATAGTGCTACATATCAGGTATGCATTCTACTTTTCATATTTTATTTCTTTCATTCTACCTTTTCATTATTTTTGCTTTCATCATATATTCTAATTTTTATTAGTGGGTTGATATCCCTTAAGGAGGTCTTCATACTTCAGGGATCAAGCATTTTGCTTGACAGCCCATCGTCTCCTCGTCTAACATTTTTCGTGTTTAGTCTCTTTTTCTTCACAGGTGTCATTCCTCCATAGCCAAAGAGGAGTACCTTCCAACATCTGATTTCAGTGTGCACATGACTATATCTGGGTATCTTCTAACCCTAGACCATCTCTTAGTGTCTCATTTCTATCTTTTGAATGTAGAAAGCGATTTAGCATAGAAACAACTTCATAATGCCCTATCATTACCATCTCAAGACTTTATCTTTTAGCTCATGCAAGTAATCATGCTCCCTAATGCCCTACCATTATCCAACCACAAGTCATTTCTCATCTAGTAATGATCCCAACCAAACCTCAACTAATCCAATCATTTGAAGACTAAGCTATGTTCAAAAATAGTATTTTCCAACTCATTGGAAACTAAGGCCAAGAAAACCAACCAATCTGATATGTTTTTGTTAAACCAACCATTTGTGATAAGTCAACCTATAATAGATTACCTATTGATCATATACTAGTTATCAAGGAGTCTCACACTGACAAGCTAGTCTTCGTTGAGTCACTTCTTAATGATTATAATCACATTTTGTTAAATCATTACCTCAACCATGTACCTATTTTTCAAGAGCCTCCTACTGATAATCTAATCTCTGAGGAGTTGTCTCTTGAGCTTTTTCCCATCCTAGAGGAGTTTCACTTTGACAGAATAATTTTTATGGATCCTATTGTGCCATCATAGGGAATTACTTATTAAAAACCAAATATTTAACAAGACATCATTGTAACATAGTACCCATTCAATGAAGAATTAGAGTTAGAGTCAAGTTATATTCTTGAATTGACATCAAATTTAACATCAGAATCAAAATCAACATCAATCTCAACATCAAATTTAGATTCCTTTGAGTTAGAATTATATTCAGAAGAAGAGTATGTTCATGGCTATTACAACATTAGTTATGCATACCTTGTAGATAAATTTGAATACATTTTTGATCTTTTTATAGTTTTTGAGAATGAGTACTTTAGCATCGACATAACTTCTCCTAGTATCTTCTATGAGGATTGTGCAGCCAACACCCATTACATTACCATTCAACCAAGATAGCCACTACCATCAACCAAGATGGCCATATTATTGACATTCCATCTCCCATAAGTGTTGATTGGGATCGATAGAATCATACTTTATTAAACTGCATCCATGGAGACATAGTGATTGAAAAAGAGCAAGGAGGCCAAGACAACATTCATGTAGTAGAAGAACACTCTCCTAGTGGGACCTTTTTAAAGGCACTAGGGGATAATCAAAGGTAGAACTCAACATCTCCTAGTGATAGTTTTTCAAAAGCACTAGAAGAAAATCAAAGTCAAAAGTCAACATTCCTTAGTGAAACCTTATTTAAGGCACTATGAGACAATCAAGATAACTTCATTGGTGAAACCCTTTTTGAGGCATCAATAGTTTAGAAAAAAGTTCTTTACTAATTGATGAAGACAAAATCAAAGATAAAATCAAAATAACTTGTTATCTACAGCCTAATTACATGGTAGATACTCTCAAGATCAAATAATAGAAAAATTTGATAGTCCTATTGAGAGAAAAAGTCTTTAGCCCCACCACAACCAAAACTATGTCAAATATAGCATCAACAACATTATGTTTGATTGAAAGTCCTAATCTTTATTTGTTTCCCCACCGTTATACATTTCATTATCATCTACCACCCCATTACATAGTCAAACCTACCATCCATTATTTATCCCTATTTACCATCCATGGTTGTTCCTTCCTTTTCAAAGGCTACAAGGATACCTTGTCTTGATGCTTTAAGGAATCATAATTAATGACCAATGAAGATCATGAAAGCAATATTAGCAACCAAATCTGTAGGCCATTTTTGATAGAGTAGTTATTCCAATGAGGTGTGGGCTAGTAATTAACATGATCGAGTATTATGTGTATATCATTTGTCGAGTAGGACATACATCTCCATCTCAATAATAATAATAGAATCATATGCCATTTTATCATACCCATGCCAAAACACATGTACCATACCATTACAATGCCATACTATTGCCATTATTACATATCCATTTGCCATTATTGGAGTACCCAGCCATTTACCCCATCACTAGGGGGTAATCCTCTTACCATTTTATCTAATCTATCTAGCCAACCATTATCCTTAGCAAGACCATACCATCTTATCATTACATTCTTATCTAGACCAAAGCCTATTTTTAGTCATCCTACCCAATCCTATTTTGATCTTGGTTACTTTGGTTCTTCCCATACATTTTATGGGGGATTTTGATCAAGTTTCAATAGTCAATCCAATCTATGTTTCAATGATAATCTATGAAAGTAGTGTGATAGTCACTCTGGTAAGATATCTTTCATCCTATATCCACATTTGTTTATTTGAGCTTGATTATAACTACCTATGGGCAAATCAATGTCTCAGTAGTCATGCTACTAATTATAACCTTTTATGGGTAAATTAGTATCATTGACCTATGCCATTATATCTTAGTATAACTACCTATGGGAAAACTAGGAAAAACACTTGTTTACTATACATTACCGCATCACCTTGCCATCATTTTTTTCATTTGACAGGCCATTTGCTAGATTTGAGAAATTGTTGGGACCTAGTTGGTTCTACCTCACCTTTTGTGTGGGTATAACTATAGTAACTTGAAGTCATTTTAGGACTATGTGGGTCATGCTCAATTCATGTTAAGGTCACCTCAATTCCCCTTTCCATATGCTCTCACTCAACCTAAGACAAATGATCTTGCCATTTTATGAGCAAGTATTTTGGCATTCTCTAATGAGTTAAGATACTTCAAAATTCCAAGAACATTCATAATATTTCAAAAATCCAAAAATATTTGTCCTGTTTAAGCCTAGTCAGTTATCCTTGATCTACCTTACTATGGCATTGTCATTGATAGGATGCTTTCTTTTTCTTTTATTTTAGGCTTCTATTTGTTTATTTATTTTAGGTTGTTTTTTTGTTTTCTTGCTTTCTTGCTTACTTGCATGTTTGTTTGCTTTCAACACTATTGCCTTGACTTAGTCTATATGTGTTCATTGGGTGATTCCTTGCACACATTATTCTTGAGTCCATCCATATTTATCCATTAACATTGTCATCATGGTTTTTATCATTGGTGCATTTTTTTTGAATGTTGATCAGATCAGGAGTTAGTCCTTATTCATATTTTGGCCACATCTTCATGGTGTTTTATCATGAATCCTACCATCACATACTACATCAAAAATTAGCTTCAAGAAGGTCTGAAATCAATGGAGCTATAGAATTTTCTCCTTGGCACCTTGGCAAATCCTCCCACCCACATTGATCAATATAAACTATTAACCATTCTAGTTATATCATTGTTAATCGGGATGAGCATCTCCTCATTGGTAGGTACAATTAAATTATTCACACTGATCAATCTCTTTCTTCTATTCATATATTTCATCACACTATACCCATTCATATTTAGTCTATATTTTAGGTTATATCATTGAGTTATGCGTGCTAATCATCCCTACCTAGGGCACAATCATCTTTAGCCAATCTAGGTCCTCTTAATGATTATAATTGTATATGGTCAAATCATTATTTGACTTTTATTATTGATTATAAATACCTTTGGGAAAATCAACCTCCTTTTTACATCAATTCATGCAAGCATTTTCTCATTTAGATTAATCTCAACCATGGGTTAATTCCACCTTTCTTTTTATTTTGAGGGACCATCCATCAATAACATTAACAGCCACTCCCTCAAAAAAGCCATTTAGATCTTTATTCTTCAATCATCATCTTCTTCTTGGAATACACACCATCTCTCATTATTTTAGAAGACATTACTTTTCTTATGATTTGCAACAACTTCCTAAATAGGGGAGAATATAAACAACTAAAACTAGCCACCGATAACCTCCAACTTGGCTTTTGGCTAGTTTCCACCTAAAATGCACAATTTGGCCTTAAAACACTCAAACATGCTAAAAGATGTGAAACTAACATATTCAAGCTCCAATTTTGGCTAGGGTATCACTAAATGGGGTAATGTAATTTATGGGCCAGCTAACTTTGATTAGTCTATTCCAAATCAAAATGTCAAATTTACACATGCATGCTCTGGTATGTTCTTTCCTATCAAATATTTTGCACAAGACTTGTGCCTTTATTATTTGTTGCTGGAAACATTCTAAATGGGAATACGTATCCAACACATATAGCGCGGACTTCTAATTCTAATCCAATCAAATTTAAGACCAATAATAAGGCATTCTGATCAATTTAGGTAATTTGTGCACAAAGTACTTGATCATGTTTAAGAGCTAATTAACCCAAATCAAGGCATAATAAAGAATTCCATGGAAACTTATTGAATACTTTGTTTTAGAAATGAATATTGAAAATTTTCATCATCAAGTGACTTCATTTCTTGGGAAGACATCCCTAAGCCATAAATACCACAAATAAATGGATTCATGCTCTCCATGCCTCATCAATGCCTTCCTTGATGCCCTCCATGCCTCTTAATTTACCCTTATTTCAATGCCATGATGAGGATAATTACAAATTTTAATTGAAAAATTAAACTAATCCTCAACAACACATCTCAATCTTGAGATGGATGGTTGAGGTTGATTCTGATCAAATCCAAAAATCTATAAATAAGAGGCCTCACAACACCATTTCTAATATTAATTAGTGTAAAGTTATAATGCAGGATTGGTTCCAAAAGCTTCATGTAACTAGTGTTATAATGCCAAATTGATTCCAAGCTAAGCCAAGCCACAAGCCAAAGGTGCCAAGAGGAGATGAAGGTAGCCACACTCCATTGAAGAAGACCTCTTAAAGCACAAGCTGAGCAAGCCACCATTACAAAGGCATTTGGAGCATCGAAGGAAGGTGAAAGGAATTCTTGTGTTTTCATTCTTTGCTTTTTAGTTTTGCTTGTCATTTGATTTTTTAACTAATCTCTCCCTAGTGTCTAAGCCTAGAGATGTTATGTTATTAGTGTGTTTATTTCATCTTATTTTCATTTTGTAACTAACACTATATTAACCATCCTCTCTTGAGTCAAATTCATAGGTCACAGTTTTTATAGAATAATGGGATTCAGAGGCATTCATAGTAATCTATCCCTACCAAAAAATAATTGACAAGTTATATAAGAACATACTAACTTATAAGCATCTTGAAATAATGTAAGCTAATAATAACCTGCATGCATAATATTATAATCTATAGTTTTTGTAGCATAATGACTATTATAACTACCTTCATGACATCCTCTAATAACCTTCTGAGTTTTATCATGAGTTAGACATCTTAGCAATACACCATCTTGATTATGATAAAATAAAAGATTTTCAAGTAAGCAAAATTTCAAAGCTTACACTCTTGATGACCTTCTTTGTCTTTTATCTAAATTTTTAGGACAAGCCTGGTTTTAAAATAATATATAAGATCATGATACCAATCATCTTATGCTATTAAACATTCACAATATTTTATTTCAAGTCCAAACTTAATTTTTTTTGAAAAATTATAAACTCTAATAGACTAAAAATGAGGTTTAGCATTTAAAGAGTCATCAATAGCTAAACCTAAGATGTTAATATTGGAAGAAGCAATTTCAACCAAATGCTTTGCTAACTAATTTCTTTCTATAGTTTTAGATGTTTTAAATAAATTTGAGGTTAAATTTCTAGATTCTTAAAATCCACTTTTCTAACATTCCTTTAATAGTAGGTTGTTTTAAAAGATAGGATACAATGGGCACATTTGATCATACTATCACTTTATTTCCCATTAACAAATGACAAAATTTAATTAAATAAAAAACCAAAGATAAAAAAATATCAATAAAAGGATACTTGTTTTATGTATCTTTTAAGACTTGACTCATATATCTAATAGGTCTTCCATTATTACTTTTATCCTCTTGTGTAACTATAACACCTATTGCTTTATCTGTATCATTAACGTAAAAAATGAAAAGACTAGACAAATTAGGTTTAGCAAGCACAAGTGCACTTGAAATATCATTTTTTACACCGTTAAAATTAGAGTCAACTTCTACATCCTAAAAAATATGACTATTTTTTCTTAATCAAAATTTGTAAAGGATTTGATTTATTAGCGAAGTCTGATATAAACTTTCATATGAAATTTATTTTATGAAAGAATGGCCTAAGACCTAATTGATCTTTAGGTGGTGAAATCTCTTTGATTACTTTAACACATTCATGATAAATTTAAATTCCATCCTTAGAAATAACATGCCCTAATAACTTACCTTTAATAACACCAAAAATAGATTTCTTGGGATTAAGGGAAATATCACATCTTTTATATCTTTTAAATGCTTCATATAAATGATCCAAATACTTTTTTATTTTTTTAGAATGGACTGTAAGATCATCTAAGTAGACTTGCATAATAATATCAATTAAATCATCAAAAGCTACATGTATGGCTCCTTTAAATGTTGCACCTGCATTTATAAGACCAAAGGGCATCCTATTATAGGTGAAAGTTCCTCTTTAAGTTGAAAATTTTATTTTGTGCCTATCATCTAGGTTCAAAAATATTTGATTATAACCTAAAAACCCGTCAAGAAAAGACATCATTTTATATCCTTCAACCTGTTGCAGAATTTGATCAATATTTGGAAGAAGAAAATTATTCTTTATATTAGCCTTATATAGATCTCTAAAATCTATGCAATGTCTGATATCTCCATTCTTTTTACATATAGGTACTAGATTAACTACCCATTCAAAATATGTTATCAAAAAAATGACACCACTATCAATCATTTTATCAAGCTTTTTATTGATGGTGTCTTCCAACAAAGGACTTATCTTACGTATTTTCTACCTTGTAAGTTTAATAATAGGTTTAATAGGAATATCGTGTCTTACATAAGTGTTATCATATCTTTTTAAATATTTATAAGACTAGGCAAAAATATCAATAAATTCCTTAAAATTTTTAATAAACTTAACCTTCTCATTAGGAGTACATTTTATTCCCAAATAAACAAACTTTAGTTCTTCATCATATCCAAGGTTTATTGGGATTGTCTCTCCAATAATCCTTCTAGAAGGTTCTTCACCATGTTAGAACTTAGGTTGATCATTTAGAGAAAACATAGATTCTAAACTCACCAAACTAGTAACTTATTAGTATTTAATTGTAGCTAATCTCCATAATTAATAATATAATCATCATTATCAAAACAATTGTCTTTGATTAAAGCATCGATATGTTCATCACAATAAAAAATAGGCTAGTTTTCATTTAAATCAAAAAATTTAGGTCTAAATATTTCTAAAAAAGAGAAATCTATAGTAGGTTCTATTTCATTTATTGTAGGGTTTAAAATAAAAACATGTTTATCATTAGGTAAATTTATTTTTGTAATAACGTGTATGATATTAAAAGATTCAAAATGTTTAAATAAGGACCAAATATTTTGAGTATAGCAATGAGTATGAGTTTGGTTTGTCTTATAAATTTTCCTTACTTGTCTGATAACTAATTCAAAATCACCAAAATTTTATAAGTGTTTAACATTTAATTCTATAGTATTTTCCAAACCAAGACATAGAGCTTCAAACTCTGTTGTATTGTTAGTATCATCAAAGACAACTTATAATCATAATGATGTATTCTACCTATGGGAGAAATAAGACAAATTATTATACCACTACCAACTTATGAACAAGCACCATCAAAATACAAGTCTATAAGTCATTATTAAAAAAGAAATTTTATTGTTATTTAGGTTCATCAAGAGTTATCAACTCATATTTACCAATTTCCATTTCAACATGAGCCACAATAGGAGGCATTGAATCAATTAGATTATTAGAACAATCTTGTCTTCAAATAAATACAATTTCATTTCCACTTGGAACCCAAGTGGTATATTTTCCAATAAATTCACTAGTTGTTTTAGACCAATCTCTACCCAAAAGCATCACATAATTTCTAAGGATATCCAAAATCTAAACATTAGTCATACACTTGATTCTCTTATCTTGTGCAACTTTAATTACAAGATCTCAAAATTTACCCCAACTTTTTATTTGACTTGAGTCAAAACCAGTTAACTTTATATTATCTATTTCATAAAAAATACCTAATTGATCAGCTATAAATTTGAGCATAATATTCTTTGATGCACCTGCATCTAAAATACATTTATGAATGAATTTATCAACAATTTTGAGAGATATATAAAAAGGTGGTATATAATCTACATGAGGGTCATAAATTTGAGCAAAAATAGTAGATTGAGTATGATCATAATTTTTACTTTCTTCCTTAAATCCTAGAATGTTCTTAGAATTTACATTTTTAATAGCCTCGTTAAACTTTTCTAACTGTCCTAGAAAACTAGCAAGCTATAATAATGAAAACCTTTCCTTAATAGATGATAAATCATCTATAATATTATAAGCCCCTACATCTAGGTGACATGTATGCATGTAATTTTTAGGCTTAAAAAGATAATATTGAAAACTATTAAAACCTATTGATAAAGGATCATTATGTTTGGGATTCATTGAAACATTATTTTTTGTTGCATTACTTTATATATTTTTACCTTTATCTTGGTTTTGAACAAAATTTTGATTATTACTTGATGTATTGGAATAATCTTTTTGTCTAGTATTAACAACATAAGAATTTGTTATTTTAGCATCACTTGAGGATTCACCAATCTCACACATATTTATATTGTCATCCAAATCAAATGAGATACTTTCCTTACCTTGGATATATCTTTTAAATTTATAAACAGCTACACAAGTATTTGGGTCATGGTTTAGTTCACAAACATTAAAGTAAAGAACTTTTTATTCAATTTAATTCTTATGGGGAAATTATGACTTACCTGATGAAGATGGTTTATCATTTAATTGTGTCTTGATGATGACCAGTTAATTTCTAAGATTATGAATATATTTTAAAATTTTTGTATCATCTAAATTTACTCCTATCATAGTTTTATCATTGAAACCAAGTCTTTTCAATTTCTTTTCATTCTCTATGTAGAAAGTTACAGTTTCATCGTAATATAAAATATATTAATCCTTTATATCCATTTTATATTTTAGAGGTAAAGCATTATAAAAATATAATCTTGATAACTTCTTAAATGGACGAACATCAGGTGAAATTTCCTGACACAATCTAGCAAATCTACTTATGAACCCATAAATGGTTTCACCTGAATAAATTGAAATATTTACCAATTCATTTACTAGATCTAAATCCTTTTTAGACTTACCAAAACATAACTCCATCTTGTCTCCAATATCCTTCCAAGTGTTGATAATATTTACTATAAGACTAGTAAATGCTTAGTATGCTTTACCTTTCAAAGTCTACAAAAAAACTTTAAGATAAACCTTTTCATTATCAATATCAAGGGTAGCACAAACTAATTTGAAATCATATAAATGATCCTCCCATGACTCACTAGGGATTCCTAAAAACTTAAGAACATTAAGTCTCTTTAACAAAGGTAAATTAATTAGACAAGCACCAATATTGATTGGATTTTAATAGATACAAGGATTTACTAAAGGTTGAGTAATGTTTTCATCTAAATCATTATCTTTATCAATTACTTCAGTTTGATCTATATTATTTTGAAGATCTAGAATCAAATCTTGAATCCTCTACTGCTGTTCTTGTTCATCTTCCATCTAAATTTTTAAATGTGTTAATTACTTGATTAGATTGATCAATAAGAGTAATAAAATATTTATGATGAAAAAAATTAGAAAGAAAATGAATTCTAGGTTGAGAATCAACACACAAGATTGCTTCTCTTTCAAGTTTAATTATATGATTATTTTCTTGAATATGAATTTGAGTTTCACATCTAAGACTTATGTGAATGTAAATAATTTATGCTTCTTGTAATTATTTTTTGAGTACTTTAACAATATAAAATAAATCATAAGGCTTATTATACCAATCAAAACAAATAAGACTAGAAGCAATGTCAACTTGTTCTTTAGTAATATCAATTAAAGGTTAGATAATTGGGTGTGTACCTCCAATGGTCATGAATAACTTAAAACAAACAAGAAAACAAGATTCTTAAAGTCCCCAATGGAGTCACCAAATTTATTGACAATTAAAATTATTATGTCAAAAAATCATCCCTTTCATCTATCATATAGGTTAAAGCAAAATCATTACAGTTTAATAGTTTTTGTCTAAAAGATCATAAAGGATCTAAAAAATGTGTAACTAGGTTTTTCAAATGATCTAGAATAATAAAAATGTATGCCACATACTCAAAAATACTCTATTATTAATTCAAAAATCAAATGTTCTCTTTTAAAGTTAAACATAAACATATTATATCAGTTATTGATTCATAAATATTCTTAAGGAACATAAATCTTTCCTTCAAGATTTTATCTAATTTATAAGTTTTATCTGTTAGATAAGATTGTTACATAATCATATATATTTCTTTTTTTCAAAGAGAACATTTGATTTCTAAATTAATAATAGAGTATTGTTGAGTATTTTGAATACTTATTATTATCCTAGATCATTAAAAAACCCCTTTATGCATCTTTTATATCCCTTATAATATTTCAAACCAAAAATATTAAATTGGTAAGATTTTGCTTTAGCCTTCATGATAGGTGAAATGAATGATTCGTTAATGTAACAATTTTATTCATCATCAAGACCCCCTACCATGACTGAATTGGTTTAAGTTAGATAGAATTTATTCTTTATGTTAATAATTAATCATTTTTATAGTTTATAATAAGAGAAAATAATGTTGACAATTAATATTATAAATGTAATTTCATTAAGTAGATCTTAAATGGTTGGGTTAGAATTAAATAAATGACTTGATTCAAAATATTTGAGTATGTGTGAATGGTTCATTTTAAAATGAAATTGTTGTGGGGATGAGACAAATTTGAAAATATATGTACTGTGTGGGACTCAATAAAAATTTGACATTCATTTGAAAGGTGGGAAGAGTTTTGTTTTCTACATGATAGTCAAATTAACTCTATAGACACTAAAAAACTACACACAATTTTTTATGACTAAATGTGTCAGTAAACCCTAAAGACCTCTTAAACCTTATTAACCCTTAACCAACCCATCTTAACCTAACCAAATCACTATTCTCCTACTTACATATTACTATTCAAAAATACTATTTAAAAGTACTATTCACTATGAGACACACTATCACTATTCATGATGACATGAAAAGTGACATGAAATGTGACATATCAAGTGACATAAAAATTGATTTTGGAGGTGATATGGTAAGTGGCATGGCTTAGAAGTGAGGTGGATTGATATAGGACATCATACACCACCTAAGACCCTTACCTAAGGTGCTTAATGACCTCATTTAAGCATCACAAGGGTCCCCCCTTGAAATATGGTGAATTTACCCTTAAGGGGCCATCATTAAACCTCTATTTTATCTTCACATATGAAAGTGGAATTCAAAATGGGATACCCACCTCTTTATTGATTTATAAAAGACAAAGGGCACTATATCCATCCATTTTTGACATTTTAATCCAAATTGGAGACTCGTGATCAAAGTGGGAATCTCACCACCCTCATCTTTTGAATCATTCAGGCACCCACATGGAAAATTATGCCACATTTTGTGGGGCATCTCTTTAAGTGCTTGGATGAAGACAAGAGAGGGTGGTGAAAAGTCTTTTAGCCTCATTTATGCCCATGTGCATGATTCTCATTCAAAATTGGACTCATGTATAAGGTGGGAGACACACTAACCTAAATGGGAGACCCATGATCAAGGTGGAAATCCCACCACCCTCATCTTTCGAATCATTCATGTAACCACATGTAAAATATCATCACATTTTGTGGGATATCTCTTTAAGTGCTTGGATGAAGACAAGGAAGGATCGTGAAAATTCTTTTGGCCTCATTTAGACCCATGTGCATGATTCCCATTCAAAATTAGATTCATGTGCAAGGTGGGATACACACAAACTCAAATAAGAGACCATCAAGGTGGGAATACCACCACCCTCATATATTTACTCATTCATGCATCCAAATGGAAAATGGTGTCACATTTTGTGGGGCATCTCTTTAAGTGCTTGGATGAAGATAAGAAAGGGTGGTGAAAAGTCTTTTGGCCTCATTTAGACCCATGTGCATGATTCTCATTAAAAATTGGACTCATGTGCATGGTGGAAGACACACCAACCCAAATTAAAGAACCATGATCAAGGTGGGAATCCCACTAACTTCATCTTTTGACTCATTCATGTACCACATGGGAAATGACACCATACTTCTACTATTCCCTCTTTTGTCATGGTTCTTGACAACAAATGCTATAAATACCCCCCACCCCCCTCTCCTTCACCCAAGGTTAAGTGAGAATTTAGTATTTGGTTATTTACATATTTTTATAGGTCTTTAAATGACATCATCATTTTGGAGGAAAACAATTCAAAGTAATGAAGTTTTGCCCAAATTACCATGGGATTCCTTCATCACATCATCAACATCAACCACATCAACAAGCCTCAAGGTAACCTTTTTTTCCAATTATTTAATTAAGTCTTTATTTTTATTACCTTAACCTCTACCCCTTAATCCACTTGCCATATTAATCCATTAACCTCCTTTACCACCTTTTCCATTATAATTCCAATTACCTCCTTTGCCCTCATTGCACCTTTACCACCTTCACTGTCTTTGGCCCCTCATATTTTGATACCCTAGTTACTTCTTGTTTTATATTTTTAAACCATCCATGACTCTTATTTTATTATCTCAATAAACCCCAACTGAACCATTCTTTTGACCCATATAAAATTATCAAACCCAAAACCGTAACCTTGCCTTAACCAATTTTCAGCATTAGTATAATCAAACTAGTTGCCTCATTTTGGCTAACTTTAAAAAGCATATAATTTTTTCAATTAGTTTGTTGTAATTTGATGTATTTTATTTCAGGTTTAAAATAATTTAAGTCAAATAAATTTATTTTATAATTTCCACTTAAGTGTTTCAAAGAAGGTGGATTGATAGCCTCTTAGAAAGCTTTCACTTCTAGGATCTAGCTCATGTTAGGCAATCCACCCATCTACTTGTCTAACAAACAATTTTATTTTAACGTTTTATTATTTATAGATCATCCTCTTGAATCAAAGAGGAGATCTCCAAAATCACTTAAATTTAACATGTGCACATTCAATAGGTATTCTTCCACACCTTTCTTAACTAGTTTCCTCTTTTCACACTTAAGAAAAAGTGAAAATTAGATAGAAACATTTTGGCATGCCCAATGGGAAACTTGAGTTTTATTGGGTTCTTAGATGTTTTATGAAATTTATAATTACATTATTCAAATTAATTTAGTTGAATTATTATAAAATTAAGCTTCTTTCTTTGCAAAAAAAAGGTTTTAGTTGCATTTTTTTAGAAAAAATAAATTATATTGCATTTCTAAAAAGAAAGAAAAGAGAATTCATACTAGGATTAGGATTACATTTTCATATTGCATTTAGGTTAATTTTAGTTGTTATTTTATTAATTAAAAGAAATTAAAAAATGGTTAAAATTTTGCATCCATTAACTGCTTACTTGATTTTAGCTCACCTAGTTTAATTAAAAGCATTATGAATTAATTTTAGTTCACAAATGTTACACAAACCAAACCACTTGCACAAAAAAATAATAAAACACACTTGAGACAAGGTCCAACTAGGATTTCATCACCTATAAGATTACCTTACCCTTTCTTGATTATCTTACTTGGATTTAATGACCGATGGGATAACCAACTTAGTTCTCTGACTAAGTATAAACTCTGGAAATCAGTATATATTGGCTAAGCACTCACAGTGGCTATGGAATTATGACATGATGGGAGAAATATCCAAATGCTAGGCCATGTAATTGAACCAATACAAACTTCTATTAAGCTCCTAAACAAAACTTGAAACCAAACATAGACTACTTTGTTTAGGACCTATTCAAGCCAATTTCCTCTTCCCACTTTTCTAAGGCATAAGCCAAAAGAAAGATTAAAAAGAATCCTAAGATTTAATGCACTCTTGGTGAATGCATTATTTGTCTTGAGTATTTTTTTGATTTATCTTTGTTTGAGGTGTGATAATGTATCATCCTTTTCTTATCTTCTTGGATGGTTCTCACTCACCAATAGCAAAAATACCTCGAGGAATAAAACCCACCACCAAATCAACAATTACCAACTTACACCTTTTCATCTATGGAAAACATTTCCAAACCCATAAACTCCCCTCACACTTCAAAAATTCCTACTTGGGTAGTCCTAAGAGATGTGGATTTTTTCACTTTTTTAAATAACAATCATGTAACCTTACAACACTACCTAAGAACCACATCTTATCAAATCCTTGTTTCAGCCCCACTCATACATCTACCTTATAGGATGCCTCTCCACCTCATGGGAAATAATTCCACTACCATAGGAACTACTCAACCTTTAGTTGCCAAAATGTTATCATCAACTAAAAAATCCCTCAAAACTAACCCACCAACCCAAACTACCACTACCCTTATACCTCTTACTAATCACTCCCTCACCATAGGAGTGCCTATCTTTAGCACTACCCATCTTCCTCTAGTTACATCTAATCCATAAAACACTACTCAAATTCTAGGCTTTGTGGTGTCCATAACCTCCATGTTACCACTAATCAGCATAAGAGTCACCACCCTTCCATCATCCACTAACCCAACCACTACTCCGATCCAACACGTAACCTTTAGTGATTTTCATAACCCATAAAGGCATATGCCTACTATCCATCCAACCACCTTTACCCAAACATTAACATTAACATACCAATATATATCTTTCACCCAACCTCCAAAGACCACATATTAATATGTGTAGTCATCTCAACCATCTACTAGCTATTCATACATTTCCCAACCTTAACAAAACATACCATATAACTACACATCCCAACAAACTCAAGTATACTTCATGAAGTTGATCATGGATAAGATGACTACCCTTGATTCATCCATATATATAGCCTATAATATTTTATCCTGTGATCAAATTTTTAGTGATCCTATTCACCCTTTGATCCTCATCAAACTTTATCCAGCTCAGTGTGAACTTCTAAAATATACCAAGTTTAAAATTAAATAAGACCCTCAATAACATTTAAGAGCATTTAGGCTTTCATGATACTTGATTAACCATGATGATGCTCTTCTCATCCATAAATTTATTATGTCATTATCTAGACCAGCATTGAATTGGTATAGTGCCATACCCAAACATTTCATCCTCTCTTTCACCCAATTAGTCCAAAACTTCTTGGATCACTTTTTGATCAATATATCTAAGATTTTTTCTATTATCAACCTCTAATCAATTAAACAATTTGAAGATGAATCTATTATCTATTTTATGGCTCATTGGAGGAGCCTAATCAACCAAATTTCCTTTTCATTACCTCAACATGAGCTTATAGAGCTCTTTACCCAAACATGTGAAAAACATATTTCATCCACATTGCATGTCCAAAGATTTTAGACCTTTGATGAAGCTTTTGCCATGGCTTGGAAACTAGAGAATAGAGCCATTGATGAAATAAGGTTAAATTTCAAGAGTAAGAACTCAACTTACAATCCTAATGAACCATTTTCTTCCAAACTAAACAACTAAACCAATTCTAACTATTTCACTAAATTTTGTCTATTTTACGTCGAAAGGAAAACAAAAAGGAGGATGGGGATAAGTGATTAGAATGAACCCAATTTTTTTTTGTGAACCATATCTAAACATTTTTATAACTCCTATTTTGATGGGGAGGACTACATATAGATAAGAAAACACTACCACAAGATGTTTGTTAGCAGATAAATGAGTGGGTTGTCAAGTTATGCACTTGTTCTATGAAGTGTGAAACTTCCTTAGAGATGACGGTCCAATTTTGAGAGGAAAAATAATAATAAATAACTAAAAGAGAAGTAAAGAGAGAGTGAAAGAGAGATAATATTACCATTTTTAACAACCTATTCATAGTAGAGAGTGACAAGGTGTAGATGAGGTGTTTTATTGTTGTTTTAGAGGTTTTCTAGGTAGGTTTTAAAGAGGCTAAATAATTTATAGTCACTGACATCGGTAGGTATGTGATTGATATTTATTAGGCTATTGAGGTTGGTAGTGAGGTGATAAATGTCAATTAGGATTCTGATGTTAGTATGGTAAATATTTGTCTGGGAGGTTGCAGAAGGCTTTTTTGGGTCTAGGAAATGGTTTGGATCAGGTCAGATAGGTTGAGAGAGTTAGGAAAGGGATTTTATGGCTTGGTTAAGTCTGGTCAAAGATTTGGTATGCATGTAAGGGTAAAAGATTAATGGAGATTTTTAACTCCCTCATGAGGGTATGGTCAAAAGTACATAAAGTAGTGCAGGGTAGATATAAATAAATAGAAGAATAAATATGTAAATGACCTATAGTATTAGTGATATACTTAGTTATAATGATAAGTGTTAGGTTGATAATCCCTTTTAGGGAGTCCAAACTTGAATGCCTAAATAGATATAACAAGTGGGTGCTGTTGGTCCTTAAGAGCTCAGTTACTGATGATGATTGACTTACATATAGTGATTGTAAGCCTAGATGTTGAAAATAGAATGTTGAGAGCCTGAATGAGAGTAGGAATTGATTTTATTAATTTATAATGACCTAAACTATAGGTTAGAGTTTAGACTATATTGCTAATGTCAATGATCTCATTGATGTCAATAGGTATTCTTCCAACATTGATCATGGGTTGATCGATGTTAGTGGCCCTAGAATAGGTAAACCTTTCTATTTTTGGCCTATTTTATATTGTTGTGCATGCCAAGTGTGACACCCATGATAAAATGGTAAAAATAAGAGGTTAGGAAGGAAGTAGTTATTTAGTAATTTAGTTTGGAAGTGGGAATAAGTCTTAGGTAGTTAGGATGAGGGGACCAGGGCTTGAAGTGACTCATAAAGGGAGAATTAGTCATAGGGTGAGGTGGCTAGGTAAGGTGACAATATGGATTTTTAATTATCTTAATTAAGTATTTTAAATTAATTAAATGTGTGAGAGGTAAAATCATGGGTTAGGGAGATTAATTATTATTATTATTATTATTATTATTATTATTATTATTATTATTATTATTATTATTATTATTATTATTATTATTATTATTATTATTATTATTATTTTTATTATTATTATTAAAATGGTGTTAGGGGGTTTTGACATAGGGAGTTACATAGTTGTGTGTGACATAATTTTGGTGTCTACATTTGCCCTTTTTATCTTGTAATTTATACTAACATGTTGCAAGACAAAAAAAAGAGATAGATGATCCAAGTATTGGATGAGTTATCCCCCCTCAAAATGGGAATCAATGGAGGAGAAACCAAAATTAGGTACCAATTTAATAGAAAGGTAATTGGGTGACTACTGGAGAATGGAGCATCATTGCATATAATGAGCTATAGTTGAAAATGTTAAGAATATGTAAGGTTAAGGAAGAATCAAATAGAAGAAACAAAATCATATACTGTAAGTGATATTTGATAGGTAAAATCAATCAAATTTGTAGCTCTAATGGTCAATGTGTCCCAAGTATTTGAGGTAAGAAGTGCTCCTAAGAAACACAGAAGGGTTGAAAGTGACAAGACGGGCTTGGTTTCCATCCACAATACCTAAAATACATGTGTGTGCATAATAGCCAACTATAGTTATGACAAGGGATGTACTCTTGGTGTAAAGGGGTCAATGAGCAAGGAAATATTTATGATATCCAAATGTAGTCATCAAGGGTGAAGATTTGAGTGATCTTCAATGTCATTTTATCATGGTTGCCCCATGTATAGGTAAGGTTGTGCAAAGTTGGGTATTTTTATGTTGGAAAACATGGTTGGAAAGGTGCTAACATTAGTAATATCTACCAATATCAATAAGATAAAGTACTGACATTGGTATAACTAGGGTAACATTTCTAATGTCGATAAGTGTAAGCATCAATGTCAACATGTTAGGTTAAGATTACTGACATTGATGGCTGACCAAACTTGACAAAAGGGGTTTTGGAAATTGACCAAACTCATTTGTAACTTGTTGATTAGAGAGAAGAAATAGGGATTTGAGAGAAATTTGAGATGGCAACATAAGGAGGGGACCCATAGGAGGTGTAAGACCACAAGTGCCAGTAGTGCCAGCCAGGAGGAGATGGCAAGATGAGGTAAGACTCCAAACTACATTGATTTTATTTTTGCAAGTTTTAGGTTGAATGAGAGGTGGATGTATAGAAAATAGGATTGGGGGGTAGAAAATAGGTTAGGGTAGGTATAGGATAAGTTAGGGGGATTTGGGGGTATTTTAATAGGAGAAATGGGTAGGTTGGGTTTGGGTTATTTAGCCCTCAATTCAAACCAGTCATTGATATCAATGAGATTGACCAACATCAGTTGATGCTTTACCAGTGTCAACCAATATGGTACCAAGGTTGATTGACATTGACTGACATGGCATCGAGGTTGGCAGTGTGCTACCAATGTCAACCATTAAATAGGTTGATAAAACATTGATGTCAGCATTAATATTGATGTTGACTACTATTAAAAATAAATAGATAAGAGAAAGGATGAGTTTTTGATCTCTAGTGGGAGTAGTCAACTAGCTTAATGGTTGAGATAGCTTTAGAAGACCTTGTGTCATTTGAGTGCTACCTACATAGCCCAATTTAGGCCTTAGGCTAATTTGGTTATCCTGAAACCTAGAAAAAAGATCTAAAAAGGTTGTTGGTAGGAAAAAAAGGTAAAATAAGATAGTTGAGAGGTCTATATTTTAAAAGTTAGGTTATAGTGTCAATGAGTCAATAATATATGTAGTGAGGCCTAGAGTTGGAATAGGTAGGTAGGCCTAGGGTATAAAGAGAGAGAGAGGTAGTAAATCCTATGGTAGTTAGTAAGGTGGGTTTATGGCTGAGGTAACCTCAAAAGACCCTATGTCGATCAAGTGCTATCTACATAGCCCAGTTTAGGGCCTCAAACCAATGTATTTATCCTAATGAGAAGGGAAAAAGGTGGTGAGGGAGTGGATTAAAAGGGATGTGACCTGATTCATTTTTTTATGGATGTATATGAGGATGGAGCTTACACTATGAGACCACCTATTGAGGTTATTTACATGCATAAGGAGAGATATTACTCTAGATGAGTGGGATCATATGGTAACCATCAATTTATGAGGAGTGCAATGATACCATCATGTTAAATGGGATGTGTCATTAATGATTGTGTTGATTAAGAGGTGGGATCATACCACCAACACATTCCATCTACCAACTAGAGAGTTAACAGTGATACAGGAGGATGTCTACAAGATTTTACAACTACCACTCTAGGGTGAGGAGCTTTTTGCATGATTGAGAGAGGAGCATGATATACATATGGTCAGTTTATATGGGAAGCATGTCAATGAAGTGACCTACCATTCTGTGAGTTTTGCATATGAGCCACTCTATATGGTTGATGAGGAGTAGCATCATCTTAGCATCTCGATGATGATTAAGATCATGATTTATGCATTACTTGATGTGGATAGAGGGAGATTTTTTATTGCTTTGATAGGTGTACTTACATAGATGACTGGGTAATGGACCAGTTTTCCTAGGGTCTAATATTTTTTACATGGTTATACAAAGAGATGTGGGGTTTGAGGTTGCATCAGTGGTATAATTTATGTGTCAACCATCTCCTACACTATTGGGCATATAAGTACATCATGGTGGCATGACCATTGAGGCTACCTACCACTATTTTAGTTGGATTTAGATGGTGGAGAGATGGGATGGTATAGACTCGAGTGGATGGAATTATGTGAGACATCACCTACTATAGGTGCATGATCAAGGGCTTGATCCCCATAGATATTATGTGGAGAAAGTATCTTACATATCTAGTTTTTAGAGGTAGGTAGAGTAGCTTTTTGGATTATAGAGCTCATTATGGGTCAAGGGGAGATGGTTCAGTGAGCTGGAGATGGTACTCATAGCACAAGTTAGGAGATAGTTTGGGATTTTTTAGGGTATTCTACATGCCTTCCCTTGATACATGAGGGATGACATAGAGGCACCTTTACCATTACTCAATGAGACTAATGGGCTAGATTTTGAGGAGCTACCAGTAGAGCCAAGTGTTGGGGACCCAGGGTGTATAGCTACTTATAAATCTTAGTGGTTAGGGTTACATCTAGTGGTGGAGGTTAAAAGGCCATTAGTATACTTATAGGGGTTAGTCAGGGAGATAGATGTAGCATGATAGGCATGAGATACAATAGTTTAGGATTGAGAGACAGCCTAGGTAGATGTTTTAGCCTTATAGGGGTAGGCAGTGACTTTACAGGGTCAAATTGGGGCTCTTTAGAGTTAAGTTGTAGCACTATAGGGCTAGATGACTATTTTACAAGGTCAGGTGACTATAGTGATGGTAGAGAGAGATAGTCTAAGAGCAATAGTAGGCTAGGACACTCCTCCTCCTCCACCACCACCACAAAGACTAGTACAGGCTAGGCCATCATCACGTGCCATGGGTCCTCCATAAACTATATCAATGGTGAGGTGTTTGACTACCCTAGATGAGATTTCTTACTATGAGAGGGTTATAGAGATTTCCTATAGATATAGTGATATTCAAAGTTTAGAGAGTAGGAGAGGTTGATGTCATGTGTGATAGCTTCAAGCTCATGGCAATGTAGATAGATAGAGAGTGGTGATGATACTACATCCTCATGACCTCAGGGAGAGCCTTGACAGCCCTGAGTATCAGTGTTTTGCCAGTTTTGGTTTATATATGTTATATGTATACTAGCCTATGAGTCAAACATGTGAGATGTACATTTTGAGAGAGATTTATGATATTTTGATGATGTAGATGATAAACATGTATTTGATCATATATTTATATATGAGATTTTTATTTATTACCATGTGTTTCTTAAAATGAGAATGTGTTTCTTTGAGATGCTTTGCTTATGATTATAATGTTGATATGGATGATGTTCATTTATTTCTATGTTAATTTGGATGTTAATGTTGATCATGTTATTTTATGTTAGACTAGCCTTTCCCATATATGTGATGGTATATGCATAGTTGATTCGTTAACTTCATCTTAGCATTTTTCCATATTTGTGATGGTATATGCTTAAATTGAGAATGTTGGTTATGTTAGTTTATTTTAACATTTTTCCATATCTGTGATGGTGTATGCATAAAATAAATAGGTTGATTATGTTAAATGTTGGTATGACATTATTTCTACATCTGAAATAGAAATATAGACATGTGATGTGGATGGAAAAAATAAAAGGCAAAATTCTCATACATTGGTAAAGACCATATTTGAACACATAAATAGGCTCAAGAAAATGAGCCTCTTTCTGCCTTATATCTTTGAACCATTGTGTTTGTTATAGAAGCATCATGTTTACCTTATGTTAAGTGAGCTTCATAGTCCCTTGAAAGAGTATGAGGGTAAAAATAGATATAATGATGGAAAATGTTTATATAGCATAACCTACCAAGTATAAATGATATGTCCCTTTTGTGGGTGACCCAAGAGCTAATATAGGCAAGTTCATGACTTAAAAGTTTTTTTTATGTGTAAGTTGATCAATGCGGGAAGCCTATAATGGGATTTTGTATAGGTTAATGTCATGTAAAGAGATGGATAGCCCTTTGTATTTATTTTTCCCTTTAATAATAAATCTTGGCTTATCCATCCTTCAAGGGAGTGGTCTAAGTGTTTGTTTTAATTTTAAATAGTTGTCCTTCAAGGGAGCAGTCTATTGATAATAAAAAAGGGAAGTTATGTATTTGTCCTTCAAGGGATTAGTATATGTTGAAAAATATGACTTAAGATCTTAGAACATTTTCAAATATCCCATTTTTTTAAATTTTAGTCATGGACAAGACTATAGAGGCTTAGGAGTTTTCCACTGTGAGGATAAAACCATACCACTATGTAAGTTATCTAAGTGTATATGAGTAAGGGTGAAGAGGAAGATCAATTAATGTAATAGAGATGCTCAAGGGATGAGCTCAAGTTAAACATGAAGTAAAGTGATGCTGGTTTAACAAAAGAATGGTCATAGGTGTAAGGCATTTAAAGGCTTAGGTTCTAGCCTTCCTTTAAGAGAATACAAGTGATAATTTCTTGAGCCATACTTGTAAGTTATGATATAAGGTCCAATCTAATTAGGAGTAAATTTGCCTCATTTTCTTTTCTCCATGTTCGTCACATGTTGATTTTCTTTCAAGACAAGATCTCCTATATTGAAATCTCACTCTTTGATGCTTTTGTTATAAGCACATTTGATACACTCTTGATAGATTTAGAGGTGGTTGAAGGCTATGAGATGACACTCATCAAGAAATTCAAGTTGGGCCAAATGTTCTTGATGAAAATCATCATTAGTAAGTATGTCACGTAGATAAATGCAAAGAGAATGAATCTAGACCTTAAGAGGCAAAACAGACTCTACCCCATATACCAATGAAAATGGTGTAACACCCATTAGGGTTCAAATGCTAGTGTGGTAAGCCCATAAATCAAAAGGAATGTGTGTGTGCCAATCCTTACCCATATCATTGACTACCTTCATGAGAATTTTAGTCAAAGTTTTGTTAGAATCTTCTACCTATCTATTAGCTTGGGGATAGTATGGTGATGAGAAGCTTAATTTGATTCTAAATGCATCACAAAGACCTTAAACAGTGTTATTTTCAAAATACTTGCCATTATCATTTATAATCTTGTGAGGTACACCAAAATGATAGATTATGTGATGGTTAATGAAGTCAATAATTTTATCAGCTTTAGTGGAGATGAGAGGGACAACCTTGACCCAATTGGTGAATTATTCAGTGGAAATAATGATAGAGTGATGACAGAGTGATGAAAGAGGGTTAATATCTCTTATTAGATCTAAGCTCCATTGAGAGAAGGGACAAAAGTATTTGGAAACTTGCAATGTATGATTGATAATGTGAAGAAGGTTAGCATGTTGTTGACACTTGACACAATTTTGAATGTAGTTAGCACAGTCTTGATGAAGTGTGGGCCAATAATAGTAAAGCCAAAGAATACATTTAGCAACTATGTGACCATTGAAATGCCCACCACAAATCCCATCATGGAATTCCTTAATAGAAAAGGGAATCTCAGTACCATTTAGGCATCTAAGGAGAAGACCATAAAAAATTTGCTTGTAGATAAGTCCCCCTAGTATAGTATAACAAGCAACACATTTTATGAAGGCTCATTTCCCATTATTAGAAAGATCAAGAGGGGTAATAAAGAAGGAAAGATAATCCATGAGTTGTTTTTACCATAAGTCATGTAGGTTTGTTGTTATATTTCCAACAAAGAGGATGTTAGCTGAGACCTAGTAGGTTAATGTTAAGCAATGCATGGTAACATAGATTCTTGAAGATGAGGATGAAGGGGGTATATGTGAAGCAAGTGAAGCCATCATGTTAGAAAACTTATTTATAGATTGAGGAATAGTTTTTAATAGATAAGAGTCAAATGATCCCAAGAGTGTATCTACACGATGTTTATACCATTACAAAATTTCATTTTTGCATAGGTAGGAACCATAAACTTGGTTAACCACTAGTTGAGAATCACCAAAAAAGGTTATGGATTTGATACCTAAGAAGAGAGTAGTTTGAAGTCTAAGAATCAAAGCCTCATTATTATCCATATTATCAAAATCTAATTTAAATGACAAAGGCATAGGCTCACCATCTACAGGAATAAGAATGACCCCCAAACCCCCACCATTTTGGCATTAGATCTATCAAAGAAAATCATCATTTGATAGGAGATATCATTGGTGGAGAGTGTTGTAATAGATTCATTAGGGAATTCAAGATTTGAAGGTTGATTGTCATGTAAAGGGGTAGTAGCTAACAAGTCAACAATTATTTGCCCTTTAATAGATTTTTGTTGAATAAACTCTACGTCAAATCCAGCAAGAAGCATTAGCCACCGAGCTACAGGCTAGTTGTGATAAGGTTTGGAATGCATGTATTTGAGAGGATCAATATGGGTGACCACTTAAGTTTTGTGATTTAGGAGATAATGGTGAAGCTTAGAGGTGAAAAAGACCAACACAAAGCAAATTTTTTCAGTGTATGTATATCAAATCTCATAATTGATAAGTGTGTGGCTTATTTAATAAACTACCTGCTCTCGATGTTGGTCATTTCAATGTGTAATAATAGCTCCTAGAGAATGGTCTATTACAGAGATGTATATGTGAAAAGATTGATTTTACTTAGGTTGAATAAGAATAGATGTGGAAAAGAGGTATTGTTTAAGTACATCAAAGGCTTCTTGGCAGTCTATATTCCATTGGAGGGAGACACCCTTTTTGAGGAGATGGTGAAAGGGTTGGCAGTGATCTAACAACTAGGAAATGAAGTGGTGAATTATATGAAGTTTTCCCTACAAGCTTTAGAGTTGTTTAATATTAGTAGGTGGAGGCATCTCTAATATTACTCTAATATTAGCAAGATTGACCTCATTACCATAGAGAGAAATAATAAAACCTAAGAGTTTACTGTAAAAAACACCAAAGACACATTTCTTTGGGTTTAGTCAAATATTATATTAGAGAAGATGAGTGAATATGGTTTTAGAATTATCAAGTGTTCTTGGTGAATTTTATAATTTCCAAGTAATTTATCCATGTAATCTTCCATAATTTTATGTAGGATATCATGGACAATGTAGGTCATGGCATGTTGGTAAGTTGCACCAACATTTTTCAAGCCAAAAGGCATGACCTGATAACAAAAAGTCCCCCATGGGGTAATAAAGGTGGTCTTGTGTTGATCCTCAAGAGCAACTAGGTTTTGATTATATCTAGAGAATCTATGCATATGTGATCGCATCTCATGGGTAACTATTAGATCAACAAGTTTGTCGATACTAGGAAATGGAAAATCATCTTTTGGACAAGTAAGGTTTAAATCATGATAGTCAATGCATATATTGATTCCTTCAGTCACTTTTGTGATAGGAAAAATATTGAAAATCTAGTGTGAGTAGTCGATGGGTTGGATAAACTTAACAAAAAGGAGGCATTGGAGCTCTTCTTTGACAAAGAGAGCGATATGAGGATGTATTTTGTGAAGCTTCTACTTAACAAGTTTAACATCTTGATTGGTGACAATATTATGGGTGATGATAGAGGGGTCAATACTAGGCATGTCATTTTAAGACCAAGCAAAGGATTTGCTATGGTCATTAAGAAACATGGCATAATCAACTTGCTTAGAGGAATCTAAAGATTGGCCAATCTTGAGGACATGAGGGTTGTCATGGGAGGGCAGGTTGATGTCAATGGTTGATTCATTTAACATAGATTGGGTTTTAGATGGGAGTGATCATTGGATATAAGAATCATCAGCACCCATGTAGGTGAGAATTTCATAATCATCCTAACATTGGATAGTGTTAATAGTGGGAGAATATTCATCAATTATTTCAAGATGAATGAGAGGAAGGGACCTTGTTTCTTTACCCTGATGATAGGTGAGAGGCCCCAAATGCATGAAATTTATTGAAAAAAAAGGAGGTATAGATACCTTAGATTTAGTAGGTGATTTTCGAGAAGAATGTAGAGAAGGTTCTTTGATAATTGGTTCATGGGAGGTTTTAGTGATTTTATTTGGTTCATTATATCCAACCCCATGCCTCTTTTTGGCATTTTCAATGGTGTTACTACTAGGATATTTAATAGGTGTGTGGATACCTTATTCGTAATGACCCAAACCAAATATTTTCCAAGCAAACCTATAGAGATAAGTATGATCCAATCTAGGGTTACTCAGGAAAGAGAAGTCACAGGTAAATGGTTGTGGTGAAGAAGATGGATTGCTGACAGTGGGAGCTTGATCAATTCCCCCATATGTAAAATTTGTTTGAAGGTTGGAGGGTCATAAGGGATGACCATCCCAATATAGGGATCATAATTTAGGTGCATCTAAAGCCTGCCATATTATTTTGGAGTATATAACATGTCAAGTGTCAAAAAATGATATTCACCAAGTGACAAATGTTGAAAGGTCGCCTCCATGGGATCTTTGTCAGGAATTTGTGTTGCCAGTATCTATGTAACCACAAGAGTGGAGCTTGTGGAAGATTTAGAAGCATCATTCAAGGAAGATGATTTTTTCAATGGGATGAGAACATCATTGGGAATATATGTCATATTACATATTTAAATAGAGGTGGGTAAGTAGGTATAACATGTACTTGTCCATCATGCTTAAACTTGACATAGCAGTGCAAAGTCAAGGGTACACATGCCATATCATGTATCCAAAGTCATCTAAGTAGCATGTTATATTAGAACTCTCCTTCCAAAACATAGAATATCTCAAGAATTATGTAGATACCTACATGAATATGTAAGAAAATAGTGCCCATTGTAATAGCTATAGTGTCATTAAAGGAATGAAGTATCACATCAGTTTGAGATATGTAATTATCAAGAAGGGATATTTTTTGTAAGCATGGGTGGAAATAATATTAATAATATCTAGCCCATCAATCATAACTCTCTTGATACAAGTTTGATCAATATATATGGTAATGAAAAAGGTAGAATCCTGATCTTCAGGGTGTTGAAGTGGAATTTTTGAATTACTAGAAGAAATTAGGGAGATAGAATTAAGGGAGCTGACCAAAGATACAAGAGGTTAGGGATCATATGATTGTACCTCAATTAATTTCAAAACACTAGTCAAAGCTTGATGGTGTGGGGATGAGTTTTGGATTAACTCATATAAAGACATCTTCACAGGAGTTTGGTGAAGTTGCTTCACCATTGAGCTTTGAATAATATCTGAAGATGTTTTTTTAGGAACACCCAAGATGGAAATCTTAGGGTTAGTATGGGGAGTGTAATTGGTAAAGGGATGGGTCCAAGGTGTAGTGACCATTTCATTAGCTTTAAACTTTTGATTTTGTGATCTTGTGGCTACATTAAATATTTTGATTTGAAAAATTGGTGAAGGAGGTGGTAAAGGTGTTATAACGACATCTTTGGGTTTGAATTTTCATGGAATGGTAGGAGTAACTATAGATTATAAAGGTGGAATAATAGGAAGGTTAATGATAGTGTCATCAAAAAGGGTATCAACATCAAAGTGTTACTAAATAACCACTGTGAGGCCTTTATAATGTTCAATATCATGTCCAAGTGATTGATGATATAAAAAAAACTTATGTATCATCAAACTAAGATGGATTATATCCAAGAGGACTATAAGGCTTAATGGGGGAAAGAGTTATCACAAAGTTTTATAATAATTGACATAAGAAAAAGTTTTGGGAGCCTATAAGTGGGCTCATGATTGTTATACTAATAGGCATGGACACCTTCTTTTATTTTAATGTTGGAAAGGTAATTTTACATGGTGTCTTATTTAGAGATGGTAGAGTTAGTTGTTTTGCTATCACTTTCTTAGTGTTAGATGTGAGAGGCCTACTAGATGGCAAAGGTAGGAGTGGAGGTAGCTTAACCTTTTGTTTGGCTTGGTTACATGATATTCCAACTAAAGTAAAAGGATGTAGCCCTAAAAGGGATGATAAAGTTGAGGGTTGAAGAAGGGATTGGTGAGGTCTAGAAATATTAACATTCTTATATGTTTTAGGGTGATAAAATCCAACTTTTGGTTGAGGATTCAAATCTAATTTCACTTATGGATGAATTAAATTAAAAATGGGGCATACACCTAAAGGCTCGATCTATTTTAATGTTACAAATTCATATGAGGTTGAGGGTTTTGTCATAGATGGTTGAACTTCCATTTCTTTTGGTGAATAAACTCTAGATTTTTCAAAGACCTTAGGGTAAAGTATAGTAAGGGGATTTGTGGTAAAGTTTGACATTTTTGTGTTGGATATGGAATCTTAAGCTGGTCTCAAAAGGCCACATGGTCAAGTTTTGTGGAGTTAAGAAATTATAGACTTTTTACCAAACATGAAAAGGGTTTTGACAAAGTTGACGCAGGCCTTACAATTGCATTTTTAGAAAAATGTGGTGTTTGGGAAAGAGGAAAATTGTTGGTTTCTACTACTTTGAACCAAAGATGAGAAAGAACTACAACAGAGTCTTCTTTGACAAAGATGGAAGAAAAAAGTTGATTTGTCATGGGTGGAGGGGAGGTAGGTAAAGTAGGTTCCTCAAGAAGGTAAAGCATAGGTATTATGACTCCCTCAACATGTGGGTGGGGCATGGATAAAGTATGATCCCTTATAGGTAAAAGAAGGGGTAAGAGTGGTGAAATTGGAGTAGGCACAATATGTCTCTTGTCCATGATAGAAGTAGATGATATAGAATCTTTTAGGTGCAATGGTGAAGTGGGTGGGGTACTTTTCTCTATAGATGGAGGAGAAATAGGGGAAGGAGGTTCCTCAAGATGGTATAATGTAGGAATGATGTTCCATTCAACATGTGGTTGAGGGATAGGTAGAGTGTGGTATTCCAATGGTAAGAGGATAGGTAATATTGGTGCAAATGAAATTGGGATTATAGGCTCCTTAGGTGGAAAAAGGAGTGGAAAAGGAAGTTCATCCTCTGAAGGGAGAGGAATAGGTGAAATAAGATCTTCTATTTGAGGAGGAAGAATGGGAAAAATAGGTGCTACTAAATGTGGGGGAAGAGTTGATGAACTAGGTATCTCCTATGGAGGGGCCAGTTGAACTAAAGATAAAGGCAAAACCATATTAAATGTATGGATATTATGATCACCTAAGTTAGTTGTGGAATGGAAAATATTTTGGTTTGGTGAATGGTTAGGAAAAGTGTGTTTGAACACATCCATACTTTGATTGGGAGGTGTGTTAGGATTATTCAAGATGAGCTCACCTCTATCAAGTATATCTTAAACAATGTTCTTAAGCATCTTATAATTATTAGAGTTGTAACCTTTAACTCAATGGTAACTAAAAAACTCATCTTCCTTGTACCAGGTTGGGATAGGATAGGAGGGGTCAAATTATATAGGAAGTTTAATTTGAGGAAGGGTTATGACATCTTGCTATAATAGTTTCTCCAAAATAGATGTATATGATTCCCCAATGGGAGTATATTATCTTTGTTCATACCACTATTGGAATTGTTTGGTCTAATTTTGAGAAGTTAAAGAATTCAATTGGTTTATGGTTATGGAAGAGGCTGACTTAATGACCACTGCATTGGTAAAGCCTTTAGCCTTTTGGTTAAAGGCTAAATTTTAAGAGGAGTCATTTATCTTAGTATTGGGATTCTTACTATGTAATTTTACTTTGCCTTCATCAATATCATGAATCTTGAGTTTTTGTGTCATTGTAAAAGCTTCATCAAATGTGTGAAAAGTTTTTACCCAGAGTGTAGATGAGATGTGCTTAGCACGTGCCCCTAAGAAAAGCTCAATAATATCAAGTTGGGGTAAGGAGGAGAGTTGAATGATCAATCTTCTCCAACAAGTGATAAAATTAGAAATAGACTCATCATCAAATTATTTGATAGAATAAAGGTCTGTTATAGAAACCTTCTTATAAATGTTAATAGAGAAATGGTTTAGGAATATTTATGCAAGTTGGGTAAATGAGAAAAGAGAGTGTTGAGGTATATAGCTATACCAATTGAAGGCAACACCTGAAAGAGACATAGGGAAAGTGTGAAGTAGTAATGTATCATCATGTCTTATTATATAGCAAACATGTCTAAATACTCACAAGTGTTGTTGTGGGTCCTCTTCTCTCTAAACACGAGTAAAATTAGGGAGTTACCATTGGCTTGGATAAGGGTGAATAGGCATAAAAGGATGGATTGGTTCATTGCATATTTGATCATAAGATAGTACATTTTTTGAGCCAAAAATAGATGTCTCTAAGTTAGACATCTTTTCCATTAGCATCTTAATGTGGCCTGGAGGGGGAATTCATTTGAGGGATTCCTCCTAAGTTATAGGGAAGCTGATAGGAAGTAGAGGGAGCATATGAAATAGCTTGTTAAGGTTGGGTTAGGGCAACATAAGGATAATGAGTCATATGCTAAGGTATAAAAAGAAAAGGGAGTTGTCCCATTGGGTTGGAGACTATGCCTTGGTTGGTTGTGGTTATTGCAGGTTGAATTATTGGCATGGTTAGAATAGATGAAGGGCGAGTCATATATCAAGTAATTATGGGAATGAGGGTGGATGGAATAGGTACCACTAAATTCTAGAAGGGGGTGTGACTTGGCTAAACTAGTTGTGGTTTTGAAAGTAGAGAAGTTACACTAGTGTTTTGGTGGGATTGGGCAGTTGGAGATGCCACATTTTGGACATTGTTTATAGTTGGGTTACTTATTAAAGTGGTGGTTTAAGTAACCATGGGAAAAATAGTGGATGTAATTAAAACCGAGGTTGTCTCCATCAAAGAGGTTGGCATACCATAGATTGGGTCATCCATAGAATTATGGGTTCGGCTCATAGCAAAGTAATGATGAAGGGCTACCGCATTGAAATCAAGAAATTTAGAAAAACCCTCATCTCCTTTAGCACAATGGGAATTTGGTTAGGGTTGGGAGTATGCTTTGTATCTAAAGTATGCTCCATGAAAGAATTAGAAGTAAGAGGGGAAGGTGGAAGGTGTTTTCAACTTGCATAATTGGTAGGAATTTTGGCTTGAGCTCATGTCAATACCATGAAAGAGGTGGTTTAAATAGTCTTACTACTCTATATTTTAAATAGAATAAAGAAAAACCAGGTTTGAGTGTAAGAAAATTGGTTATTTTAGCTTGATGTTTTGAGTAAATGAAACTACATAGTTATCAACATCGATAGATATGACTGATGTCGATAGAAAAAGTTTGCAAACATCAATGGAATAATTAATGTTAGTAGGTAGAGTCTACCAATACCAGTAATGCTAACTGATGTCAGTCACCTTAAAATATTAAGAAATAGAAAATATGATGTTTTAAGATATCAGAGGCTGAAAATAGGTAAAATAATGGATGTAAAAGGTTTGTGTAAGAGGGAATAACACTTGGAAAACTTGAGATAATAGGTTATACAAACTGAGTTTTATAAATAGTATTGATTTTTTGAATCAATAGAAAAACATCCTTACCAACTCAAAAAATAAAAGTAAATTGGAAAGGAGAAAAAGAACATGCAACCAACAACTATTAAGTGCTAGAGATTATTTTTATTCTTGTGTTGGCTTATGACTTAATTAGATAGTGAGAAGAGAAGTTGGTTATCAAAGGTACTAGAAAGCAATCTAGAGCTAGTTTTAGGTTTGTTTTGGTGCTCAAGAGGAAATCTATGTTAGACCAGGTACGTGGCTTGTTATAGGAGCTTGCTCTCTACACTTCATGAATTTGGAGCTGAGCCAGGCCATTTAGCCAAAATATATGTTCTATCTAGATATTATATTTTGTCAGATAACAGAGTGGGTTCTCCCCTTGGTGGTGAAATCCAAGTAGGATAGCCAAGTAAGGTAAGGTGATCCACTAAGTGATGAAATCTTGATGGGCCTTTTCTCAGGTGATTTTTGATGATTGTTTATGTGAATGTGATTTGGTTGTATAACATAGGTGTACTACAATTTATTCAAAATGCTTGTAATTAACTAGGTGAGTTAATATACAACAACTAAACTATGAAATGCAATAAATTTTAAACCTAAATCTAAAATGTTTATATTTGAATGAAAATAGAGAGGAAATAGGAATAAATTATGAATTTCACTATCCTAAAGTGTGCACAAGAGGAAGGAAAGAAGGTATTTTATTTTTTTTATAAAATAAAATGATAAATTATTTTTAGAGGCAAGGAGAAAAGAAAGAAGATTTCAGTTTTAATGGATTTTAAATAGAGAAATAAGATATTGAATTTTTTGTTTTTAAGAGAAAAGAGGAGGAAGAAGTGAAAGAAAAGAAATTTCACTATAATGAACCTATATGAATGATTAAAAAAAGAAATGAACCCAAGGAAAACTCCAGGGTCCCACTGGGTGTGCCAAAAATGTTTCACTAATTTTTTTCTATTTTAAGTCTAAAGAAAAACAAAGAAAAGGATGGGGATAAGTAATTAGAATGAACCCAAATTTGGATTACACACTATATCCAGATATTGTGAGCACTCCTCTTTAGCTGGGGAGGACTACCTATAGATAAGAAAACACTACCATAAGATGTTTGTTAGCAGATAAATGAGTGAGTTGCCAAGCTATGTGATTGTTTTAGGAAGTGTGAAACTTCCCTAGAGATGATAATCCACTTTTGAGAGGTAAAATAATAATAAATACCTAAAAGAGAGGTAAAGAGAGAGTGAAAGAGAGATAAGATTACCATTTTTAACAACTTGTTCATAGTAGAGAGTGATAGGGTGTAGGTGAGGTGTTTTATTAGTGTTTTAGAATTTATCTAGGTAGGTTTTAAAGAGACTAAGGAATTAACAATCATCGATGTCGGTAGGTATATGACTGATATCAGTTAGGATACCAAGGTCAGTAGTGAGGTGACTAATGTTGATTAGGATACCAAGGTCAATAGGGCAATATTTATATTGGAGGTTGAAGAAGGCTTTTCTGGGTCTAGGAAATGGTTTGGATTAGGTTAGAGAGGTTGAGAGGTTAGGAAAGGGAGTTTATGGCTTGGTTAAGTATGGTCAAAGGTTTGGTATACATGTAAGGGGAAATGAGCAAAGAAGCTTTGTAACTCCCTCATAGGGGTATGGTCAGAAGTGTGTAATGCAGTGTAGGGTAGATATAAATAAATAGAATAATAAATATGTAAATGACCTATAGTATTAGTGATATACCTAGCTATGAATGATAAGTGTCAAGTTGATAATCTTTGTTAGGGAGTCTAAACCTAAGTTCCTGAATAGAGAGAAGAAATAGGTGTTATTTGTCCTCAAGAGCTTAGTTGCTGATGGTGATTGACTTACGTATAGTGATTATAAGCCTGGATGTCAAAAATAGAATGCCAAGAGCCTGAATGAGAGTAAGAAGTGATTTTATTAATTTCTAATGACCTCAAGTATAGGTTGGATTTTGGCTTATATTTTTGATGTCGATAATCCTATTGATGTCGTTAGGTATTCCACCGATGTTGGTCATGGGTTGATCAACGTTGGAAACTTTAGAATAGTTTAACCTTTCTATTTTTGGCATGTTTTCTATTATTGTGCATGCCAAATGTGACACCTATTATAAAATGGTAAAAATAAGAGGTTAAGAAGGAAATAGTTATTTAAGAATTTAGTTTGGAAGTGGAAATAAGTCTTGGGTAGTTAGGATGAGGGGACTAGATCTTAAGGTGACTCATCAGGGAAGAATTAGTCACAGGGTGAGGTGGACAGGTAAGTTGGCAATAGGGGTTTTTAATTAATTTAATTAAGTATTTTAAATTAATTAAATGTGCAAGGGGTAAAAGTATGGGTTAGGGAGATTAATTATTATTATTATTAAAATGGGTTTACGGGGGTTTCAACACATGGAGTTACACACGTGTGTGTGACATAGTTTTGATGTCTACACCAACACTAATAACAAATACATCATCAATGTAATTATCCTCAAAGGTGTACCACTACCATCTACTAACCAATAGAACCTAAAGAATCAAACCTCAGACTCCTTTAATTATTCAAACTAAAACCAAAGGAACCAAACTTGAAATGATCATAAATAATTAACTCCACTTGGGGATATCCATCCTTATATTTTAGAAAAGTTACTAAAAACCAATATCATCCAACTTTCGCCAATTAAACCACCCAAAAAATTTGATGCTTCTCACCCCATACCAAGTTGGTATAATGAGAATGAGAATTGTGCCTTTCCCCAAGTCATAAGACATGACATCAATAGGTGACACACCTTTAAATACCTTATTTAATCCCTCATTAATAAAGAGGGACTTATGTTGGACAATCCCAATGCACCACCAAACTAGGCCCTTGACATATTCTATAAGCCTTTTCCTAATCATGCTCCTTTTACCCCTTATCATGATAATAAACTAGAACCATCCCATGAGGAACATACTATTAATGTGGTTACTAATGAACTCATTATTGAATAAAACATCACCTCAACCACCTCTTTTCCCATCCCCTTAATGGAAGGGGAAAAATTACCTTCTATTACTTTGAACACCCAAATAAAAGGAGTCATCATACCCACACCTCCATTAGAGGATACCATACCTACCTCCCCTATCATAGAACCATCCCCTCCCTCTTTGGAATCTAGCTCACAAATGAAGATAACTTCATCCACCTAACCTCTAATTTTAGAACCTTTTGTCAAAAACTAAGACAAAGGTAAAGGAACCATTCCTTCTCCTCCACCTAAGGGCTTAACCATTAAAAATAAGACCCAAGTAACCAAACCCCCTTCAAAATAAAAAACCAAAACAACCAAAGAGCTAAAACCACCAAAAATCCCAAAACCTCAAATTTTACCTCCCTCAAACATGCCCTCTATTTTGGGTCCTCATCCCTCTACCTTGAGTATGAATCCCATTATTTTTACCAAAACCCCACCACCTTTGTTGGTCACACCTTCATGCTTGCTTTCTAAGACACCTCTCCTCTCTACACCAATGATTCCTAAGTTACCTATCTTTCCATCCTCTACCTCTAGCTTGTCAACCATCTTTTTTAAACCAAAACCATCAAAGCATGCCACCTTACCTAAGATAGCTATCATGAAACCCACATCTAAAAAATTTTCTACCTCAACACCTAACTATAAAACCACTAAATCTTTACCACCTTTAGCTGAGTCATATTTAACCATTATACAATGGTTTTTTTAAACCTCTTCCTTAGCCTTACCACCCATAAAACCTTTCTAACCTTCACATCCTAGACCATCATGGTTCAATGACAATATGATTTGCCTATATCATAGGACACCCAACTATGGCATAGAGAATTGTAAAGCTCTCCAAAATCTTATCAATGAAATTTATGATGAGGATGATCTATTAACAAATGAACCTCCTATGCCACCCATACTGACCCAAATAATAACCATACCTACACACTCCTCTACCTTCACCTAAGAATAAAGGTGAGTCAGAAAACTCCACTACCTCAACCTCTTTTGTTATCTATACAATCAATGTGGTCACAAGATTACAATAGAAGGATAAAGGGAAGGTTAAGGCATCTATTTCTTGGACTCATCCCTCCCCAAACACCCAATCCAATAATACCCAACCATATCCATCTTCAAACAAACCCAAGGTGTCTATCTTAGGTGCCTCCCCATCTAACCCACCATACCCTAACCCATATGCAATATCCATCCAAAAAGCTATCCTCAATTAGCTTCACTAAACTCCATCAAATATTATCTTGTATAAGTTAGTTTCTACCTCTCCTCATCATTAACAATCACTCATAAAATCCTTAAAATCCATCAAGGTCTAACCCAATTAATCTCAACTTCTAGCCACCTTTGTTGGTTCCTTTCAAACTTCCAACCTTGTCACCTTTAAAAATTTAGAGATACCTTCTATTCATCTAGAGGATCCCAATCCCCCCTCTTTATTACGATATATATTAATCAAACCTACATCAAAAGGGTGAGGATTGATGGAGGAACTAGCATCAATATTATCTCCTCCCACACCTATGACCAATTGGACTTACCCATGAACATCATATCTAAAAGCATAATGGTGCTTCATTATTTTAATGATACCATGGCTACTACTTTAGGCACAGTTGTCCTCCATATCTTGTAAGTCATCATACCATTCCTAAAAAGCTTTATGTTTTAGAAAGAGGATTGTATAATAATGTTTTACTTGAGTGCCCTTAGATTCATGCCATGAGTTTTTTCCCTTCTAGGTTACATTGATGTGTCAAATTTGAGCACGAAGGGTAAGTTGTGACTATCCAAACTCACCCTAGTCCTTTCACATCTTGAAATATGACATATCAGTCTAATGACATCCTTCATCCTCCTTCATCCACCTCACAATCATATGATAATGACACAACCCCACCAACCAAAACCCATGACACTTTCACACCAAATGTCGATGATGCTTCTACTAGCTCATCTATCCCTTTTTCCTAGATTCCTATAGAGAAACCCATGACAACCATATTCTAACATCTTTCCCTCAGGGAATATAGAATCTTAACCTTGGATGCCTTATTTAATCTCCAAGAATATGGGAATCTTAGACATGACCCTTCATACAAACATAACATTAGAACCATCAAACAAATTTCATTTATGGGTGACTTGATCGATGACTTATAGCCTCTATCACTACTTCATCCATCCAACCATTTACCTCTAACTTTTCCTATCTTAGCAAACTAGATTTTGCTAATTTTTATCTTCATAGATGTGCTTGGAAAGGATTTATCCTTAATTTATATGAACAATGACCTCATGAGTTATCCCATTGCCACCATGGAGGAAGATATCCCATCTTCACCAACCTAGCCACTTTCCCCACCTGAAGATCCTAACATCATCTCCCCTAAATTTTTTTAGTCAATACCATTAGTTTGGGCCCTCTCATCTACCAAAAGGGTGGCCAAACCAAACTATTTCTATTCGTACACCCTAAAATGGTAGAGAATTATTATCCTACCATCAACACCATCCAACATCAAGATGATCATTCCATTATTACCTACCTCAGTGCAAAGGATTCTTTTATCCATAAATCCCTTCTTCTTAAGGCCTTGACCATGTCAAATGAATCCACCATGGATATCAACTTGGGTACTCCAGATAACCCTCGTATTATCAAATTGGGCCAATCACTAAATGCCAAGGACTTCAGGACTTCTCCTATTTCTTCCAAGACAACAACATAACATTCACTTTGTCTTATAGTGATATCCCTAGGATTAACCCCAATATTTTTACCCATAACATAGTCACTTATCATGATGCCAAGCCTATTAAAAAGAAACTTCAATGCATGCATCTTCCCATATCCCTTCTCATAAAATAAGATCTTCAATGTCTCCTATCTATAAACTTCATTCAACCCATTAACTAACCTCAATGGGTCTTGAATATTGTACCTATCACCAAAGTCATTGGGGGTCTATGTATTTGTGTGGACTTTCATGACCTTGACCTCACCTACCCCAAGTATGACTTTCCTCTACCTAGCATTGACCAACTTATTGATCTTACAGCTGGCCATGAGATGTTATCTCTCATGGATGAGTTTTCAGGTTATAATAAAATCTTTATTGCTCTTAAAGATCAACACAAAACCACCTTTACCACTTCTTAGGGAACTTTTTGCTATAGAGTCATGTCTTTTGGGTTGAATAATGTTGGTTCAACCTACCAATGTTACATGACTTATATCTTCCATGATATCATCCATAAGATTGTATAAGACTATGTGGATGACCTTCTCAAGAAATCTAAACTTTGAAAAGATCACCTGACTATTCTTATGATCATATTTGAATGCCTCATCCATTATCATGTTTGCCTTAATCCTAAGAAATTAATTTTTAGGGTATTTTTAGGAAATATTATTGCTTTATCATCTCTCTTCATGGAATTAAATTAGACTCTACTAAAGTTAAATAAATTTTGGACATGCCTCCTCCAACCAACCTTAAGCAGCTCTATAGTCTATAGGAAAAAATTCAATCCATTCACCATTTCATTTCCCCAATTTTAAATTGGTGCCAACATTTCCATCACCTTCTAAAGAAGGATGTCTATTTCAAATATAATATAAATTGCCAAAATGCCTTTGATTTACTCAAATAATACCTTTTGTCACAACCTATCTTCACCCCTCTTAAGGATGACCACCCTTTTTACCTATATATCTCTGCTACCAACCATTCCCTAGGGGCAATGTTGGCTCACCAAGATCAACACCACAAAGATCAAGTCGTATACTATATTAGCTACATGCTTATAAAATACAAAATTTAGTATACACATACTAAGAAACTTTGTTAGCATTGATCTTCATGGCCGTTAAACTCTACCACTACCTTCTTAACCATAAAATCTATGTCATAACTAATACTGACCCACTCAAGTACATGCACTCTAAACCATACCAAAATTAGTGTATGGATAAGTGGCTCATCCTCTTAGCTAAATTTAACTTTGAATTCCTTTAGTAGAAGTTGATTAAAGGGTAGGTCATTGCTGACCAATTGGTTGAAGCTCCTTTACTAAATAACCAACCACCTCCTCTTACCTTTTTGGATGAGTCTATTGTGACTCTTTTTCAAGAGGATGGCATAACCTACCAAATGACCATTTTATTTGATTAGTCAAAGTGCCAACAAGGAGGGGATGTCATAGTTTTTCTCATTCCTCTTGATGGTAAACCCCTTCCTCTCTCCTTCAAACTTGACTTTGAAAGTACCAATAATATGGCTGAGTATGAAGCTCTAGTGATAGGTATCCGAACTGATCTAACCTTGGGAATTAAGATAATCCATGTCCTTGGTGATTCTCAACTTTTGGTCAACCAGGTCAATGGATCCTATCAATTTAAGAATGATGTCTTGAAAAAATATAAACCTATAGTTGAAAAAATCTTAACATTATTCAAACATTACTTGGTCCAATCTATTCCCTAATATACCACTAAATTTGTGGATATAATGGCCTACCTTACTTCCTAAATCCCTTCTCAACCTTATAATTCCAAAATATTTGTCACCATTCATCATTTTAACATAACCTCTTATAGCCAATCCGACCTCCCTACCATTTGTAATGTGGAGGAATCCACATCCAATATTTGGTATGACCAAACTTTCAACTACCTCAACCTAGGCATCATTCCTCCCAACCTCTCTAGGAACATCCACAAAAACATTGTTCAGAGTACATCTTGTTATACCATACTAAGGGGAATCCTTTACAAATGTGGTTTTGATGGTCTCCTTCTTCATTGCCTATGTAGCTATGAAGCTTCCCACACTATCAAGGAAATAAATAATGGGATCTTTGGGGGACACTTTAGTGGTTTAGTGGTCTATAAACATATCCTTTACCTTGGTTACTATTGGTTCACCCTCAAACAAGACTATTGTGATTATGCAAAAAAGTGTGTTAAATGTTAACAACATGCTAATTTGCTTCACGTGTCATCTAATGGTCTCCAAGTATCTAAGGACTTTTAGCCTTTCTAATAATGGGGCTTGATCTCATTAGGGAAATTGACCCCCATTCTTCATAGTGGCATAGCTCCATCATCACAACCACTGAATACTTCACCAAGTGGGTGGAAGCTATTCCTTTTATCTCGACCAAAGTGGAGAAGATTGATGACTTTATCAACTATCATATCATCTACCACTTTGGCATTCCTCATAAGATCATCATCAATAATGGAACATACTTAAAAAATAATCAAGTCCAAGTTTTATGTGATGCATTTGGCATCAATTTAAGCTTTTCCTCACCTTACTGACCAAAATTAAATGGATAGGTAGAAGCCTCTAATAAAATCCTTAAAAAAAACTAACCAAAGTTATTAGTGCTTCAGGTTAAGATTGGTATTTTCACATCCCTTTCATCTTATGGGCCTATCCTACTCACACTCAAACCTTTATGGGTGCTGATCCCTTCTCTCTAGTCTTTAGAGCAGAAGCACTCTTGCCTCTTGAAGTCCAGATTCTATCTCTTCACATATTTTTGTAAGATATTTTTTCTAAAGAATATTATCATCAACACCATTTATCTCAGCTTGAGCTACTTGATGAACATCCTTAAGTAGACCTTACCCACCTCCATACCTATCAATATCATATCAAATGCACTTATAACAAGCATCTCAAACAATGAAATTTCCATATCAAAGATCTCATCCTAAAAAAATCCCAACATGTGACCAACATGGAGAAGAGTAAATAAAACAATTTTTCTTTCAATTGGCTTAGACCCTACATCATTACCCATAAGTATGGATCAAGAGCTTATCATTTGTCTTCTCTCAAAGGTAAACTAGAACCTGAGCCTTTTAGCACTTTACATATGCATATATTTTTCTATTAAAGAAATATCAAGCTCACTCTTTTTGTCTAACTTAAGCTCATACCTTGATTATAGGATTTTAACTTTCACCCATATTTATCCTCTCCTTTTGAGGAAAATTGATTACAACATAGAACCATGTGATTAACCATCATAGTCATAGCCTAATCCTAAATGTGGGTGCCATGGCTCTACCCATAGCATGGTTCTTATGGATACTTTTCATCTCGAATAAGATGGAATCCTATGGTCATTATCTTTGAAAAATTACACCTTTTCATATCATTAACCTTCTTGTGTTAAAATTTTTCCCTCATAAAGGTAAACCTATGAACCTAATTAGACTTGTATATGTCTAAAAACATTGCAGCCAAAAACAATTTGGATACCAAAATACTACTTGGGTCAATATCTTAAGAATTATAGATTGTTCCCTCAAGGACAGTTGCCTAAAAACAAAATAAATTTTGCCAAATATAAGGTAGACTACTCCCTTGAAGGACAACTATCAAGAGCATTAAACAAATCTAATAAGATTAGACCACTCCCTTGAAGGATGGCTAAGTTAACTTTGTCAAAAGAAGAGCCATTTATTGGAAGATTCCCACATCAGTAAACTTCCCATATACAATAATAAAATAAAATTTGCACTATCTTAATCAAATCTAAAGCCGCAATTAGCTCTCAAGCAACATAATAAGTCAAAAGTTGTAATCAGCTTTCACATGTAGACTACTTGCATTGATCAATCTACATCCATCATATGATATGGACTTGTCTATTACCATTATTAGGCCACCTATAAAAGGGGAAAACTAATTCACATGAGGTTATCATACATATCACCCATCTTCCATTTAGGCTATCTATAAATTAGGGGATTTGGAGCTTACTTGACACCCTATAATCAAGAAACCTTTTTTTATCAACTCACGACCACTCATGCAAAATGTTTTAAGGGCTTATAATCATTAAGCCAATCCCACTTTGGGTTTATTTTTAGTCCTTGTCAAAAATAAAGGATTGTGTCCTATTCTTATTGTAATACACTTGGCTGATGTTTTCATCATGACTTTTACCATCTAGTGTTACAACAATAATAATCATTATTTTTACATTAAGAAAGATTAAAAAAACCATAGCCATACCAATCATAACCATAACCATAACATTAATAAGTATCCACACAACCTTAAGCATGATAACATTTAACCAATGACATCTAACACATTTTGTACATGTTTATAGTAAATTATATACTATTTTATTTAGGGTGAGAGGGGTTTCATGGCACATAAAAAGTTATTAGACTATCCACATTTCACCTAAGGCCTCTACATACATTATTGTACTATCTAAGCATTAGGTTGATTTTCTGGTGGCTCTGGATTTGTGTTTAACCATCCTTCTATTTGATTTCTCCCTAAACTAACATCCATAACATTCCCTTTCTTAGTAGTTTATAAAGGGTATCATATTTTGCTCTGGGTATTTCACCCTAATCACCTATCATAGCCATTACATCCATATACTTTAGTTGTTTTTCTCACATAGGTACCACTAGTTTTTACCTCAATGCACATCTCCTTAAATAATGAGGATTCCATCCATGGATAGGATGACAGTCATGATCTCCAACCTTGCATCTTATGTAGTGAAATTATTACCTTCTTCACTACTATAGAGGTAAGATTTCAAGCTCAATCTTAGGATATGGGTGCCTTTGCTCTTGTTGTTGATCTAACAGTACTTCTATTATCACCATTACATGTTGCAATATCTATTAGATATGCACATTCACCATATTGATTATTTTGAGTCATGGGGGTTGTTGATTATCTCCACCATTATTCCTATTATTCATCATATTCAACCTTGTGTAGTTCTCTAAACTCTCTATAACCTAAAAAACCAAATAAATCAATCATAGACATTCATCCTTATCATGAGTCTATAAATAGAATACCTGACCATTCTTCCTCACTAACATGATTCTCCATTCCACCAATGGGGAAGGCCATATGATGTCACTGATTCCCTTGAACAGTCTTCCCACTTGAAATGGTTAGGTTTACTTGCCTTTGTGTATGAACACATCACCCTCAATCTAATTGGTTATCTTGATAAATCCATTATACACTGTCATGATATCTTTTAATTACCCTTATCATCTGATTTGCATCTGATGTCTTTCCTTGCTTTGTCATCTTATGATCCTTGTGGTCCTAGTGGTCATTTGCATCATTATCACCTTTAGCCTAGTTGATGTAAATTAACTTCCAAACATGGACCATTGTAATGATCATGCCTTCAAAACTGCCATTATTACTAGTGGTGGTAACTGTTAAATGCTTACCATTGTAGAAGCTCCCCCATTTAATCCAACTATATAACCAATATCCTAGACTACGTATCTCCCTACTACCAGGTCCTCTTCTAAGTAGAACCCCAAGTCATCAGTTCCAAAGAACTAGGATAGAGGATGTAAACATGGCTGCCTTTCATCTAGCTTACCCATATATCTCTTGGGTTAGGAACAATCCATCATCTATCACTCACCATGATACTAATTTTATAACTCATAGAATCTACTTAGCCATAAAATAAATTCTTTGCAAGTCATCACTTCTCTACTACCCTTAAAACTTAGCTTGTAGTGATGATGACCTTTCACCAACATGACTATATAGATCCTGATAAACATCCACCTCCTAAAAATCATATTATAGTGATAGATGTCATCATTGTACTTATACCCTCACACAATTTTAGAAGATACAACCTCCTTACAAAGGCACCTCTTCTTTGGATTAGCTCCACTGAAGGTCATTTGTGGTGCTTAAACTTGTGTTCCCTTCTAATTTATCCTACTTTGCTCATCCTTATCTCTCATCCTAGTAGATATGGGATCATTATGGTAGCTATTCACCAATATATACCATACACCTTCACCAAAACCCAAAACCTCTATTTTACAAAACCTTCTCCATCAGCTTAAACCAACCCATGTAGTCCATCAAATTGGGGTAGTCAATTTGAGTGTCATTTTACAACTCTAGTTGAACTACATTAGCCTGATGTCCATCAAATATGTAGGCATTTCTTGACTTCTAAGGGTAGTTCAGTCATAACAACTAACCACCCTCCCCTTTTCCTTCTCATTAACTTTCATTACTAACAATGCCCTCTTGCTTAAGGCATCCTATGTTAGGGAATACAAGGAACATCATCTAATAATTCCTACTTACTTTATCCCATTACTAGGAGAACTACATTGGCCTGAGGTCTTTTTGGACTATATTGGTAATGCTCATTTACTAAGGTTAGCTCAGCCACATCCTTTACTTTATTTTCCCTTCACACCTAATATATTTTCCTCCACCCCTCTACCTATCTCCTCACCAACTCCCTCCCTTCAGCTTATCAATATCTTTTAACCACTTTTCCATCTTGTCAATCTCTTTTAACACAAATATTGACAACTTTCCTCATTGGCCCCTCTTATCTCCCTCAAAACCACCACCTACTTTGATTCATTGGCCTCCTCAACGCCTTTCCTTGTGCATGCTTCATGGCTCATTTGCCCACCCACTTTTTGAATTTTTTTCCTCTCTCTCCACTTTTTACCAACCTCACCCCTATCTCTTTTGTCTTCTTTTTCTATCCTCATCATTTCCTCTTATCCTTAAAAATTTATCACACCCTATTCATCACTCTCATTTCCTCACCAATTCCACATCATATTGTGCATCTTACAATCTTTCTATTTCTTCTATTTCTAAAATTTTTCTTTACATGTACCACCATTCTATATCATTTTTCCACTCTTCACACCATTTCCATTTTCTATTCTTCTTTTTTTCTTTATTTCCATCCTTCCATCTTTTTTGTCTTCTTTTTTTCCTCCACAACTATTTTCTACTTGGGTATTTATCCTTTAAGAATCCTTCCATAATTTCTCCTTTTCTTCTTATCAGTTCTTGCATTTTGCCTTTTACATTCCCTTTTTGCTCTTTCCATCTTGGTACTCACTTGTCTTTTGCATCTATGTGAGTATCCATGCTTTATATCCCTACTTCAATTCTTCCTTTTTTCTTATCATCTTTGATGTTCATCCTTTATCTTCATCTCAATCCATTTCATTATTTTCCACCATCCTCTCCCTTTTCTCTATTTCATTTCATTTTTCTCATCTTGAAGACATTCCTTGTTCTTCTTAACCTTCTTTTTTTCCTCCTATATGTCCATGCCTGACTCCTTCTATCTTTTTCCACCTTTATATTTATATGCAACCTCATTGTTTTCTTTACCTATCTCTTCATCCATCTCCTGGTCCACCTTCACCTCATCCCTTGATTGGATCCCCTTTATTTTCTCCCATTTAACCTCCACCTCTGTAGAGTGTGGTCAACAATTATACTACTTCTATATACATATCCTTAACTACTTCCTTGTGTCCTCCATGCCCTTTCTTTAATGCATGAAATTTGGTTAGGTTTGTTACTTTAATTACATCCCTTTCTTCCTTTAATGCCTTTTCATTTTGAGCTTGGATCCTCTTTTTTGTCCCTCTCTAACTACTCCCTTCACCTTTTTCCCTTTTAAACCCTCTACCCATTTTGAGCTTATATGATCACAACATATAACATGCTATGGTCATGAATGTCTTCCATTTGATTTTGGTTTACTATGAAATATATATTGATCCAATGACTCTATATCACCATCAAACACACCCACAAGCTCATACAACCCATAAGTGAGCATGAGCATCACCAGCTATTAGGATGCAAATTCCTTCCCCATCTCCTCTTGTCTTGCCTAGTAGGAACCCCTTTTACTCTGACCTTTGAAGATGTTATAATAAAAAATAAAACCACATTTAAATGGAATATTTGGGGTACCCACATGTGAATGCTATATATCCCCTCTCATGTGACCTACCTCCTAACCAATAATTTCCCTTGATTCTCTTTACTCAGCCTACATCTTCTATGGACTTTAATATCCTTACTCTTTAATCATATTTCACCTAGTAACCTTTTATAAGAGTTACCTCTTCCACCAAACTATTTTTCTCCTTGGTCTCTTTTAGACATATTTCTCCTACCTTCTTTTTTAACTCCCTAATCTATCTATCTTCATACATTCTTATTTCATTTTCCCTCTCAGTTTTACATTTATACCATTTATTTTCCTTCCTATTTCAACCTACTCCCTCATTTAATTAATATTATTATTATTCACCTCACTCCATATTTGAAAACCCCTTAGAGTATTTCTTTGAATTCCATTAAAACTTAATGCTTATTTATTTTGGGGCCCCACTGGCTCAAGGGTCAAGGGTTTGAATCTTCACCACTTCTCATTTACCCATTCTACTAATTTGTTTCCCTGAATTGTTGAATAATACCCTTCTATATCCTATTAATGACATTGTTGTGGAGTGTGTACAATGTCAACTTGTTTGGATAGTGATGAAAGAACCTATCAGGTCATCATGGTAATTCAAGTAGTGTTATATTTTATAAATCTTGGTAAAGCATATTTCTCCTTTTTTTTTAAATGGTGGTAGAAATTTCAAGCTTAAACCTACTTATCTATGGCTTTAGATTCATTTTGCATAGTTGATGAAAACATCTAATTACATCCTAGGTAATCTCATCCATAATTTCCACCAAACCAATTAGTTAACTATTTGATAGCCTTTTGTTATACCCTTTGATGCTTCCCTTTCTCCAACATCCTTCAATCAAACATAACTACATGATACATCAAATTGGGATAACAAAGTTAACAAACACTCCTTGCCTCAAAAGAACTACATTAGGCCTAACGTTCATTTTAGGAATTATGCCCATAGAATTATGTAGGCAACATCCATTTACCTAGTGCATATGGAGTTCACTCAGCCACCCCATTCCAACCAAACAACCCACTTACCCATGTCTACCTTAACATTGGCCATTTTGACCTGACCTCTTTTCATGTTTTTTGATGACCTTACCTTGGTCTTTTTTACTACACCAACTATGCTTGTCATGTTGCACTTTTTACGCCCCACCTTATGTGTAACCAAACCATTTGTATTATTCTGTAGGATCACTTCCCACCTTGGATACCTATGAAAAACATTGAGCTTATATAGATGAATTGATAAGCTTAATCTGATCAACTATGACTAACATTGTGGATCAATTACCATATTGTATGTCCATCTAGAACCTAACCTTATTTTTATCAACATTGGTAGACTTAATCTTTGTGTAGTCTTGAATATTGTGCTTAGTAACATTTTTTTGAACCCATTAGCATTTCACATGCGTAGCTACCTTGTGGCACTACCTAGTACCTCCCCACCAACTGCTTATCAAACTTGTACCTAATTTGGCCTTTCCTCATTGACTCTCAGTTTAAGGGGGAAAACCTCTTTTTATACTCAGGGCACCTTGACCTTTAACCAAGATATTCATTTTTGTTTTATAGCGTTAATTTAAATCAACACAACAAAAATGGGTAAAATATAGACACTAAAAAATTTCACACTTATAGTTTTTGACAATTAAATGCCTCAGGACCTCTTAAAGACCCATTAAACCTTTGTAACCCTTAACGAACCCCTCTTAACCTAGCCAAATCACTATTCTCTTATTCACATAGTAATATTCAAAAATACTCTTTAAAAGTTCTATTCACTATCACTATTCATTGTGAGACCCACTATCACTATTCATGATGATATAGCAAGTGACATGGCATGTGACATGGTAATTGAAATGGCTTAGAAGTGAGGTGGTTTGATGTGGGAAATCATACCCCACTTGTGACCCTTTCTCAAGGTGCTTAATGACCTTATTTAAGCATCGTATGGGTGCCCCCATGAAATATGGAGAAGTTCCCCTTAAGGGGCCATCATTCAACATGTATTTTATATTCACACATGAAAGTGACCTTCAAAATGGGATACCCACCATTTAGTGATTTAGAAAAGACAAAGGGAATGATATACACTCATTTTTGACTTTTTAACCCAAATGGGAAACCCATGATCAAGGTGAGAAACCCACTACCCTCATCTTTTGACTCATTCATGCACCCACATGGAAAATGGTGCCAAATTTTATGGGGCATCTTTTTAAGTGCTTGGATGAAGACAAGAAAGGGTGGTGAAAATTATTTTAGCCTCATTTATGCCCATGTGTATGATTCCCATTCAAAATTGGACTCATGTGCAAGGTGGGAGACACACCAACCCAAATGGAAGACTCATGATCAAGGTGGGAATATACACCCTCATATTTTGACTCATTCATGCACCCACATGGAAAATAGTGCCACATTTTATGGGGAATATCTTTAAGTGCTTGTATAAAGACAAGAAATGGTGGTGAAAAGTCTTTTGGCCTCATTTAGACCCATGTGCATGATTCCCATTCAAAATTGGACTCATGTGCAAGGTGAAAGACACACCAACCCAAATGGGATACCCATGATCAAGGTGAGAATCCCACCACACTCATATTTTGACTCATTCATTCACCCACATGGAAAATGGCACCACATTTTGTGGGGCATCTCCTTAAGATCTTGGATGAAGACAAGAAAGTGTGGTGAAAAGTCTTTTGGCCTCATTTAGACCCATGTGCATGATTCCCATTCAAAATTGGACTCATGTGTAAGGTAGGAGATACACCAACCCAAATTGGAGACCCATGATCAAGGTGGGAATCCAACCACCCTCATCATTTGACTCATTTATGCACCACATGGGAAATGCTGCCATACTTCTACTATTCCCTTTTTTGGCATGGTTCTTGACAACAAATGCTATAAATACCCCCCTCTCCTTCACCCAAGGTCAAGTGATAAGTTAGTATTTGGTTATTAACATCTTGTTTTAGGTATTTAAATGTTTTCATCATTTTGGAGGTCATCCACATCTTGGAGGAAAATAATTCAAAGCAATTAAGCTTTGTCAAAATTGCCATGGGATTCCTTCGTCACATCATCAACATCAACCACATCAACAAGCCTCAAGGTAACCTTATTATTATTATTATTATTATTATTATTATTATTATTATTATTATTATTATTATTATTATTATTATTATTATTTTAATTTTAGTTATTTACTTAAGTCCTTCCTTTTATTACCTTTACCTCTACCCCTTAATCCACTTTTTATCTTAATTAATTGACCTCCTTTACCACCTTTGCCACCTTCACCCTCTTTGCCCCCTCATATTTTGCTACCCTAGTTACTTGTTGTTTTATCTCTTTCAACCATCCATAACTCTCATTTTATTATCTCAATCAACCCAAACCAAACCATTATTTTGACCCTTATAAACTTACTGAACCCAAAATAACAACCTTGCCTTAACCAATTTTTAGCATTAGTATAATCAAATTAGTTGCTTCATTCTAGTTAACTTAGCAAAGAATATAATTTTCTCAATTAATTTTTTTTCATTTGAAGTATTTTAATTTATTTTTATAGTCATTTAAGGAAAATATATTTATTTTATCATTTCCACTTAAGTGTTTCAAAGAAGGTGGATTGATAACCTCCTAGAAAGCTTTTGCTTCTAGGATCTAGCTCGTGTTAAGCAATCCACCCATCTAATTTTCTAACAAACAAGTTTGTTTTAGTGTTTTATTATTTGTAATTCATCCTCATGAGCCAAAGAGGATCTCTCCACAATCACTTATATTCAATGTGCACACATTCAATAGGTATTGTTACACACCCTTCTTAACTAGTTTCATCTTTTCACACTTAAGAATAGGCAAAAATTAGACAGAAACAAATTCATCTCCTTAAACTCCATATAATAAATTTAAATAACATTATGAAAATGGGATATATAAGACAATCTTTTAGGAAGGTACATGAATGTGTTAAATGAGGTAGTCCTCATGGATGTCATCTAATATTTTTCAAATTTTATTTTTGTGAAAAGCATGGAAAATAATTATTCTTAGTCAGAGGACTATAAGATAAGGTGAAGCCTTGAAATTCATCTCACATGAGACAAAATTAAAAATATGATTTTTTCCCCTTTGAATGTTGACACAATGAATTGACTAATGGTTTTATAGATTGTTGGTTTGGATGTGGAGCAATCTGTTGTGTGGTTTGAGGTTTGGGCACTTTGGTTTTCAAGATCAATTTATATTACTTGTCAAATGTGATTTTCAAAAGAGAAAAAATATTTACATCCACTGGAGGTTACCATATTCATTCTTCAAAATCATATATTAAACTGGAAAAGTATAAAATAAATCTACTATAGTAGAAAGAACATAATACTATAATATCAATAATAATTATATCATTAGAAAAAGTGAAAACTCAAAATCTATTACATTAAAAAAAATCCAAAGCTTATCTAGATTGCTATTAGAAAAATTACATCACAAAATCATTCATATAATACTAACAACCTAAATAATGAAGAGAGTATGTCACCTCTCATATGTTGCCTTAAATCTGGTTTTGGTTTAGAATTTTTTTTTAGGAAAACTATATATTGTCAAAAGAGTTCATCTCCATTTCCTTTTTCCACTAAAATCTAGAGTGAAAATTTGAATAACAAAACTTATTTTCATTTTTATGCTTGAACATATGGGAACTGTCAATGAGAGAAACACCAAATTTTAAACCTTCAACACAATTGTAGGATAGACAACATATTCACAAAATGTCAAATTTTTAACATGGAGATGCAAAAAAAAAGTCAATTACCTTACATTTGTATTTAATCAATGTCATTATATCGGCTTAAAAAATACAAACCCTTTAAAATGCATAATTTACACTATATACACCACATGTGCTTTATATCACCTAGAATTATTTATCTATTTCTCTAGGCATATCACACTCTCCCCTCTAGATCCAATAAAATACAAAAATCATCAAAGAAAAGCAAGATATATATAAATAAACTCACCTAATAAGAAAAATATTTGTTTAAGGATAAACATGCCACCTGGTCACCATTTCTACATGATGAATTTTTTTAACTTTTGTATTTCCCTTTAAAAATAGCTAATCCCATCTCTTATTAAAAATTAGTTCAATCTTACTTTAATAAAAAAACATAAACAAACTAATTGAGTGAGTGAGTGTGTGTGTGTGTGTGTGTGTGTGTGTGTGTGTGTGTGTGTGTGTGTGTGTGTGTGTGTGTGTGTGTGTGTGTGTGTGTGTGTGTGTGTGTGTGTGTGTGTGTGTGTGTGTGATTTCAAATAAGAAACAAAATTTGGTTTCCTTTTTAGTCAACTTAGACAAATTATTTTCATTTTTAAAATATGATCATCATCATTAATGAATTAAAATAATATGTATTTTTAGCTAGAGGTTTATACAATGGGATGAAATCCCTGAGATTCATCTCACATGTGACAAAATAAAAAACATGTTGTGTGTTCCCATTTGAACATTGACATTATGAATTGAATGATGGTTTTACAGATTGTTGGTTTGGGCATGGAGTGATCTGCTATGTGGTTTTAAATTTGGTCACTTTGGTTTTGAAGACTGGTTTATATGGCCATTTGGCATAACAGGGGACAGATAAGGTTGGCAATCACCTTCACAGTTGTCCATCACCTGTGGTAACATCTATTCCTAAATAAATCTATTATATTATTCATGTTGGTGTCAACTGCAATTACCCTAAGTAGTGAGTCATAGATAGACATGCCTTATTTATTGAGTGGTTAGTAGAAGCCATTCCCAGTGAGAATCTATAAATTTAGCTCATAGCAAACTAGGATTTCATATGTAGTTTGAAGTTGATGTAACATGGAATGAAATTGATGTGGAAGGAATTGAAGGCAATAAACACTCTATAAAGCTTCAAATTGAATAAAATCACATTGATGTCTAATGAAAATCAAGAAAATGTAGTGGAATGACCTTAGATGCATTTTAGGTGAGTAATTGCATATTTGAGAGATATAAGAAAAATATTATGTCTACTATAATGGAGTGTCAAAAATGGAATGACCTCAATCCTTTCTTCATCACTAATATTCAGACAACTTCATTTGGATAAGATGAATGCATGTATTTGAATGAATTTGAATTTTTAGGGTTAGATGTTCACATTAAAGATTCATATGGGTGGATTAGATGTATTATATTTAAATTAAATGGTTTTAATAATGTTTATAATATCCAATTATAATTGTGGCAAGCTTAAAAGTTGGCAAAAAATTTAACAATGCGATATTATAATAATAATCAACAATGAGATTAAACATAAGAAATAATTTAATATTCAATAATGAACTCTTGAATAACATGATATTTTAGATCACACACCACAAACCATTATATTTATTTTATTATCCTTTATATTTACATGATATTTCATGTGAAATCATACACTACAAAGTGGTTTATATCTCACACAACTGTGTCATCTTCTATTGACAAAGACTCTATGTTTAAAGTAAACCATATTAAATAAACTTACAAATTGAATCCATCTATTTGTTCATCTCATCACTTAAGATAAAATATCATCGCTTGACAATTGGTCCCAGGGGGGATGGAATGTAGTGGGTTAAATTTTTATTTAAATGGGAATATACCTCACAAAATAAAAGAAAACACTTGGCAAGCACAATATGATGTGAGAATTTCTATGATGCGAGAATTTTTTTATTGTGGGTCATTTATTTTACATTAGTAATAAAATATTATTGATGTAGCAAATGATAAAAATAGTATATAATAATATAATATATAAAATGAGAATATATTCCACAAATGAAAAGAAAACACTTACTATATCTAATTGTAAAAACAAAAGTACAATTCCTCCAATTTTTCTTACACCTTCAGATCAACTACTAGTAAATAAATCCATTGTAAAAAGATAACAAAAATAAAGTGGAAATATTATTAAAATATTTCTTGCCTCTTAAATAATGGTGTTGGAAGGTCTCTGAATATGATGATACATTATTTGAAAATGAGAAGGGATGAAAGTAAAATATTATCTAGAAGATTATGTTTGTCATCCATCATTATGTTTTCTAATTATGGGTGTCACATATTTTACCATGTCAATTTCATGGGTATCACATCTTGGATTATATGATTCCCTATGATAATTTGAATGCTTCCTTATGTAAGCCCTCCATGATGTTTCCTTGACATGATTTTTCAACATTAGCACATGTATTGTCTGTCATTATTTAATTTAGTACAACCCTTGGCTAATTATAAATTGTAAAAGAGAGAAGGGATGTAAAGTAAAATCATATATATAATATTCCATTTATATTTTATCATTTTGTGTGTCATGTCTTTGATGGGCCGATTTCATGGCATACTTTTAATGCATCCCTTGCCTTCCATGCTATTTTCTCCACATGATTTGACAACCTTGTCCCATGTGTTTCTTGTCATTCCTTAATTTATAGTAAAGTCTCCTTCCTCCACTCATTATTTATTACCTCTTATCTTAAAAGTATTTTCAACATTTTGATTTTTCTTCAAATGATGGATGTTACTAATGTGGTACTTGAGAGTGATGTAACTATTAATTGATGTGACAATGGATCAATCACACAAAACTATTTGGCTAATTGGGAAATAGATAAAAACAATGTATTTAAGACATATGAGGGAGTAGTACTTAAAATATATTGCATTGAAATTTAGTCCCCATACATATTAAATTTTATTTAAAAATAAAATAGATTATGAAAAATCTTTTAGAGTTGATGATTTTTTTTTTAAAGTTATAAAATAAGATGTAAAATGGGATTTTGTGTCTCTTTCCTATATGACCTTTATCTTTACATTTTTGTTTTTTCAATTATTCAATGTTGATTTGAGTATTACTAACATTCTAATTTGAATTCATGTTATCATAATTTATTTAGACATTTATCACTTGAAATATTTCCTTATTGTTTACTTGAAATATTTCATTATTTAGATATCTACATCAGGTGGCACGATCATGTGAACTAGTAGTCACAACGTCAAATAGGTCACAATATAGTGCCATGACATAAAGCATAGCTCAAGTTTCCATAGCTTGCATTTGTGATCACCATTTGAGATGTTATTGGTCTCTTTTTAAAAATAAGAATGAGAGAATCTGATCAGTCGTGGTTAGAAGGCATAAACCTCTTATAAAGAAAATTGTTATCTTACCTCAAAATGATAAGATAACCATAAATTTAAGTTAAGTAATAACTTTATAGTTTGAGATATATATAAAAATTTACCTAAAATTATTGTGAAGCAAGAATCGTACCAAATCTGGGCATTTACACCATGTGGCACAATCATGTGAACTAGTGATCACAATTTCAAATTGGTCGCAACATAGTGTCACAACACAATGCGAAATTCAAATGGTCATAACTTTCACTTATGATCACCATTTTATATGTTCTTGGCCTCTTTCAAAATTTGGGAATGAAATCATCTAATCAGCAATGGACATAAGGCATAAAACTTCTTGTGAAGAAAATTTTTCATGGGGAAGAGATCAATAAGACATCTGTGTGATATTGCATTTGTCTTTTGATTTGGTGAGGCAATTACAAGGAATTTGGAGAGATAGGGAATATAAGGATAAAATTGATCACAACCATAGAGAAGGGGTTGGTTCCCAAGCATGAAGATTATGAAAGATAAGATCTAAACAGGGGCCAAAAAAAGAGAACAACCACAAAGGAGACCATAGAGTAGAGGGAGGTCTCAGTAAAGGAAGTTACAGAGTTTACAACAAGGACTGAATGTAAAGCTTGTATATATTAGTGATAAAGATATATATATATATATATATATATATATATATATATATATATATATATATATATATAAGGAATGAGAATAATATCATTCCAAGAACCTACAAATATGAAACATTCACAACAAAATCATCACAAAAAGCTATAAGGATGAAATGCAAAGACAAGGAAAATCATATGATATTTAGAATAAGACATGCAAGTACAATGGAGATACCTTACATAAGTAGGAAAGAAAAAACAAGAATCAAGCCTAACTAACCAATGTGGGATAAATCCATAAAAAATAAAACTAAGAAAAGATGAAAATCTATCAAGAACCTAGTAAGCATGAGAATAATATACTTTAACACCCCCCATACCCCCCCACCTCAAGTGAAGATAGGGGATGACAATAGCCAAAAAGATAAATTAACATATCCATAGCATGATTCTTGACAATAAGTATTGATTAGGTATGCATGTACAATTTATATCCATGAAATAAATAAGGAATATGTCCTCACAGACACCCCCAAGAATAACTTATAAAACCCTAAGCATTTTATGCAACTTAAGGAAATGAGGTGATGCAAAAGGCATCATGAAGATGTTGGTAACTAATTTTTGAGTTATAATATACTCCAAGCAAAGAAATCTATTATGTATGTGTTGTCAAATAAAGTGCATGTGTATCTTAATGTGCTTGGTCTATTGGCTCTTAATATTTCAGAGAAGTTTAGCTTATGTTTCAATAAAGGAAGAAGAAAGAAACTAGATACATGTATGGTTGAAAAACCTATTTGATTGTGCACACATTGATTAGAATATTGTGAAGAGTTCCTCATTGACTTGGGATGATGACTTGCTTATAAGACAACACTAAAGCAAATTGTTTATTAGATAGATAGATGGGTGGATTACCTAGCATTGGCTAGATCCCAAAAGTAAGAGCTTCCTCAAGGGTTGTCAATCCACACATTTTAAATAGTTAAGTTTGAAAAATAGAATATAAAGTACTTGCATCAATAATAAAAAGGTACTAAAATTGAATACAAGAAATACTTAATAAATAAATAGAAAAAAATGACTAAATATAGTAATAAGTGGGTCAATACTAATGATAAATAGTTCAAGTCTAATTTATAAAATAGGTTGGGGGTCTATGAATAGGCAGAGAAAAAGAAAGTTGGATTTGGTTAAGGGTAAGTGGGTGAAAATAGCTTGTTATTATTTTCTACCATAGTGACCATTGGCGATTGAGATGACTATCAGTGGTTGGGTTGACCATCAACAATTGAGTTAACTATCAATATTTGGATAGATCATCGAATGTTAAGATGAACATTAGTAGTTACTATGTGTTGGGTTTAGTTGATAAAAAGTTAAATTGATGGGATTCTATAATATAATTCTAGGATTTGGTTTATGCTAGGCTGATTGTAAAATGGAAATAAAGTAATTGAATAATGGAAAACAAATACTTATCTTATCATTGGTTGATTAGGTGAATGGTTCAGGTGGTTACCTCATTAATGGAGTCTATCATGATTATGATAGAGTAATGGTGTCTAGTTGTTGGTCAATTGGTGATGGTAATTTGGCTCTTTAACATGATGGCTAGATCACTAGAGTGATGGGGGAAATAACCTATAAGGAAACTCTAGATGCAAAAGCCCTTAAGGTTGTGGATCCTTTTCACCTCTTGCTCCTCTCTTCTTATAGGAAAAAGGAAGATGTGGAAGTGTAGGTTAAAATTGGGATTTTTAATTTTAACTCATGTATACAATGGATCACACATGAATTAGATGAGCTAATTCTAAAAAAGTAAGGAAAAGTGAAGGGTCAGTTAAGTTGGTTTAGATAGTGAAACTTGACCATCGATGATCACCCTGACCATCAGTGGTTAGGGGTTAAAGGTTGGTTAAAAGGGTAGGTTTAGCCATAAGGTTAAACTAACATGGATCAGGTGGGTTAGGTTTGATTAGTGATCAAAAGGTCAAGGTTGGGCCCAAGGGGGTCCTAAGGTGGTCCATGGATGTTTGTGACACTTGAAATTATCATGTGTGGATTTTTGGTGTCTACATTTTCCCCTTTTTGTTATGTCATTTAAATCAACAAGCTATAATACAAAAACGGATTATAGGTTCAAGGTTTGGTTGCCTTGAGTATGGGAGGAGGTGTTCCCCCTTGAATCAAGAAGTGATGAGGTGAAACATAATTAGTTATGGGTTTGATGAGTGGGTGAGTTGATAAAATGGGTAAATGATAGGTTGGGAATTGAAGCATAAACATGTGCACAAAGTGTGATAGCCAAGATTACACATTGACCAGGTTACCATATTTGGTAAAAATAAAGGTCAGTGTTATGAGGACAAGTGATAAGTGGACTATATGACCACATTTAGGTGTGGTGGTTAGTTTCACTAGTAAATGCAAGTTTCCTAGGCAAAATTTGTGTTTTCATGGGTATCCAAGGTAGGAAGTGATGTTGGGGACACACAAATTGGTCAGGTGAAGTCATAGGTATCCAAGGTAGGACATGATCTTAAGAATACACAAGGTGGTCTAGTATGCACAAGGTAGTGTAAGTTCAAAAATTAGTCAACATGGTAATTTTTATCATTACAGTCAATAAGGACCATGCAAGGTTGGCGCAAAATGTACACTAGTTGGGCCAAAATAGACTAATAGTGAGGTAACATGGTGGTTTTTGAGGTGGGAAAAGAAGGTAATCTCCATGGGTGGGTGCTTAGTGAGGTTTACTAAAAATATGATTATTTGATGTAAAATTTCAAATGTCAACAACATGATCATCGATGGTTATGGGTTTGAAAGTTGACCATCAGTGATTACGTGAAAAACCTAAAAGGGAAAAAATAAAAGTTTGAATTTGAGTTATTTGAACTCATTTGATTTTGTGACCCTTGGAATTTTGATAGTGATAGCATTGGAATTTTTTGAGAGGTTAATGATTGGGCTTGTTTAGTGGGTGAGGTTGATTGATGAGTGGACCAAGTGGATTGAGTATGATCAAACTAGGATGCAACGTAGACACAGATGTGGTTGGGCAATAGATTTTAAGATTCCTCCTTGATTATGGTCAAGGAAAAAGGTAGGGGATGTATTCAAATTAGTATTTTATGTGTTTTTTGGTATTAAATTTAAATTTGGCATGTGGTTGATTATGGGTTAGGTATAAACCTAGGTTTGTTTGGTTCTACCCTAAGGTTTAGTTTTCCTAGTTTTAGGTGAAATTTATGGGTTGATTTATAAAATGGGAGGGGTAGGTTAGTTAGGATAGGTTAGGGGATGGGTAAAGGTATAAATTTTGAAGGATTTGGGTAGATTTAGGTGTTTTTGGTGGGTAGGTTGGAGGTGTGTTCCATCGGTGGTCATGCAAAGTGATCGTCAATGGTCATATCGATCATCGATGATCAAGGATCATTAGGAAAATAGATGCCTAACCATTGGTAGTCATAGTGACTATTGGTGGTCCTTTAGGGTGAAAGGAGTTTTGTGGAATGTTTTGAGGTTTTCAAGGCATACTAGATGTGTTAGTTATTTGATTTAGGTTGACCTCATAGGTAAAGTGTTAAGTTTGGAAAGTAGTAGTACAATTTTTAAGTTGATAGATGAGGTAAATAGGTTAGATGCTGGAGGTAAATGTTAGGAGGGTCATGGATAAATATATGATAATAAGGGTGGAGGGAAATAGGTCATTGTTAAGGCTTAAGGGTAAATAATATAAGTTAAGAGGTGAATTTTGTAAGTAAAATAGTATAGGTGACTACGTTGTTTGTTATCAAACATTTGAAATCATGGGAGTAGATTCAAATGCATGATCAGGTGTCATATATATTACTTAAGATTTACTAAGGGATGACTCTAGTAGATTAGGTGCACATGAACGATTTCATGATTGAAGTGATGTTCCATTACTAGCATGTGTCATGGGATACAATGATGATTATGACCCTCATTGAGAGATGGGATTCAAGTGTAGTACATAGCCATTATAGAGAAGATATGTTATTATGAGGTGATAGTATTTACATGCTATCTAGATGGGCCCTGATGGGGTGAATACAGATCCAAGATGGCAGGTGGTGTAGGGATAACAACACTAGGTCAGTGGGCTACATCTATAGGTGGTCAAGTAGGTACCTCAGAAGGACAGGCACTAGGACCTAGTGGCAGTGCCCCAACGGCATAGTTTGATTGTGATTATGATATTTTTTGTACATTATTTTGATATCGGCATACAAGATGATGTAGTGAGATGTATATTTTGAGAGACATACATGTATATTATTGTATACATTATGATTTTAGACTCATGATTTATATATATGATTTTTGTTTATTATTCATTGTTCATGGTTTATGATTTGATGTTTATGATGTGATGTTGATTATGATTATGTTAATCATTAAGGATGCCACATTGATTATGCTTATGTTATGGATATTATTGATGTGGACTCACCTAGTTAGGTATATAATGAGATATATTTTGTTCATGTTCATGGTTATGATGATGATAATGATGTTCATGATTAAATTTGATGAGTATAAGCTTCCTCATTTAGATTTAGACATGTGGTGAAAATGGTTCATTACTCATTGCTTATGGATGCTATGATTTTGATATGATGATGGATATGTTGATGATGTTTGTTATTTTTCTTAAATTAAAACACATGAAGTTGAATAACAATACTAAATGTGAGAAGGAGAAGATAACCAAGAGAAAAACATCTAAGTGAATATATCAACTAGCTAGGAGAGAATAAGAAGAGGACATGATGCTTCTTCTTTGACAAGGACTAATATAAATTGAATTTGGATTGGATTAAGGAACATAATCCCTTCGAATGCTTCACATTACAATTCGTTAGTTGGTTGAAATGGTGTCTTGATCACATAATATTAAATGAGCTCAAATCCCTTTCTTATAGGATATAAAGGGGAGATGGATGAAAATAGAACCTTCTTGTGAGACTAGCATGCCTCTTCTAGAGGTACCAAAAAGTTATTATAAACAAGTCTATGTCATATAAAGTGTAGATTGATCGATGTGGGAAGTCTACTCATGAGAGCCGATTAAGGATTTCAAGATTTATTTTTCTTATGAGAGCCGATTATATCTTTTAAAATCATTTTTTTTGCTTTTTCTAATTGGTCTTTTACTTATTTTTTTATTTCTTGGAGGGTTAGGGAAGTTGATCTATGCAAGAAGTTTCTAATAAATTGCTATGCTTTTGACAATGCTTTACTCAGCCATATTTCAAGGGAGTGGTCTAATTTTATGTGTTTTATTTAATGATTTTGATATTTATCCTTCAAGGGAATAGTCCACCTTACTTTGAGAAATTTTGATTTCTTTTATGGTAGTTGTCCTTCAAGGGAGTAGTCTATGAATGCTAGGAATGACCCACGATTGTTTTTGGTTACGATATGTTTTTTGATTCTTTTGCTTGTTTAATTTTTCCATGACATAGACTTGCTTATATAGGCTTAAAGGGGTCACCTTTATGCAGGTGAAACTAAAAGTACAAGAAGGTTGATTAGGTGAAAATAAGTTTAAGAGATAAAAACCATTAAGGGATCAGTATCTAGGTTTCCTTTGAGAGAGGATAATAGATAAGCACCTAATCCATACTTGTGGGTTATAATATAAGGTCCAAGATAATTGAAAGCAAACTTTCCCTACATGATTTTCTCCATATTGGTGACATGTTGATTTTCCTATAAGATGAGGTCTTTGATGTTGAATTATTATACTTTAAGGTGTTTTTCATAGCACATTTGAGATGATTTTGATAGACATGAATATGGGTGAGAGAAGATAAATGATGCTCATCAAGAAGCTCAAGCTAAGCTAAACATTCTTGACAGTAATCATCTATTGAGATGAGATCTTGTAAAGATATGCAAAGAGAAGGAATTCGGACCTTGAGAGGTAAAATAACCTCCACTCGAAACATGAGAGAAAGGTGTATCACTTTTAGGGGTTCAAATACTAGTATGATATGACCATAAAGTGAAAGGGATATGTAAATGATAATCTCAACTAGAGGCATTGACCATTTTGGTGAGCATGCTATTGAGGTTTTTATTGGAGGCCTCAGCCCATCCATTTGTTTATGGATGATAAGGTGTTGAAAAATTAAGTTTCATGCCAAAAAAGTCATAAAAACCTTGGACTTGTTTGTTTTTAAAAGATTTATGGATGATATTGTGAGGAACATAGAAGTGGTAGGTGATGTTATGGTTGATGAAGTCAATGATTTTATCGACTTCGATTGAAATGAGAGGGGAAGCCTCTACCCACTTGGTGAAATATTTCATGGAAGTGATGATAGATTGATGCTGATATGAATAATGGGGGTTGATTCCACCAATAATATTTAGACCCCACTATGAGAAGGGCCAAAAATGCTTGAATACCTGAAGATTATTACTAGGTATGTGATATAGATTAGCATGTTGTTGACATTTAACAAACTTTTTCACATAACCACAATAATCCTAGTTGAAATTAGGTTAGTAGTAACCAAGGCAAAGGATATGTTTAGTGATATTTAGGCCACTAAATGTCTTCCACAAATCCCATCATGCATTTCCTTGATAGCATGAGAGGTTTCATGACTACATAGATAATAAAATAGAAGGCCATCAAAGCCATTTTTATAAATTATTCCTTATATTATGGTATAATGAGAGGTGCTTTGAATAAATTCTCTTTGAGTATTCATGAATAGACTAGAGGGGATGATACCAAGGTTAAGATAGTCAAAGGTATGTTGATACCAAAGGTCAGATTGGGTTTCCACCACATTGAAGATGGTAGGAGAGTCTGATTTGACAAAAAAAGGTTTGTTAAGGTAGTGGATAATGACTGATAGCTTAGAGTCAGAGAGTACAGATGGGATCTGGGAAGTAACAAAAGTCATTGTGTCGGCAAACTTGTTCATAGATTACGAGGTGGTTTGAATAAGGTAGTGTTTAAATGACATTAAAAGTACATTAACTAATTATTTGTACTATTATAGAAAATCATTTGTGAACTAATTATTTATTATATTGCAAAACATCATTTCTACACTAGTATATGTCATTAATTTGATTAACAATAAATTGGGAGCCATGAAAGATATTGACTGTTTTGACTCCTAATGCTAGGGTAGTTTGGAGACTTATTACTAGGGCTTAGTACTCAGCCATGTTGTTGGTGCATTCAAAATCAAGTTTGAAAGACAAAGGAATAGGTCCACCATCAAAGGGAATAAGGATGATTCCAACTACCCCACTATGTTGACACTTTTATCCATCAAAGAACATAGTGACCTGGTAGGTGAAATCCACTTGAGAAATGGTCATGATGGTTTCATCAAGAAACTCAAGAGGAAGAGGTTGGTTGTATGATAAAGGTGATTCAACCAATTAGTTGGCAATTATTTTCCCCTTGATTAAATTTTAATAAAGGAACTCAAGGTCAAACTTAGCTAAAAGCATGAGCCACTTAATCATTCATTAGTTTTGATATGTCTTAGAGTGCATATACTTGAATGGGTCGGTGTTGGTGATGACAAAAGGTTTATGTTTATGAAGGTAATGACAAAGCTTGGTGGCTATGAATACCAAGAAAAGGCATAGTTTTTTAGTATGGGTGTATTGAGTTTTATACTCTATAAACATTTATCTTGTATAATAAATGGCTTTCTCTTTGTTCTTATCATCACAATGTGCAAGCATTGCCCCAAGAGAATGGTTAATGGTATAAATTTATAGGTAAAAAGGTTCATCCTTTTTTGAAGGAATGAGAATAGGTGGAGAGAGAAGGTACTTTTTGAGTGAATCAAACGCCTTTTGGTAGTCTTAACCCCACTTAAAAGGAATATCCTTCATAATAAGGTGATGAAAAGGTTGGTATCAAATAGATAGATGAGAGATAAGATGGTAGATAGAATAAAGCTTCCCCTATAGGCTATGAAGTTACTTTAGGTTAATAGGAGGCATCCCAATAATGGCTTTGACCTTGGTGGGATCTAGTTTAATTCCATAAAGAGAGATAATGAAGGCTAAGAATTTTTCTTGATAAGACCCCAAAGATGTACATTTTGGTGTTTAGGTGGACATGGTAATGGATAAGTCTCTTAAAGATGATCTTAAGAACAAATATATGAAATTTTTGAATTTTTTATTTTTTGAGGTGGTCATCCACATATTCCTCTACTATATTATGATTGAGGTCATGGAAGATGTAGGTCATTGCTCATTGGTAGGTTACACTAGTGTTATTCAGATCAAAGGGCATGACTCTATAATAGAAAGTCCCCTAAGGGGTGATAAAGGAAATTTTGCATTAATATTCAAGGGAAATCAAAAACTGATTATAGCCTAAGAACCCATCCATAAGGGAGAGCATCTCATGGACAGCTATGATATCAATAAATTGGTCAATGCTTGGTAAAGGAAAGTCATCCTTTAGGAAAGCGAGGTTAAGGTCTCAAAAGTCTACATAAATGTGAAGTCCGCTTGTAGCTTTAGTAATAAGAATGGCATTGGAGACCCACTTGGGATAGTTAATAGGTTGGATAAAGCTGACAAAAAGGAGACACTAAAGCTCTTATTTGATAAGGAGAGTGATGCATGGGTGCATTTAACAAAGATTTTGTCAAAAGGGTTATGTTATGGGTAGAAATGGTAGGGTCAATTCCAAGCATGTCAACATATGACTAAGTAAATGTTATGCTTCAGTCTTGGAGGAAGGTAGAGAAGTCTTGGTTCTCTATGGAATTTAAAGATTGCCCAATTTTGAAAATATACAGGTTGTCCTAAGTGCCTAAGTTGATATCTAGTGTGGATTCATTTAATGTAGTTGAAGTCTTAGGAGGGAGATACTTATGGGTAGAATGATCTTCTACACCAAGGTAGGTGATAATGGAGTCATCATTCTAACACTAAATAGTGTTAATGGTAAGAGAGTCATCTTCTACTAGTTTAGATAAGTTAGAGGAATTGTCACAGTCACCCCTGATAAGTTATGGGTTTGAGGCTAATCATGTTGATGAAAAAACTCTAGGTAGGATGATGTCCTCATCCTCACACTCTAATGGAAGAGAGTTTGGTGAGGAAGGGTTGTCTTCCTTAACAATGGTGATGGTAGGTGGCTTGGTTTTCTTCTTAGGTAGGAGGAAACTAAGACCATTTTTCTCATGAGGCTTTATTATCTCAATTTAAATCAACTCATGTGGGTTATGATGATATCATCCTAGGATAAATCCATTCTAAGCACATCTTTGGAGGTATGTATTGGAAAATTCTTGTTTATCCAAGTAGGAGAAACTAAAGGTAAATGGGTGAGGTGAAGAGGAGGTGATAACAATGTTAAGAGGTTTGTCATGTCCCCCATAGATAAAATGGGTTTGATAGGTCAAAGATATAAGGGGAATAATTTATTTGATGTTAGGGTCATACTTAGGTTGGTTTTTAAGTTTTCCATACTCATGGGGAGTAGGGAAAGCATCTAGGGTCAAGAGGTGATATTCCTTAAGTTTGAGATGTTAAAATGTTGATTCCAAGGGGTTCATGGTATGGATTTGATATGAGGGAATTAATGTGCTGGTAAATGCCTTGTTAGAATAAGTGAAAATGACTTCCTCTTTTATAGTTAAAGGTTTATCTATTGTTGATGAAGGTGCACTAGATGGAGGTAAGAGGACATCATTAGGTTGATAATTCATGTTGCATGTTGAAAAGGGACTTGGGTCAGCTTGTATAGTGATAACCTAACCTTTATGCTTAAATTTGATGTAATGATGAAGGGTAGAGGGTATATAAACCATATATCAAATCCAAGGTTATCCTAGTAATACATTATACTAAAATTTGCCTTTCAATACATATAATATTTCTAGGAGTGTGCAAGGTCCTAAATGGATATGAAGGATAATATTTCCCAAGGTAGTGGCCATTGCATTGTTGAAGGATCTAAGGATATCCAAGGTTTTGAACATGATGTTATTTGGTAGCTTAATTTGATTATAGGCATGGGAAGAGATGATGTTAATGTTGGTTCCCCCTTCAATCATAACCTATTTGATGTGGGTTTGGTTAATATAGGTAGTGATGAAAAGAGGGGGATATGGGTTGTTAGGGTGGATAGAAGGTATCTCTAAATCCTTAAAGGTGATAATATTAGAGAGTTGGAGAGTACCAACAAAGGCTATTAGAAGTTGAGGATCTTCAGGTTGGACCTCTATTGATTATAATGCTTCTATCATTGCTTTGTGATGATGATGTGAGGTAGAGATGAATTCATATAAACTCACTTTTGCTAAGATTTGGTGAAGTTGTTTGAGTACCACTCTTTTGATTAATTTAGAGGGGTTAGATTTAGAGGTACCCAAGATGGACATTTGGGGTTTGGTTGAATGTGAATATGCATGGATTTGACTTGGTTGGGAGGTAGAATATGGATATGTCCACTAGATGGACACTTTGGCCTTTCACTTATCCTTTTGTTGTGATCATGTGACCACATTGATAGTATAGATAAAAGAATAGATGGGGTAAAAGATTGGGTTAGTTCCCCATTAATCCAAGGTGATAGTGAAGGAGTAGGTGGATTATCTTCATTTGATAATATATCAAGGGAAGTTCATTTAACAATAGATCATCTTCATCATAGGGTAGGTGTATTATGGTTTGGAGAGCTTTATAGTTCTCCATGTCATGTCCAAGTTTCCTATGATAAGATCAAACTTGGTGATCATTGTGTCAGATGTGTTTTAGACCAAGAGGGTCAAATGGTCTGATAGGAGGTAAGGTTAAGCAAGAGGCTTGCTATAACATTTGTAAAATAGTTGAGTAAGATTCAGTTAAATGTGGTGAGGGGTTAGATGTTTTGGTTTTGGTGGTTAAGTTGGAAGCCATTTTAGAAGTAGGCTTGATGATAGAAGGTTTGGGTAAGGTGGTGTTCTTAGTTAGAGGTTTTGGTTTAGGTAAGAAAGTTGACAAGTTAGAGGTGGGAGGTTTCAAGATAGGTAGTTTGGTTATTGATGACTTAGTGAAGATGGGTATGTCAAAAAGAAAAATCAATGGTGTAACCAACAATGGTGGTTTGGTTTTAGTGGAAATAGTTGGATTCCTAATCAAAGTGGAGGCATGAGGCCCCAAAATATAGGGTAAGGTTGATGGAGGTAAAGGTCTAGCATTTTATCCTTTTGGTGGTTTTGCCTCCTTGGTTGATTTGGTTTGGTGTTTGGTTGATGGTTTTGATGAGGTTAGCTCCACTTTAAAAGATGGATGATTCAATCTTTGTGTAGGGAAGACACCAAGGTTTTTGGTTGGTTTAGTTGAAATGGTAGATGATGATTTGGTTGCTTGGGGTTTGGTTGCTTTGGATTTTCGAGAGATGGCTGAGTTGGTAGAGGTTTTGATTGGTTTGAGAGTGGATTGGATAATATAGGTGATGGATTGGTCTATCAAAGACATGGTTGAAGGTTCATGTTTGGTGATGTAAGCGAGCCCCAATTATTTCCAAAAGGTGGCTTGATCCATGTCAGGTGTGGATTCAAAAGATAAACCCATTAGTTGAGAGGGGGAGTGGTGACCTCATCCTTTTCTTGGATCAAAGGATGTAAGGCTTTGATAGGAAATTAATCTATGGGAAGATATGTAATGATACTTTCTTCCTCAAGAATGATGTCCAAAAGATGAGTAGTTTATTTAGTAGTTGAAGGAGGAGGTAAAGTGGTGATGGTGGTTTTCTCTAATATGTCAATTGAAGGGGAGATTGATGACTCAAAAACTTCATTAAGTGAAGCTAAGGAAAAATTTTATTCCTTAGTTTAGGTATCCAAAGGAAGAGATGGCAACTTTAATACCTCAATAAGTGGAGATGGTAAAGAACTGGTTAATTGGGTGGTAGGTTCTACAACAATGAGTGCATCAAGAACCATGTTTAATGTATGGTCATCATAAGAAGAATTTGCTTTATTGCTCTAATTTTTGGAAGGTGTGTGATTGGGAAAAGGTTACCTAAAGATGTTAAGGGCTTGGTTGGGAGGTGCATTGGGGTTGTCCAACATGAGTTCCCCTTTATCAATGAGGGTTTGGAAAATGTTTTTGAAGGTATTACACCTAATAAAATCATGCCCAACTACTCAGTGGAAAACACATAGGTAATTCCCATTATACCAACCAAGTGTAGGATAAAAACAATCAAATTTTTAAGGGGCTTTGATGGCAAGAAGTTGTATGATGTTGGATTTTAATAGATTCTCCAAGACTGAAGTGTAATACTCTCCAATCAGAGTGAATTATTTTTGGGTGTTTCATTTTTGGTTCCTCATGTTTTGATTTGAGGAGTTGTAAGAGTTCTATTAGTTAACAATGGGTGGATGAGTAGTCTTAAAGACAACTACATTGGTAGTTCCATTATTATTATTATTATTGGTGTTGGTTTGGTTACTTGGTTTAGAGGAAAATGCCTCATTGGTTTTCAAGCTAGAGTTTTTGTTTCTCAACTTTAACTTACCCTCATCTATAGCTCTATTTTCCATTTTGCATGCCATGGTGAAAGCTTCATCAATTTTTTTTAAGATTTGAACATGTAATTTAAAAGATATGTGCTTGGCACATGCCCAACCAAAAATTTCTTTCAGCTTAGGTTGAGGTAGATAGAATTAAAGTTGATTGATTAGGCTTCTGTAATGAGCTAAAAAATTAGAAATAGATTCATCATCAAATTGGTGAATAGAATAAAGGTTAGTGATGGATAATCTCTTGGAAATGTTGATTGAGAAGTGATCTAAGAAAGTTTGGGCTAACTGGGTGAAAGAAAAGATTGAATGTTTGGTAATGGTACTATACCAGTCCAGTGTCAGGCTAGATAAAGACATAGGGAAGGTTTAGAGAAGAAGAACACATCATATGAAATCATATAACATGCATGGCTAAATGCCTTGAGGTGCTATTGTGGGTCCTCCTTGCTCTAAAATTTAGTAAATTTAATAAAATTCCACTAAACAAGATAAGGTTGGATAGGGATGGATGGGTTCATTGCAAATTTGGTTATAGGATAAGATGTTGTGAGCTCTAGAAATGGATGAATCTAGAGTTGTCATTTTATCCATGAGAATTTTCATTAGATATGATTAGGGTGGTGAACCTAAAGGGTTTTAAGGTGCATATTATTATTTTGGTTGGCTGATATATTGAAAATTGCTCAGATGTTAGGAAGATTCCACATATTGGTATGTGAATATAGGTGGTTGGGTAGATGATATGTAAGGGTATTTAGATGCAAGTGGTTGGGTAGATAGTATGTATAACTAGGTGGATGTTGGTGGTTGAGTAGTGGGTAAATTCCCTTGTGGGTTAGAGATGTAAATGGGCACCTATTAAGGGACCAAGGTTGGTTGGGTAGGAGCTATGATTGGGTTGGTAATCAAAGGAAAGGTAGTGACCATTTTATTGATTGATAGTAATGTAAAAGGTATAGATACTACTATATTTTGAAGTGGGTCATTGATTAATGGGTTAGGGTTAACCAAATAAAGGTTGGTAACGCTGGTGGTAAGTGATCCAATAATGAGTGGAGTATACAGGGTCAATGGTTGGGTTACTCCTAAGGTAGAAGAGTTGTTGGTAGCAATAGAAGGTGTAAGTGTAGTTGTTTGTTGGTTTCCCACAATGGTATCAAAGGGATTGGTGGATGAAGGTGCCTAGGTAATCAAAAGTTGGGTAGTGAATATACCAATAATATCATCCCCCATGAGGTGGGATGGGATGTCATAAAGAGGATCCACAGATGGAATGGAAGTAGGGACATGGTAAGATGAAGTTTTAAGGTAATATTGGAGGGAAACTAGATTGTTGTCCAATAAAGTGGAAAAGTCCATATCTACTTAGGAAACAACCTAAGGGAAAGTAGGACTTCCTAAAGGATGAGGATATTTCTATACTTTAGAGACATACTCCATATATGAGGAGGTGGAATAGGTTGATTGGTTTAGTGATGGGTTTTGTTCTGTTAAGTTCCTTTATTGTTTGTGATTATTGAACCATAAAAGATAAGGGAGAGAGAATACAAAACAATCTCACCACTCAAATATAAAGAAGACCAAAAATGATTAAATAAAATTGAAAACACAATAAAAAGTACATTAAGACTAGAAGTTATTTTTAGTATCACTTTTGGCTTATGCTTTAAGATTTTAAGAAGTGTGAATCTAATTGAGTTGATAGAAAAAGTACTATAGAAAAAATCTACAGACAGTTTCAAGTTGTTCATGCTCTCAAAAAGGATCTATATTGGAACTCAACACATGGTTTGGTATTTGGGCCTACCACCTCACTTCACACATTGCAACAATAAGGTATCAAGTGCTTAGCCAATATATACTAAATTCCAAAGTTTATACTCAAGCAAAGAGCTGATTTGGTTCTCCCCTTGGTAATGATTTCCATGTAGGATTAATGAGAAAGGGTAAGGTGATCCATTAGGTGATGAAATCCTAGTTGAGACTTATGTCAAGTTATTTATATGTTTGAATAATGAGGATGATTTGGTTTAGTGTGTGCAACAAAAGTGATGCTATGATAAAATAACTTTTCTTTAATTTAACTAAATGAACTAAATTTAATGGCAAACAATGGATGTGCTTGATTTTAAGTCCAAAATAAATTTTAATTTTGTTTATGAGCACATAATAGAGAGAAGAGCATATTAGATGAAAATAAATTAAAACCCAAGTATAGACTCAAGGGTCCCACTGAGCATGCCAGAATGTTTCAAAGAGTTTCAACTTATGTTTTAGGAAAGGAAGAAGAAATAAACTAGATAGAGGTATGGTTTAAAAACCTATTTGATTGTGTGTATGTTAACCAGAATATTATGAAGTTCTCATCTTTGGCCTAGGAGGATGACTTATATATAAGAGAACATTAAATCAAATTTCTTGTTAGACAGATAGCTGGGTGGATTGCCTAGCATTGGCTAGATCCAAGAAGTAAGAGCTTCATTGGGGGTTGTCAATCCACACATTTTAAATAGTTAAGTTTTGAAAATAAAATATAAAGTACTTGCATCAATAATCAAAAGGTAATGAAATTGAATATAATAAATGCTTGATAACTAAATATGCAAAAATGACTAAATATAGTAGTAAGTGGGTTAATACTAATGCTAAATAGTTTGAGTCTACTTTGAAAAATAGGTTGGAAGTATGTGAATAGGTAGATGAAAAGAATGTTGGATTTAGTTAAGGGTGGTTGGATGAAAATAGCTTGTTTTTATTTTATTCCATAGTGACCATCGGTGGTTGGGTTGAACTTCAGGGGTTGAGGTAACCTTCAATAGTTTGACAAATCATCAATGGTCAAGATGACTGTTAGTGGTTACTGTGTGTTGAGTCTGGTTAATAAAAAGTTAGATTGACAAAATTATAAAAGGCAATTATCAGAGATTGGTTTATGCTAGGTTAATTATGAAATATAAATAAAGTACTTAAATAATGGGAAAAATACGTAGCTTATCATTTGTTGATCTGGTGAATGGTTGATTTGGTTGGTTTGTTGATAGATTCTAGCATTATTCTAACAAAGTAACGGTGCTTAGTTGTTCATCGATAGGTGGTGGCAAGTTGGCTCTTTGATGTGATGGCTATATCTCTAGATTTTTGGGGGAAGTGACTTGAAAAGAAATTCTAGATTCAAAATCTTTTGAAATTTTGGATCCTTTTCACCTCTTTCTCCTCTCTTCTTATAGGTAAAAGGAAGAGGTGGAAGTGTAGGTTGAAACTAGACTTTCTAATTTTTACTCATGCATACAATGGCTCACACATGAATTAGATGAGCTAATTATAAAATGTTAAGATGAAGTGAAGTGTTAGTTAAGCTAGTTTAGATGGTGGAACCTAATCATCGATGGTCAAGGTGACTATCAGCAATCACCCTAACCATTGGTGGTCAAGGGTCAAAGGTAAGGTTGGTTAAAAGGGTAGGTTTAGCTAGAAGGTCAAACTGACTTGGGCTAGGTGGATTAGGTTTGATTAGGGGTCAAAAGTTCAATATTGGGCCTAAGGGGGTCCTAAGGTGGTCTAGGGGATTTTATGACACTTGGAATCATCATGTGCAAATTTTTAATGTCTACACTCAACTAGGTTGCGAGATATTTAATCTACACTTTGGTTATCACACCAAAGTATAATAAGTGAATCCTACATAAAGCCAAACTATATCAATAATTGATGAAGATAAATAACCTATTGAATCACAATAATTATTGCCCTGTACTCAAACTCTATAGATGAAAGTGTAATATCATGTTGCTTCTTACATTTCCAAGTAATTAGAGAAGAACCAAGATAAAAGATTAACCAGAAGTGGAATGCTTGTCATCAAGAGAACTTTCCTAATCTAAATTAGTGTAAACCCTTGGTGTAGTGTAATCCAAAATGTGTAGTGTCTCAAAAATATTGTAAAGTATTCTTATCAGCCTACCAATGACTATCATGAGGGGCATGTGTAAACCTAGATACAATCCCAACTATAAATTAAATATTAGGGTGAGTATCAGTCAAATACATAAGAATCCAAACCATTTGCATATACATATAGGATCACAAAGAGGATTAATATAGGTGGTAGTAAGAGTGAATACAAACTGAAAAGGAGAGGGACTTGGCTTGTAATAAACCATGCCAAAATGTTGTAGAAGATCAAGGATGTACTTATGCTAACTCAAATGAATCCCTTAATCTAACTAAGAAATCTACAAACCAAAGAACAAGTATAAAAGATTGATATCTATCATATCAAACTATGATAAAAGAGTCTATATAATAGCTTAAATTTAAGAAGAGAAGTTGTATGTGAGAAGAAAATTGTTAACATACAATACTAGTATAGTAATATCCTCACCAACATGTTAAATGTATACTATGGGATCAAAGTGGTAAAGAATAAATCCAACTGAAATAAGAAAGGAATCCATCTTCTCATACCAAGCCCAAAAGGCCTATTTGAGACTGTAAAGAGACCTCCTAAGTTGACAAACAAGATAAGAATTATGAACAAACATAGTAGGCTATTTCGTGTAGATTTCCTCTTGAAAATTTCCATGTAAGAAAGCACTCTTAATGTTCATTTGGTATACTATCCAACCTTGTGATGCAGCAAGAAAAAGTACAAGTGACACAAAATCTATCTATCAATGGGTGCAAAAGTCTAAGAGTAATCAATACCTTTAATTTATGAGAAACCCTTTATAACAAGATGTGAATTAATTATCAATGGACCCATCAACTGTATACCTGGTGCAATATATCCACTTATGCCTAACCAAATTTATTCAATTAGGAAGAGAGACCAAATCTTAAGTATGATTCTTCATCAAATAATAATACTCATCTATCATCACATTATCCCACTCTTGTATCCCATGAGCATGTAAAATTTTTTTTGGATCCCTAGAGAATGCTTGATATAAAAGTCTAGTACCTATAAAATTTTCATGATGATTTTTAGTAGGTGGAAGATCCTGTATAAAATATGTTGCCTCATTAACAATATTATGATATCATTGAGACATAGTGAAAACATCAGTGGGAGTATGATCCTCAGCATCCAAAACCTTCTTAGGGGTACCCTAAACTAGATCCTCAAATAATGAATCCTCAAGAGGAGGTGAGGAATTAACAAAAGAATAAGGCATGGAAGAATAATCATGAGAAGTAAAACAATCATCAAACTAAAAATGTGTTCAAAAAATAACATCATGAGTATCATGATCTAAATGGTGATAAACTCTCATGTCTTCACAATACCCTACAAAGACCAAGGGTTTACTCTTCTTATCCAATACTTTCCTTTTATTATTTAGTACAAACACCCAAGCATGACTCCCAAAGACTCTAAAAAATGAGACATCAAGCTTAATTTTAGACCAAGCCTCCTCTTGAGTCAAATGCTTAAGTGCTCTACATGGTGTGTGATTCTTAATGTAATTCACATAATTAAATGCTTTTGCCATAGATATGGGAGGTAAATACCATGAATGCATCATATTGTTAGCCATCTTTTTCAAAGTTTGGTTCTTCTCCTCTGCTAAACCATTCTATTGTAGAGTATGTGAAATAGAATGCTGGTGAACAATACCATGAGCTACCAAAAAATTAGATAACTCTCTACTGAACTACTCCTCCCATTATCAAAATGAAGCTTCTTAATGAAACTAGAAGACTATTTCTTGACCAGAGCCTTAAAACATTGAAGTGTGAAAAAACATCATTCTTTTACTCAAGAAAATAAATCAAAGTATGCCTCAATACATTAACAATAAAAGTAAGTGCTTACCTAGATCCATTGAAAGGAGTAGGAAAGACTATCAAATCACTTTACACAAGCTCAAATGGTGAATAAGCTATATTGGACATACCCTTATGAAATAGATCTTGGTGTTGTTTTCCTAATGCAAAACCAAGGAAAACTTTATCAAGATATGAAACTATAGGAAAACCAACAACCATAACATGGGTGCTCAACTCCTTCAAATATCTATAATTAAGATGTTGATATATCTCATGCCAAAGCTTACTCTCATAATCTACATGAGAGACCAAACATGTCCCTATAAGAGGAGTATCATTAAAATCCTCAAAGTAATAAATTCAATAACTATGATTAACAATGCCTTGTGTAATAAGTGTGTGAGGTTATATCAATGTTCAAAGTAAAATAAAATAACACCTTCATGACTAGTTACTAGGGTGAGCTTAATAACAAAAACAAATGAAAATCACAACTAAAAATTAAGGAAAAATAAGAATCCTTCACCTTCTTTGGATGCTTCAAATTCTTGTTGTAGTGGCTTGCTCGGTGTGTGCTCATGAAGTTTGCATCAATGGAAGCTTGGCTAGCTCCATCTCTCCTTGGCACCTTGTGTGGATTTGGCTTGGATTAGCTTGGATCAATATTTTGGAATCATAACACTAATTTTCATGAGGATTTGGAACCAATTCAACTTTATAACTTTGCATTATCCAAGCTTTTAATTCATGTGGCAAAGCCTCCTATTTATATATTTTTACAGATGGCTAGGATCAACCTAAATCATCCATCTCAAGATTGAGATGTGTGGCTAAGGATTAATCCAATTTTTCAATTAAAATTCATAAATAGGATCATAAATATTTGGGATAAATGGGCATTAACTAGGCATGGGAGAGCTTTGATGAGGTATGGGGTGGCTTGATTCAGATATTTGGGGCATTTATGGCCTAGGGATGCTTTCCCAAGAAATGAGGTCACTTGATGATGAAAATATTCAATATTAATTTATAAAAACAAGTTTTCAACAAGTTTCCATGGAATTATTAATTAGGCCCTAATTTAGTTTAATTAACTTTTAAGCATGATTAAGCATTTTATGCACAAATTAGTAAAACTGATCAAAATGTCTTGTTATTGGTCCAAAATTTGACTAGATTAGAATTGGAAGTCAATATCAAATGCATTGGATTAATTATACCATTTAGGATTTTAACAACACCAAATAACAAAGGCACATGCCTTATGTAAGAGATTTTATAGAAAAGAGCAATCTAGAGCACCTAAGTGCAAAATTGGTATTTTGACTAAAAATAAATTGATCAAAGTTAGCTGGCCCATAAATTGTATTATCCCATTTAGTAATACCTTGGCCAAAATCGGCACTTGAGTATATCAATTTAAACTCATTTAATATTTTTTAGTGTTTTTAGGCCAAATTGTGGATTTGGGTAAGAATTTGTTAAAATCCTAGTTGAAGGTTATTAGTGGCTAGATTTAGGTGCTTATAGTTTGCCCCTATTTGGGAAGGCATTGAAAGCTATAAGCATAGTAACATATTCTCAAAGAATGAAAATGTCTTGTATGCTTACAACTTCAATGACGATGAACTAATTGTATGATGCCCCCTCAAGGGAATGATTGACATATGATAGGTTGGTAAATTATCCCCCAAAAAGAAGTGAAATGAGGGGACCAAAGAAAGGAAGATGATGGGGTAAAAAAAAAGTGATATTGAAAAAGCAATTAAAATCATTGATAATTCAAGTGGGATAGTGTATGATGGTTTACCCAAAGGTGGTTATAAGCATTATACCCTAATAGTGGCAACATGGTATGAAAACACAATGATTTGCCCAAAGGCAGTTATAATCATTGAGAAGATGGAGTTTCCCTGGTTATGATAGACAAATAAGATAACAACATGTCCCTATATGGGCATAAAAAGTAAAGTGGTGATAATATAATGATTATCCCAAAGGTGGTTATAATTATTGAGAAATTCATATGGGATGGTGTGTAATGATTTACCCATATGTAGTTATAATCATTAGACCCTGATTATGATAAACATGATTGATTCTTGAGTGATGATGGTAACATAACAAATAGGGAAATGATTAATTAGAACAACCTTCTAGTGGGGAGATGCTCATTTGAACTGAACAAAGGTTAAAATTCTTTCATTTCTTAATCACTCTATTTGGGATATGATTGGGATTGAATCAGAATGTCAATGCTGAAGAGATATTGATGCCACCATTGTTGAATAGACTTTTTGAATATGAGGTTTGTTGTAGCATGTGTCGATAGGCATCATGGTATAACATAATGAATAAGTGGATATAATATGCATAAATACTAACTCCCATAATCTAATACTCAATAAAAAAATAATGTACCAATGATAGAAACCATGATGCTAATGTAGACGTATGAATATGGATAGATTCAAGTGTAATTATAGGCAAGGAATAACCCAATGAATGCACATAGAATAAATAAAGGCAAAATTACTTAAACTAAATAAATAGACACATGAATAAACAAACAAAGAAACAAATAAATTAATTTAAACCATATGAACATGCCCCTAGAAAATAGGCAACTTTAAAAACTAACAGAATGGGGGTATAGAAGAAAGGGAAGTGGGTGGCTAAGCTATCTCCATATGTACTATGCAAGTGGACATTGCCTACATAGTTCTAGGGATGTAATATCTAGCAAAAACTTTAGGCCAAATGTAATTCTCCCAAGAAATGGAAAGAAAATGATAACTAATGAAAAAACCGTAATGGATGTAATAGAAGAATAGGAATGGTCTTGTAAAATGGTGTGTGAGATAAAAGGCCAAAAAAGATAGGGAAACTATGAAATAAGTTATTCACTTGTGACTTAGTAATGGTTCTTAGAATCCTTAAGGCAAAGAAGTGGTCAATATTTTTGGTTTTTTTCTAATTATTATTATTTTTTTTTTGGGAATTTTTGGAGTACCTCAACTCGATCAAGAATGACAAGACATTAGATGGTTAAAGCTCACAAAGTGTGAGAGTGTGGCTAGAAAGGGTGGCTAAGCTAACCTCAACAAGTATCAATCACCACCTGCATAGTCTTAGAGTAAGACCTCAAGTCACTATAGTTATGCCTTATAGTGGATAAATCTAACTAGTGTAGTAATTAATTCAAACAAAATAGGCATAGTCGGAATAAAGGCATAACACGGCATAATAAATGATAAGGTGGTACATGAAGGCTCAATAAACAAGTATTGCCCCTAATTTTCCCATAGGTGGTTATAACTAGGACATAATGACATAGATCAATGGTATTAATTTGCCCATCAATAGTTATAATTAGTAACAAGACTGGTGATAAGAAAGGAACAACAAATAAAGGATGAAACTACCAAAAATTATATTATACTACTCTAAAATACTACCTCTACATGGAATGCTAAAAAAAACTATTGAAACTGATTAGATTCATTGATACTAAATATGTACAACTAATGGCAAAACCAAAGTCAAATAGGTTAGGTAGATAGGGTTCAAAACATGCTTGGTCAATATAATGGAATGGTAGGATGGATACAGAATAGGCTAAGAGGAATGATAAGAATGATATTCATATAAAGATGAATAGTGAAAAATGGCATAACTAAAATGGTCCTTATAGATAATACATTATAACACTCAATCATAGTACCACTTGAGGTGAATAATATTTATTAACTCAAGAATTTCATCTCTATCTAGTGTGGTGAGCATGTATGCTCTTGATCTATAATCTACAGTAATGATAAAAGGCCCTATCCAGTTTGGTTTGAATTTACCTTTATGCTTCTTCTCAACTACGGTATTCTTTTGGTTTTCTTTAAGAACAAGATCTCCAAGTTCAAAGGTTATATACTTGACATGCCAATTATAATAACCTTTGAGTCATTTATAATATGCCTGAATATTATTGAGTGCATCTATGTGCTTTTCATCAAGTAGGTATAGCTCTTGCAGGTGAGCTAGTCGATAGTCATGATCATCTAGGACATGTTTGAAAGATACACATAAAGATGGTAACTCAACCTCAATAAGTATGGCTTTAGTACCATAAATGAGTCTGGAGTGGCTCCTATGAGGGTATGGTGACTAGTATGGTATGCCCAAAGGGCATGGAATACCTAAAGGTGCCAATCATGACCGACATCATTAGCAATATTTTTAAGAATGTTAAAAATTATTTTGTTTGATGCCTCAGCCTAACCATTACTTTGAGGGCAATATGCCATATAAATATGTTGTGTGATGTTATATTTGACACATAGCTTGTCAACATATTTGTTCTTGAATGATCCTCCATTATTAGATATAATGTTATAAGGGATATCATAGTGATAGATGATATGATTGAAAATAAATTTGGAAATCTATTTTACAGTCACATGAGGGGTATAGCTTCAACCCACTTAGAGAAATATTCAGTGGTGGTGAGGATATGTTTATGGCCATCTGAAGATGTAGAATTGATTTTTTGGATGAGGTCAAGTCCCCATGTAGTAAATGGCCATGGTGTCAACATTGGTTTCAAAGTCTACGCTAGGGCATGAATTAGATTATGATGCCTTTGACATTTTTTACACTTATTTACATATGAAACTACATCTACGTCCATTGTGGGCCAATAATAACCAATACACAAAAGCTTTTTAGATAGGACTACCCTACTAGAGTGGGCTCCACATACTCCTTTATGTACTTTTTGTAATGTTAGTGTAGATTTTGTTGAAGTTAAACAATGAAATAGAGTTCCATCAAAACTATAGTTGTAGAGGGTAGATCCTAATAAGGTATAGTGAGTGGTTTGGTAAATGAAGGCTTTGGTTTGTTTTTAGGATAGGTTAGGTGGTAGAACTTGGTCATGAATATAGTTATAAAGGTTATAATACTAGATATAATTAGGAATAACAATATCACAAATCATTGTAATAATTGAGGGTTCATGAGCTAGTGTAAATAAATTCTTGACAAAGAACTGATACTCTCTAGCTTTGTCCATTTTTTGAATAAGAGAGCTGATAGTAGACATAGCATTGACAATTTTTTTACTAGCCCTTGGTATATGCTCAAATTGGATATCTTTAATCTATTGTTTAAGAGTGTCAACCATGGCCTTATATAGAACCAACTTGTCATCTTTGGTCTAGAAATGGTCTATGACCTAATTGATGATTAACTAAAAATCACCAATAAAATTGAGATGATATATGTTCCTTTATACTATATGTTGAAGTCCTACAACAAGTGCTTCATACTCGACTATGTTGTTAGTACAAGGAAAACTAATTCTAAAAAAACTTAGGAATTAAATCCTCTTGTAGTGTAATAAATAAGAGGCATGCCCCCTATTTATGCATAGTAAATGACCCATCAAAATATAGCTTCTAATGATTCTCTTCAAGAGGTGTGTTAATGATGGTCATTATCGATTCATCAATAAATTGGAATATTAGTGGTGCTCTATCTACGAAGGGTACTTTAACAAGCTATCTGTAAGGACTTGTCCCTTAATTACCTTCTGATTAACATATTCTATGTCAAATTCACTAAGAAGCATGATCCACTTGGCCATTCTACCTTGTAAATCTATTCAAAAAAGTAGATAATTGAGCAAATCTACTTTTGAAATGACCATGGTCTTATTATTCAACATGTAATGTCATGATTTCTAAGCTATGAAGACCATAGCTAGACAAGCTTTTTCAATAGACATATAGTTATGCTCATATGTGACCAAGGTATGGATTAAATAGTATATTTCAAGATATTAATCATTGTCATCATGTTGAGATAAAATTTCCCCTATGGTATTGTCAATAGCTGATATATACAACAAAAAGGGTTTTTCTAGCATATGGGTAACAAAATAGGTGGATTTGATAGGTAATATTTTAACTACTAAAAATACATTTGGCAATGATTATCCCAATGGAATAAAACTCCCTTCTTTAGAATATGTGTAAATAGATGGCACTTATCTACTAACTAAGATATGAAATGTCAGATTGATTGGATCTTGACCTACAAACTATGGAGCTACTTCAAATTGATTGGTGGTGGCATCTTTGTTATAGTTTGGACCTTTATTATATTGACTTCAATGCACCTATGAGACACAATGAATCCAAATTAATTTCTTGATGTTACTCCAAACACACATTTCTTTGGATTAAGTCTGACTTTATACTACCATAGTCTTTCAAATATCTTACATAGCACTGTTGGATGGTCAGCCTTGGTCTTGGATTTTCCTAATATGTCATCGACATAATCTTCAAAAATATCATGTATCATATCATGGAATATGATGGTCATAGCCATTTGATATGTAGCTCTAACATTCTTAAGACCAAATGACATAACATGATAATAAAATGTTCCCCATGGTGTGGTAAATGTTGTTTTATGTTGGTCTTCTAGTGCTATTCTAATCTAGTTGTATCCTAAAAATTCATCCATGAGTGAAATCATTTCATAATCTATCATAGATTCAATGATCATGTCAATATTAGAAAATGGAAATTCATCCTTTGGGTAAGCTTTATTTATGTCTCAGAGATAAGTATAGATTATGATTTCTTTAGGCTTTTTGTTAATATGTCCAACCTTAGATATCCATTTTGAGTAGTCAATAATCAAATACATCTTACTTCTAAGAGTTTTCCAACTATTTATTTACTAATACATCAATATGAGTATGCATTTACATAAATTTTGGTTGATTGGTTTGGCATCAAGATCTACCATAAGGTGATGTAAAACCAAGGAAAGGTCAAAACCTAGCATTTTCAAATAAGCCCGTGCAAAGATATCTATAAATTATCTCAATAGAGTTTTAAAGACTTCACATTCCTCCTAAGTATGGGATGTGCCTAATTTTATCTATTTTGGGTTTGATGGAGTTCCAATGTTTACCTCTATTATATATTTGACTAGAAGGGTTGAGCCATCTTATAAGATAGTAGGTAAAGACTTGAATTGTTAAACTATATCAGGGTCCTCTATTAGGACTTACTCTTTAACTTCTCCTAGACATGATGAATCTGAGTCCCCCAATGGGAGATCTGGCCATGTGACAAAAATAGTCAAAATTTCTTGAAGAATTTGATCAAACACTTATTTTTTCTTTAAGATTGAACTCAGATCCATAGGCAAGTGCATCATTGGTGGTCTTTTGGTATAAATTTGAAGAAGAATGAACACCACCATTTAATGGCACCTAAAATAGGTTTTCACCACTAGATTGGCCTTTATCTTTAATTTTTCCCTAGTCAAAAACCACCACAAAGAGGTTTTCACTTGGGTACCTCAAAGTTTTATTTATTTATTTTTGGCTAAGGGTGTTTACCCACTCTCCAAAATAGGCTTCAAGATCTAATGTAATTGAGAATCCTAATTTATGATCTCCCAATGGAACATTGTCTCTAAGGCCTAAAAATTCATAAAATGCCTCATCATTCTAAAACTCATCAATTGGTAAATTGGATTCTTATTGGTCCTAATCTATCAATTAGGGATAGTATAATGGTAATGGGTTATGAAGAATGACTAGGGTAAGGGTATAAATGGCATTGTTATCAAATAGGTTAGTCTCATCTAATTCATCAAATGTGAGGCTATGATTAGACTCTGCTTCATTGTCAACATCATCATCACTAATCACTAGTGATGAAACTTAAATAGGATATGTGGGGTCACCCCTAGGTACTTTAAATCTAAGCCCATAAGGTCTTTTGTACTTAGTCATGGAAATTGGCTCAATGGTTACTTGTTGATTTGTTTTGAGGCCTCTTATTCATAATATTGATGTTCTATGATCCTATTGGTAATAGGATACTTGGTGATCTTGTAACAATCAACCAATTTATTATTGTATAACCATGAATCATCCCCTTCAAGAGGGTCTAGTTTTAGGACAGATGCTAGTACAAACATGATAGGTCCCTTATCTTTGTTCTTTTTTTGCCAATGCATGCATGGGGTAACTTTAGGTCATCCAAAGGTTTTTGGATTTTGAGGAAGATTGGAAATATGGAAGGTATCATGGGTCACATATTCCCATAGGTCAATATCTAAAATGGTGAAATGATTAGAAGCTTTAGCAGGTGGCATGTGGGAAAGGGAATCTAAGGTATTATGATCTATGCAATTATCCTATGGAAGATCAATAAGTATGGCCTTTCCTTTATCCTACTTGGAACTTGGATTCATGTCATATTGTTAATTATAGCTTTGAAACTCAACATCGAGGTGCTTTCAGTGCTCAAATGGGTGTGAATCTCCTAGAATATTTACTTCAATCCTTGAAAGAGAGAACTTGATACATTGGTGTAGCATTGATGGGACTACATGAATCTCATGTAACCAAGGCCTACCTAAAAGTATATTATATGAAAAATCAAGATCAAACACATGGAAAATTGTATCATGGGTCAAAGGCCCAATGATAACTGGCAGACTAATGGTGTCTTGTGATTCTCTCTCCTAATTATCATAGGCTTTGATAGTTATCATTTCTAGTTAGAGATCTGCCACTGTATACCCAAGAAGCTTAATGAGCTTGACATACACTATGTTGAGGTCTAATCCATTATCTATAAGGACACATTTCAGTTTATGTCACTTTATATAAACTTTTATGTATAATGGATTATTATAGAGTGGGCCAAGGGAAGACATATCACTTTGGTTGAATGTGACTTGTTAGGCTAGAGATAGATGTCCAACCAAAGATTGAAATTTATCAAGGGATATGTCACTGACAATAATGTATTGGGTCAAAAACACATTCAAAATGTTCTTATGGATTTTCAACATTTAAAACAAATCTAAAATAGAAATTTGTGCTAGTGTCTTCTACAATTATTCCACAATATCTAACTTTGTATCTTGGTCAATGGTAAATGGTTTGTTTTGAGATTGAATAGTTGGTTGGATAATGGGTGAAATGCTAGATGGCTCTAGGTATGGAATGGTAATACATGACCTTTGAGTTGTGATTACATAATCAGGATTATATGTTGGACCATGATTGCTAACAAATGATGGTGATGGTGTGGGACTAGATATGATAAGTCTCAATTGCCAATACACTTGTGTGTAGTCACGAGGTAAGGATGAGTCATTAGTATAAGGTCCAAAAGTGAAAAACCTATTTTTTGGTTTGCTTTTGTGTGTTCATAGGTTAAAGAAGGATTATCCATGTAATTTGTTTGAGTGGTATTGTTTAGCAATGGTCTAGATTGATTTGTACTTAGTTTAGGATTAATGGATATGGTGTTAATGCTACTCCCTACAATGACCTACAACCCTAGTGTAGTCATGTGCAATTGCATGGTAGGTTAGTTGGTTGTTACCATTCTAACCTTGGTTTTGTCTATTATTTTGACATTTTTGATTCTACTTATTTTGTTGGTTCTATTAGTTTGGATTTTAATACTGTTGATTTTGTTGTTGCACTAGTCATGGGTTTTTTATTTTTATTGTTGTTGATGGTTATGTTGTGGAAAAGGTTTTTGATGGATGTCAAGATTTTGATTGGATGTGGAAATATAGTTATCCAGTGTTATCTCCTCATTTTTCAACATATTCTTGATCAGATGTTTGATTTTCACACATCTTTATAAATTGTGCTCATTGACTTGATGATATTCAAAAAATTCATTTTCATGGCACTAATCAAGATAGGGAATGCCTTATGGATAATGTTTTTGGTATAGGCCAACTAATCAAATTAGTAGTGACAAGTTTATGAAATATGGACTTAAGAGGTTCACCAAGGTCACTAAAGACATGATGCGTAGGTGTCATTTTCCTTAGAGGATGAACTTGCAATGGAAAATTTTGTTATATTTGTTATGCAGGTCTTAGTTATTAAATTTGTGGTGTTGGTTGGAAAGGTTTTTTGGTAGGAATAATTTAAAAAGGTGGAGCGAGTTGATTAGATGATGTTTACACCATTTGGAATGGCATGACTCAGTTACTCCATTTCCCACAACATTCCTATTATGGTTGAACTACTTAGGTCTTTCTTGGTTATTAGCTTGTGCTGGTTGTGATGCTTGCACTAGGATTGGATGTTGGTTTTGGATGCTTCCCTAATTGGTACCTTGATTCTGATTAGATAAGTTAAGATTGACGACTCATTTATTTATAAGAGCTCACTCAATCAACAAACCATTATCAATGATTTATTTAAATGTATGTGCACAATATAGTTCCAGATGATAAGCTATCTCACTATGTATTTTTTAGTGAACACAATGACTAATTGTTTATCTGGTAAACTATGAATGAGTTAGCTTGCAAGTGTTTTCCATCATTGTAAATAGCTTACAAAACTCTTGCTAGATTTTTGTTTAGCTTGTGTCAAATCAACCAAAGAAATCTTATGCTTGAGATTATAGGAAATGTGCTACACAAACTTATCTAAAAGATCATCAAAATTAGTTACTAGATTTTTTAGTAATTTTAAGAACCACTCTGAGACTTGTCCAGCTAAGCTCCTTAGAAACAAAAACAAGAGGTATATATTGATATATGCCATTGGCTAAGATGCAATAAATAATTTAGTTAAATAGGCTTTGTGATCACCTTTCCCCTTGTATTTATCAAATTTTGGTGGTTCATATCCTGGAGGAAATAGAATCTATAAGTACTCCATATTAAAAGGTTAGGAACATGCATCATTTAATTTAATAATTTTAATTTTTTTCCTTGCTTGGATAACAATAATTACATCTTTCATCTATTGTAACTCTTGCTCTAGGAAACTTGTGGGAATATTAGCTTGGGTAGATGGTTAGGTGGTCATAAGTGGAGCACTTAGACTAGGGTATAATGGAGATATTTGTTAGGGAATGGTGGATTAGTTAGGGAATGAACTAGGAATACTCATACATGAATTAGTATGTCCTTGAAAGGGCACATTTATTTGTGTGATATTCTAGTTTGGGTTGGTGATGAAGGTTTAAATTAGAGGATTTTGAGGTTAGGATGGAGGGATACGACTATACTATGCCTATTGCATTTTAATAGTGATCTATCACTGACTACTCGAACCTTGTTATTGAGCGAGAACTTGTGAACCAAGACCCTACCTCTGAGTGAGTGGAATATTTTGAATAAAAGTCAATTGTTTCCTTGTAGGTACTTGAAAAACATTGAAACTTCCTTGTTATACAAATCCCTATTAGGAAGTAGATACGTGTTGGGAGTTTAGAACCTATTGCTGACCAACATGAATACATTGTTGACTAAACATCAATTGGTTTTAAATTAACATGTTGGTATGTGAGTAAAAAGGTATGTTTGTTACTACATGATGAGGTGAAATAGTAGTTTCCCCTTGTTGAGGTGGTAATATTTTTAGCCTTTACGACATTGGTATATTTATTTATTCTTTATTTTATGAAATGTTACTCATCCATTGTTGAGGAAGAATAGGATTCATCACATTTTGTTGTTGAGGTACTATAATGGTCATTGGTTGACTACCTAATCATGTTGGTTTTGCACTTGATGAAGTGGTCGATTGAGGATTAGTAGTAGCTGGTTGACATTGGGATGTATAAACTCCCATTCCTTGGTATGCATATCCACTCATGGTATTTACTATAGGCATATGTTGTTAACTATTTATTTATTTATTAACACCACTTTGATTTGGATTGGATGTTGCTTGTGCATTTTCTATTGTGTTTTGCTCATTATTTTATATAGAAGCAAAAGACACGTCTTCAGTAATTGGCATATGAAACAAATTATCTAACAAATTACTTTATGTGAATGGGTTTGAAATTTAATTATCTTGACAATTTAACTCTACCAAAAATCCTATTGAAGGAACTAATTCAACAATAGGTTTATTCACCATGGTCATTTGATTGAAATCACATGTTAGATTTAGGTAGGTTTGATATGATATTTGCATTTGGTTAAAGTGATCCTCTCTGAGGTCCTTTCCTTTAGCAACCATACAAGAGTCTTAATATACGATTGGATCAAGTTATAAAGGGTTACTAGAAGAATCCTGTTGACTATAAATGATTTGTGTGGCCTTCTTACTAGGCTTGGTAAATTTTCACAAGGAAAGTCTGCCAAAAACTTAGACCCTACTTCTATGGCTCTAACCAAAATTTCATCTTTATTCTCTAATAGATGTCATTCAAAAAAATAAGGATCATAAATGGAAGGTGAATTAATAGGGTATGATTGTTGAATAAATGGTTCTCCAACAATGGGTACCATAGCTAGGTATTGCTCAGTTTGTTCTTGATCCTGCTTGATCTATGGTGGTGTATTTTTTAAGTAATGAACTAAAAGATCTAGGCTTTGTCCCCCTACTTGAGTGTTTTAAGATGTATATGGATTGGTCTCATAAACAACATTATCTACTTAAGGGTCTTTCACCATCTCCTCTTGTGGAACCACATTACTAACCCCCAAATTATACATGAGTCCACTACGAGTGTAGGAAAATATGTTGGGATCCATAGTAAATGTTTTGATACAAATTGTTAAAGAGTTATACAAACTCTAAAAGGGTAATGTCTAAAAAGGATGTTCAAACTTGGTTTATATTTTATCAAAATAAATGGATATGTGTATATACAAATAGTTGTGACAAAACAAGCTAGCATTAAATACTTAATGCCTCATGTTTTACACAAAGATGATCAAGTAAATGGATTAAAAATTGAATTGTCAAACTCTAAGTTAAAAGTGTTTCAAATCAGTCTTATCTAGGAAAACAAAAATTACTAGGTCTTTTAGCCAAATAGGGAATCAAAAGCTAGGCTCAAACAAGGCATGCACTAGGACTCTTATCCAAATATCATCAAAATCTAGACTTTAAAAGTAGAGATAATTTTTTAATCTAACAAAATTGAAACGCTTATAACAAAAAATTAGGCATTTGACTCTTGGATACAAACTTGATCAACTAGGTATGAAATAGGAAACATAAGGCATTTTGATATAGCTTATTTTCTTTCAAATAATGGCACAAAACTAAACTCTTGTGATGAATAAGCTAGACAAAGGTGAACCAATGTGAAAAATATGGACCCTATGGAAAATAAAGTCTATGAAACAATGTTTGAAATGATTGGAGTAGCATAATAATGTTAAACAACTCAAAAGACATGACAAAATGTTTGTTTCAAAAACATTCTAAGGCAAAGGTGGTTTTTCACAAATTTGGTAGTGTAACACTATCCTTTTTAAATGGTGTGCATACTTTCAAATTTTGAAGAATATACTAAGGTAAGAAGTGTTACACCCAAATGGTCTCAAGGTAAATAAAAATAATATAGTAATACCAAATTTTTGGTTTATATATTTAAAGTGTAACCATTTAGCATAAAATGACTTAAGTCTAACTATGGTGATAAACATGATTATGAGTCTATAAAATAGCCTTCAATCTAAATGAGAAATTGAACCCAAGTTAAACCAAGTTTTGTGTGAAAATGGTGAACCCAATTTGACACACCAACCCTTAAAACTTTGAATTGTCAATGAAGGACTTTAAATAATTTAGGCAAAAGGTCTAAACTTGAAAATAGGTAGCATAACTATGCCAAAGTTAATGATATGATCCCAAGCTTTTATGATGAACTTTGAACAAGTAAAACAATGAATATTTATGTGGGAAACATAACACCTCTTATTCAAGCAAAATTTGGGACCATGTGTTTCATTTGCATCATTTGTTAACACCAAGTTTTAACCCAAAACAAGACCTTAAACTAAGACAAAACCAACCAATTATCCGATCTAAGTCCTAAACTGACATGGTTTCTTGGTATTGTTAGAATCCATCAATATACATCATTTGAGAGGCTTTTAGTGTTCATCCAAAAAGTAAAATGTGCATTATATAGTAGGGTTTTTATAAGCCCTCCTCTTAAATGATAGTACTATGACATGGACATTGAGGTGTACCTTGTAGCAACAACACTTCCATGGCAAGTGGGGATTTGTCTAAGATCTATAAAGTTTCAAATGTCTAGGGGAATCAATTACATAATTTATTTCACATCACAATGAAAAATAAAAGCATGTAATTGGGTTTTCATAACACTTGGCTTGTATAAAAAAGGTCTAGTCCTTTTTGTAACCATTACATCATATTGTTCATTTAGTGTAGTGCCATATCCAAAGTGAAGATACGTCATGTGTGCACTATAACACTAGAAGATGGATTAACCTCTCCAACCTCTGATCCTAGTGGGATCAATTTGAAGTCAGTGTTGGGAGATGAAACCTTGGGTCAAAGCTTCCCTAAAGAATTTTTAGGAGGTGATGAAGTCCCCCTCTTAAACCAAGTTTCATAAAAACAAATGACATAAAAATAAATAATTTAGGGTCCTTTTCAAGATCACCCAAACTATGATGAGTTTTTGGGGAGTGCTTTAGATGACATTCTTTCTATGCCTTAGACTAGGCATGTTTGCAACAAAGATGGCACTTTTTATTCCAAGGGTTCCCTAAAGGGAAAAAATGGAAGAGCATATACATGCAAACCTTATTTTTTCCAATCAAGTTCTAACTAAACAACCATTGAAAACAAAAATTGACAAGTGTGTTCAATTTTAAACCCATAATGAAAGATGAGGTGTTGTTCTTTTGACCCCTTGGTTTTAAGTTGTAAATTTAAAAGTATAACTATAAAAAATTTATCTTAAGCACCTAAATGTTTCATTAATAACTAAAACAAAGTTCCTAGTTCATTTTAAAATCATGCAAAACATGGTCTAAAACAAGTTTTATCAAATTCCCAAGCTTGATCCTACAAAAAAAACATTAGGGTATCCTTTAGCTTTAAAGCTAATTTGTAAATGGAAAGAGAAACTTTGAAATTTGATGTATCAATTACATAATAAAAATTATGTAGTCAATATCATTGTTTCTTTCAAAATCGCTACTATCAAATTAAAAAAAAACACAAAAAATGCAATATCATTGTTATGTGAAATCACTGCCCAAAATTATAAAATCACTGCTCAAAAGAGTAATAACAATGCTTAATAAAATATCATTGCTTATTAGATTAAAAAACATATAAAATATGATCTAATTTGAAATCATTGCATGGAATAATGATATCATAGTTTTTAAAAATCACTAACTAGAGAAATGAAACTGTTGCTCAATAGAACAAAATAATAGCCAAAAAGAATGATATCACTTCCCAAAAGTATGATATCACTATTCTTGATGATGATATCACTTCTTAAGTCCATGAAATTTTTGTTTATAAAATAACAATTTCATTTACACAAAATCATGATTGCATAACAATGATATCATTCTAGAGAGCAAAATTGAGGTTCTAGGAACAAAAATGCAGTTAGAAAAAGAGAAATTTAACTTAAAAATTTCAAACTTTTGAACCTCCCACTCCAATATCCTACATGGAAAGTATTAATAGGTTGCTTGGAGATTATTTTAGCCAAATTTTTGGGGAAACATCCCACTAGGTGTGCCATTATGTGAACTAAGAATTTGACAATGAAGGGGAGATCAGTATTGTGTTAATGGATAAATCAAATCAAAAGCACACTAAACTAACACCTTCATGCCTAGTTACTAGGGTGAGATTAATATAAAAAATAAATAAAAATCACAACTATAAATTAAGGAAAAATAAGAATCCTTCACTTTTTTTTAAATGTTCCAAATGCTTGTTGTAGTGGCTTGGTTAGTTTATGCTCATGAAGTCTGTATCAATGGAAGCTTGGCTACCTCCATCTCTCCTTGGCACCTTGTGTGGCTTTGGATTCACTTGGCTTGGCTCAATATTTTGGAATCATAACACTAATTTTCATGAGGCTTTAGAACCAATTCAACATTATAACTTTACATTATCCAAGCTTTTAATTCATGTGGCAAAGCCTCATATTTAAAGATTTTTGCAAAGGGTTATAATCAACCTAAACTATATATCTCAATATTGAGAGTGTGGCTAAGGATTAATCCAATTTTTAAAATAAAATTAATAAATAGGCTCATAAATATTTGGGATAGAGGTGTATTAACTAGGCATGAGAGAGCTTTGATGAGGCATGGGGTGGCTTGATTAAGATATTTGGGGCATTATGGCCTAGGGATGCCTTCCCAAGAATTGAGGTCACCTGATGATGTATATATTAAATATTCATTTATAAAATTAAGTATTCAAGAAGTTTCCATGGAATTATTAATTAGGCCCTAATTTGGTCTATTTAGCTCTTAAGTATGATTAAGCATTTTATGCACAAAATACTCAAATTGATCAAAATGTCTTGTTATTGGTCTAAAATTTGGCTAGATTGGAATTATAAGTCAATGTTAGATGTATTGGATCCCTTATCCCATTTAGGATGTTACCAACACCAAATAACAAAGTCACATGTCTTGTGAAAATGATTAAATAGAAAAGAGCAATCCAGAGCACCCAAGTACAAAATTGTTATTTTGACTCGAAATGAACTGATCAAAGTTAGCTAGCTTGTAAATTGCATTACCCAATTTAGTGATACCCTAGGCCAAATCGGCACTTGAATATATATATATTTCAACTTATTTAATGTTTTTTAGTTTTTTTAGGCCAAATTATACATTTGGGTAAGAATAGGTCAAAATCCTAGTTAGAGGTTATTGGTGGCTAGATTTAGGTGTCTACAATAGGAAGTAGAACTCAAACAAAGAAATATAAAAGAATCCTTATAATAATTCATGTGGTGAGAATCAATAGATTCTATGATCCAGCTATCTAAAATAGGTGACTAAGATCTCACACAACATTAAGTGCTTTTCCATGTTCATTGGGTGAAGTGGAGATAAAAATCTTTTGTTTTCTAACTACATCCTCCAAATATTGCATTCTCCTAAAACATTGAGATTATTCATGACCACTCTCCTCACAAAAAGAGCATGAAATGTTAGACTTATTCTTGTATTTGGAAGATGATTTGGGTTTAGAGTTATTGGGTTTGGGTGTACTTTGAGATGGAGAAGTGTTCTTGGATTTACTCTTTGATTTTACCTTTCTCTTAGGATTAGATTATAATAATGATTTTTAAGAGGTGGAAGACTCAAGCTAAGATAATTTTTATTCCTCCCTAGTAAGTCTTTCATAAAATAACTCAAAATCAGGCACTTAGAATGTGACACCATCCATGCTAAAGAAAAAGATAGAAGCAATGATTTGGAATGAAACTTTCAACCTAGATATAATCAGGTACACAAAATCTTCATCTTTATTATCTCATCCACTCCCCTTCAATTATGTCAAAAATTGTTTAAACTTAGTGATATAATCTACAATAGATGAAAGATCTTCAGGATTAAGATAAGTAATATTGACTTCAAGTTACATGGCTCTCATGTGATCTACTTTCCAAAATAAACCCTTTAGTTAAGCTCATATTTTTAATGGAGAGTCATATCCATCCAAATGAAAAAAAATATTTCCAATCACAAAAGCCCTTATCAAACCCATACACTCTTAAAATTTTCATTGGTTATGAATTTTTTTACATTTTGGTGAATTGTGGTTGAGCTTCATTGAGTAGGGACCATAATCCTTTGTGTTTAATGATTATTTATAATTTAGGTCTCCATGTGTTGTAATTATGTGTATTTAAAGTCTTACATTGATTTAAACTAGAATAAGAAGCCATGCTAGTAATTCACCAAAGATAAAAACAATGTAAAGGGTACACGAATCGGTACCAAGACAAACCCCCAAAAGATTTGTATTGAGCCCCCTACCCCTACCCCAAATTTGGCACTTTATAAAACTAGAGTAGTTTTAAAAATATATTCCACCAATGGATAGAGAATTAAAAACCATACACTTTAAAAAAATTTAAACTCAATTTTAAGTTATGGTTCAATAGTTATAGCCTTTATGAATTCCCATAAATGGGTTAAAATTAAAAATAATTGCACTATAATCTAATTTTTGTGACCAAATTGGTAGTGAGCCTAGCCTTCCAAACACTCATTAAAACTGAGATTGAACTGCGAATAGCCTCAAGTCAATAAAAGTGAAAAATAACCCATCTATTCATCCCTATGAGCTTGTGAGCAAAATAGACTTCCACTTTTAAGGCAAAAAATATAGCTATTATAAAATAATGAGTAAATAATTATTTTAAGAGGATTAAAATTAGATTACAGTTGTCTTGTCACTTAGTAGTTTTCTGAGAGCCAATAGGTGTCACATAAAAACTTCCAAGTTAGATCATAAAGTGAGATGCCACCAAGAGGGAGAACATAAAAAAAAGACTACATGCAGTTAATATCTGGAAATAAGTATAGGCTAATGCTCCATGAAATTTTTTAACAAGGAAAAGATATATTGCAAGGAGAATATTTTCAATAATAGGGGAGAATGCATCAATCAATTGCCTTCACACATCACTCAACATACTTCCAAAACATACCAATCTACGTAAAATAATCTACATGGCTAATGGATATATTTTTTTAATCTCCAATGCACCTCCAACATAGAAAAATAGTCACCAATTATTCCAATGTATAACCTTGTTCTCCATGCAAACCTCCTCCACATAGACAAAAAAGGACGTCATTTAGAAAATCTTCACTATATAGACTTGGGAGGGATGTTAAGCAAGATAGGATGGTTTGATATTCCAAAATAATACCAAAGAGCACCATTCAACATTCTAATCTTCCAACACAATAAAAAAAACAAATTCCTAATACCACCTAGATCCTTGTATGCCAAATGTAGACATGTAGTAATCTCCTCCAAAAAAGACCAAAAATGAATGGATTGAGAATAAGAATATGGGTAGATTCACATAGTGGGGGGGACAAAAAATGTGACACAATTAAAAATATAAAACATTTTATATAAAGGGCATATGCCATTTAAGAAAAAAAAAACCAATGCAAAATTTGAAAGGGTCAATCTTGACCCTAAAGGGCATATGCCCTTTAGATTGTAAAGGGCATACGCCCTATTTAGTTTTTTAAAAGGATACATTCAATAACATATTTTTGTTTCTTACAAGGATATATTTAGTAACTTTAGACTGTAAAGGGTGTATGCCCTATTTGGTTTTTTAGAAGAATACATTCAGTAAAATATTTTAGCCTCTTATATAAGTTTACATTTAATTTTATATTACATTTTATATTCTTATAATTTAAATTTATTTTACTAAATATAAAAAATCATGGCCACTCTACATCTTCTAAAATTGATTATATATCTATAGGATTTACCATTTATAAGTTAGTTTTTTCAAATTCCATTATGGTCAATACTTAGTTTTCAAATTTTTAGGAATGGAAGATATAATGAGAAACAAGGTTTAAAATCATGTTACGTATGTAATATATCTATACCATATAGGATTACATGTCTAATTTACCTACTTAAGTATTCCCTACCTAAATTATGTACTTGAGTATACCCTACTTGATTAAATCATCAAGCCATATCTTGATCTCAAGGAGTATGCCTTACCTAAATACACAATCCATATCTTGAACTATATTATTCCCTACTAGTGTCAAAGTAAGTGATCTAAATTCTACCTCTTAAGGAATTTATACAAAAAGTTCTAAAAGTACCTTAGTTTTTGGACTCATTCACTTTAAAATCTTAAGGAAAATACCAAGACAATGATACAAGACTCATATGTGTATTTACATAAGCTCAAAATACCAACTAGATCACCAAAGTGCCCGAAAAGTTGACTAAGTCATAAGCATTGCTCCAGTATTGTGTATAGGCATGTTTGGTCTTGAAAAGGTGTTATTAATCTAATCTCATCAAATGATTATTATTAATATTTATTAATATGTGTGGATACTATCTTTGAGGATGATAAATCAATTTCCTTTACTACTTTCTTAATAATTTGACCTCAATGGCAACTCTGCTCTTTAGGCCTGGATGGCCTAATTTTCTTCCTTGGAAGGATATTTACTTGGATTAACTACCAAATGTTTTGAATATTTATAAGTATTCTATAGTGTTTACACAATAACATTGGATCTTCATAATATGTTTATACTCAACTAACAAAGTAAAACACTTGAATTTTCTCTTGACTAAGCTTTCATGTGACTATATATAGGTAAATAAAAAAATAATCCTTTGTATTTGTAATAACAAGGTGAGATTGAGCATGCTACCTATTATAATACCATATAAACATTCTATAAAAACTTCCCTATGAGTTTTAAGAAATTCCACTAGTTTAGATGCAAGTTATGGCTCTTTTTGTATCAAAAACCCTATTCTAAGGTTTGACTCTGCACACAAACCCTGATAGCTTCAAATTGATTATTCATACAACTTAAAGACTATTTTCAAGAACTAACACTTGGAACAGAGTCTAGAATACCTCCCTTAACTTCTCTAATCTTCTAAACAAAATCATGCAACTTTTTCTATGTGATACAAAAGACTATAGGTGACTATAGATACATAGAAAATAGGCTTTAGAAGTTTTCAATGACATGAACCTTGGATCAAGTATAATTTCTCTTTGAATGAATTTGTATTTCATTCACACATGTAAAAATTTTGTGAATATAATAAAAGTAATAACACACCTTTTTTTACAATAAAATGATTATTTTGACTACATAGACCATTGTCTATCTTGGTAGACTATCAACTCTACTTGCAATCATGAAGTTCTTCACTTTTTAAGCTTGTTCTGACCTTTAATTCCTTATTTTTTATATTTTTGAATTTGATCAAGTTTTTAGAGATGTATTATACTTGGATTTTTTTATCTTTGCCTTAGAATATTCTTAACAACCTTGTTCTAAACTTAGAAAATGAAATTTAATTAATGGGTCTATCAATATGCATAAATGAATAGCCTATAACATGAAAATTATAGAATATATATAGTGATTATATATTCATTCATACATTACATCTACCACATACATAGTACTACATGTAGGTATGTGGTCACTCATACATGACATATTATTGTGGTCATGATATGATCACTCATATTAGACATGAATGCAACTAATCAACCTAGTGCATTCCATTTCCACCTAAACACTTAAACCTAAACCGTAAAACCTAAACCTTAAATCTTAAACATTTAAACCTAAACCCTAATCCATAAAACATGAACCATGAACACTAAATAATATGCCTAAATCTTAAACCCTAAGCCCTAAACCTTGAACCCTTAACCCTAATACATTATCCCTAAACCTAAAACAATAACCCATAAACCCTAAACTATAGACCTAAACATAAAACCTCAAAACGTTAAAAAATATACTTTATACCCTAAACATTAAACCCTAAAACCTAAAAATAAGCCCTTATTGGCCCTTGAATTTTGACTAAGTACTATCCCAATTTTATGCACAAGACTAGCACAACATGAAAGGACCATTGCCCCATTTTGGCACAAGACTAGCATGATGTGAAGGTACCATTACATGGGAGGACCATAGTGCATAATTGATAGGCACAAAAGCATTGGGGCACATGACTTGCTAGGTATGAGATGACAATGGTGCAGAAGAACTAGTGAGATATGTCCTAGTCAAAAGAAAATGTCACACGGAACCCAAGGACATAAGACTTGGAACAAAATCTAAAGACTATGAGAATGCATGGGAAGTGAAGCGCATGGGAAGTAGAGTGCATGGGAAGTGGGAGTAGTTAGAATAATGATTTATATGGGAACTTTGACCATTTTGATCAGAGGTTTTGTATTAGCCCACAAAGAATGGAACACATAACCACCAATTTATAACATAGAGGAAGGATCTAGGGGCACAAATCCTTGGGTCCTCAAAAAGAACTTATTGTAAAGTGCCATGACTCTCAGTCTATTGGGACTTCATTCACAATTTTCTCTTACATTAATGATAGTAACACTTGGTCAGGAAAAAATAAATATAAAAACCCCTACTATAATCTTGTATGATGATGGTATTTTTAGATAATAGATAATAGATCTTTACCTTGTAATTCATTAAGCATTTAATGGGAGATATCAGTTTTTACCAAATTGTGCTATGAATGATGAAATATAATAAGTGTTAGATATGGATATGGTTTATTTCTTTGTCTTATTATTGACATTTTTTATTTTTTGAGTCACTATTGTTAGATAATAATGGTGATCCTTATAATAATGGTAGTTACATCTAGGATAAGAAGGATAGTAGTGTAGACATCCAATTCCTAACACCATTTGTGTTGAAATTGTCAATCTTACTCGAATTACACTCAAATGCACATTTTAGGTCAAAACCCATAAAACACACTAAATGGTTTAAACTTGTCATTTACAATTTCCAATTTAGGTCAAAGTATCCATAAATAGGGTAGTGTAAGTTATGGGTCAGCTAACTTTGATCAATTCATTTCGAGTCAAAATGATGATTTTACCTTTTGTGCTTTGGATCACTCTTTTCTCTTAAATTCATTGGTACATGTCACGTACCATTGTTATTTTGTGTTGGAAACATCCTTAATGTAAATACAATTCCAATACATCTAATGTCACCTTCTAATTCTTCTCAAGTCAAATTTCAACTCAATAATATGACTTTTTGACCATTTTGATTAATTGAGGGCCAATTTTCAAATGATTTCACAAATGTTGATTAACCTTGTTTAAGGCTAATTATTAAGAGCTTAAGTGGATTTTACATGAGATTTGTTGAATATATATTTTTGAAAATTGATTCCTATTAACTACATCATTAGGTGATATCATTTCTTGGGAAGAGATGCCTAGGCCATAAATGCCACAAATATTAGGATTATGGGTCACCCGCGCCTAGTTAATGCCTCCCATGCCTCTTCAATGCCCATTCTTCCAAGGTCATGATGAAGATAATTATGTATTTAATTCAAAATATTAAGATTATCTATGGCCACACATCTCAATATTGAGATGGATGGTCAGGGTTGATCCTAACCAATCTCAAAAATCTATAAATAGAGAGGCCATGGATATGAATTTTAAGCTTGAATATTGAAAGCTATAATGTTAAATTTTTTCCACAAGGCTTTGAATTTGATCATAGATTTTATTTTCAAGCTTCATTGATAGGCTATTTTAGTGATTTGGAATCATGATCCTGGGTTTTGTGGAGTGTTCTTTGAGGCACTGGAGGAGCTTACCACCATTGTTGACAAAGACAAGGATGCTTGATCAAGGGAGAACATGCTTTTGAGCCACATGGGTATGGTGAATCCATTTGGGAAGGTAATATAAGGTTGCTTTCTTTCATTTTTTCCTTTCTATCCTTTATAATTCTCATAAGAATAGATAGGCTTGGTTAGTTAGTTATTTATGCATGTTTCATTATTTATGGACTAATGTTTGACTAACTTGATTTGTAATCCTCTCTACAAGTATTAGTATATTTGGGTTATTAAATAATCCTTTATACCTGTAAAATTAAGGATGAACAAACATATATTATTATGTTATAAAACATTTATGAATTGGTCTTTCACTACATGCTTTGGGTGAGTGTGCAAAACCTAACTCTTCCATGATAGGGTGAGCACTCTAGATTATTGGGATAGACTTTAGCATCATAGTTTGAATTAAATAAAATAACCCAACATTTTGGTTTCATTTTTAGGACCCGAAGAACTTAAAACATAGTCATGGGAAAATGTTTAAGCATATTACACTGTAAAAAGTAGAAGAATGGGTTACCAGTGTCAAAAATAACTTTGAAATTCCATATCTTGAGCCAAGAATCTCTACACAATAGTGGGTAGAGAAGAATATCTATAGGCCCTTGTATGAAACCTTCTTTTCAGAGGTCCCAATTATTTTACATGCTTGGATAATATCATATTCTTAAGGATGATATAAAAATATTGGAAGGAGGTAACCTTAAATGCTTGTATGGTAGAGGATTTTAGTATGACTTGGAGTTCTATGGATGCGAGTAGTAAAATTTTGGTGGAGAGGATTTTAAAATAGCTACATTTTAGAGTATGCTGTGACCACCTATTCATGTCCCAAAGAAGCCAAATTCTAATTTCTTTGAGAGCTGAGGGGTTGATATTTCATGATTTTTGCCTTCAAAATTAATAAATAAATTATTGAATTTGGAGTGGAAACTATACCCATGGAGGGCTAAATTATTTTATGCATAAGCCATATATTCTAGAGGGGAGACTAGGGATTGATTGAAGATTGTGAGTTTAACATGGTAGTAAGCTAGTGAGCATTAAAATAATGGAAGTATGATGAAGCTAGGCCAAGGATCATGGGAATTAGCAACGTGGGAAGAGAATAAGAGACCTCTATGAGTGTTGTGAGGAGCTTAAAAAAATTAGACACACATAAAGAACCCATCACTTAAGCCACATTATTTTCTACTTTTATCTTATGAAGGAGAAATGAGTTGGATTGTAAGAGTTAAGGAACTAAGTTTAAATCAACCAGGTTCCCCCACCATAATATGTGATCATGTACTTGAGTTGGATAGAGTACATATACAAAATTAGGATATAGATAGTTCAAATTTAGAAACTAAATTGGTAAGGGAAAATAGAACTAGGCCATTAGATGTTTATTTAGATTTTACATTATTTTTTCCTCTTTCAGGGAATTATATGGCATAGCTTGGGATGCCTGGTGGGTTTGGTCCTTAAGGCCAGAGTATAGGCCCAAAATTGGATAACCAACCCACTCCCATGCCTCTTTCCATGAACATTACTACTAGAGGTGCTGGAGGAGGATTAGGAGGAGGCATAGGAGGAAGCTAACCCCCTAATCAAGGAATAGATGTTGGATCTTCCCATCAATCACCCATTTAACCATCACAACCCACTATGGTCTACTATGAGATGATATTTCACTTACCTAATTATCATGGGGTAGATAATATAGGTTAACATGTCTACAAGTGTGAACTAATTTGGAGAGTGCAAGGTATCATGTCCTTAGAATATAAGTTTATGTAATCTATAACTACACTTTTAGAGCATGCGCATAAGTGGTATCAGAATTTTGACCCTTAATAAGTAGTGGTTAATTATGTTTAGCTTAAAATATCCTTCCTACAATAATTTAACATTCCTAATTTTGAGTAATAGAGTATAGCAATGCTAAAAAACATAAAGCAAGGACTTACAAAGAGTTTATGTGAGTATGATGTAAGGTTTAAAACCTTATTATCTAAATTATCCTTTGAAATTAATGCTACTCAGTATGTATAATGGTTTGTGGGAGGACTATTACTACCTTTCGGGTGAACCTTATCATAACAGACCTTCACTAGCCCATGCAAGGCATTGAAAGTTGCTCTCCATGCTAAAGCAGTTTGAATAATTAACAATAAGATTAGTACCTTCATGAAGGCCTAGATAACCTCAATGGAATCACAACTAGAATATTTAATAGCCAAAAATGCACATGAAACATGCAATGGTGTCTAGTATATTGACTGTGAAATTGAAGGGCATATAAGGAGTAACTGCCCATGCAAGAACATCCACATGGTACTAAAATAAAGATGTGAAATCTACTATAAGGAATATGATGTCCATTATTGTCCTCTTTTGAAAATGGATACACACACTAAGGTGTTTGAGTATTGTAAAATTTGTGATGCCTAAACTTATGACACTAATGACTATCGATTGATCAATGATATCCATGAAGCTTGAGTGTAGGGCACATACCAGATCTCAGTCACTAAAAAACAAGATAATAATGGCTACCATGGGTGAGGGAGAGGATGAGGATGAGGAGGTAATCAGTTCCCACCTAGAACCTATCACAAATGTGGATCTCCATACCACTATCAAAAGGATTACCCAGAGTATTTAATATGTATTCTTTGTAAAAAGGACCATCAGATGGAAGAGTGTCATGATCTATATGTGGATATCACTAAGGAGAAAAATTAAAAGGGCGTTGATATGATTGTAATAGAAAAACCATAATAACACACATGACTAAACTTCCTAATATTCCAACAAGTAAATATTGCCACTCATAGTGGGGGATAGACTCAATCAATAGCCAATCTAGTCAAAAAGGTATAATAAGAAGAACCACAAGCTAAAAAATACACTGATGCTTAATAGGAAAAATATGTCCTTAAGGATATGATGGCACTTACACGAGAGTTCCAAGGTGAGATTCAATACCTCAAAGACAAGGACATAATGTAGTGTGCATCTATGCAAAGAGAAGTTAAGCCTCAACTAGTGGTATGTGATGACTTCCAATAACTATATAAGTGTATGTTGGATGAGGAAATTATTCCCTAACTCAATTATTGACTTAAGAGTCAAGAATAATCATCAAATGGAATTCACCCTCACCTTATTCAACAAAGTGAATACCATTGTTTAAATCATGCTTGACATCAAGATACTCTTAGTTCCTCTCTATCCCTACAATATGGAGAAATATTGGTTAATGCTACTATCAATGGATGGGTAATCTAGGACATTTTAATAGATACCAACATGGAATTCAACAACCTCACTAAAGATTCTTGGTGCAAAATTTCTAGTCCAGACCTACAGCCTTCACCTCATGTCTTATTCATGACAAATAAAACTCAAGTGCACCTTATTGGGGTCCTCAAGAATGCCATGGTCAACATACTTGGAGTTCCTTTCAAATTGGATTTTGAGGTTCTAGAGTTAGTCGAAGATGATTATTACCTAACCTTATTGGGAAGGCCTTGGTGCTATGAGAGCCATGCAGACTTAAGCTTTAAAAATTGATACATCACTTTTGAGAATATTGATCAGTGTGTAGTAATACCTCTAGATCAATCACAAGGACCTCCTTATATCGAGCCCATCAATTTTGAAGATATTAACCACTTGTATAATATTGCTGCTTAGAATGGCAAACAACATGATCCAACCTTATATGGTGTTCTTTGATTAATTGATAACTAGTCTATTTTGGATACTACAAGCAATGCTTGTAACTATTGGGCCCATAATGACTATGATATCATCGAAAAGATGTGTAGCACCATCAACAAAAGAAAAACTTCCTGTACCAACTCCATAAACATCACAAATTTGTGAACCTCATGTGTTTAACAATGAGAGGGCCATTGGTAGGACCACCATTTTAAAGACTTGATGAACCCCATGGTTCTAATAATAAATGGAGGTACGTGACTTTTTCTAGTATCTCAAAGAATTATATGATAATGAAAATGATTTTATGAGGTCATTGGATCACCTTTTTAATGGTATCATCATAAGATGGTGGCATACCCATAAAAATCACCTTTTGAATTTGGATGAGTTACATTTTTCTATCCATCATAAATTTCGTTATGAAAATAAGGTAAGTGGAACACTTAGTTATAATGGTGTGAAAGCACCCAAACTTCACATTGAGGCTTGTGAGATAATATGGTGAACTGAGGAAACATACTTACCAGAGTACCCCTAGGTGCATACATTCTATGGGAATTTATGTACTTGGGCACGAGTATGGTGTATTCATGAAGAGGGGCACATAGGTATCAAGTTATGGTAGTTACTGAAGGAGAACATGATGTCAGCACTAATTAACCTATTCTTTACAAAGGATGGACTTATGCCTCACTCTTCAAGTCATGCATGAAGTGGTTATTGGAGACCCACATCCCATCAAAGAATACCTCTAACATATTCATCAAGAGCCTAAGGAACCTTTACATTTTTCCACTGAGCCTTCTACCCATCTAGTTCTTATACCACCACCAGGTCCTAATGAAGAACAACATGAAAAAAATCATTGGGAAAAGTAGAAACTTATCCTTTAAGTAGATGAAGATGAGGGATCTACTTCATACGACCCCTTGACCAACCATTTAGATGTTCTTATAAGCATTGGTATATGAAATGTTCAAGATATAAGTTTTCAAATGGATAACCACTATCATGGAACAATTAAAACCATATAACATAACATTGGTATGGATCAAGAACCAACTATGGCTATAGTAAACAATTATTAGACTACTACAGAGATCTCAAAAATATTTGAGTTATTGAAATAGTACCAAGATGTTTTCCCATGGAACTATAGAGAAATGAAGGGAGTCCACCCATATTTAGGAAAAATTTAAATCAAGATAATTGATGATGCTCAACCAGTGAAAAAATGACCATATAGGATGAACCATAATCTCTAGGCACAAATTAAAGAAGATATTGATAGAATGATCACACCAAAGTTATTACTCCCATTATTGAATCTGAGTGGGTTAATCCCATGGTAATCAATATCAAAAAGGATGGGCATATTTGTATTTGTGTGGATTACCAGTGAAAAAATGACCATATAGGATGAACCATAATCTATAGGTACAAATTAAAGAAGATATTGATAGAATGATCTACACCAAAGTAATTACTCCCATTGTTGAATCTGAGTGGGTCAATCCCATGGTAATAAATATAAAAAATGATGGGCATATTTATATTTGTGTGTATTTCCATGTGTTAAATGCATCTTGTGTGATAAACCCCTTTTCAATGCCTTTCATGGAGGAAATCCTAGAAAGTGTTGTTGGTTGTGAAGTGTACTCTTTTACAAATGGATTCGTAGGGTACCATCAAGTCTAAATAGATAAAGGAGACTAGCCTAATTTTTTTTAACATTGAATAGGGATCATTTGCATATACTATTATGCCCTTTGGATTGAAAAATGCTCTAGTAATGTTTTCACAAATAGTAATTGAAGATTTTAAAGATTTCATTCCCAAATTCCTCTAAGTCTACTTGGATGATTGAATGGTATATGGGTTAGTCAAGGACCATTATGCTAATCCTAGACTCATACTTGAGCACTGTAGAGTGTTACAAATATCCTTAGATTTGAAGAAGTGCATGTTTATGACACCTTTTAGTGTACTTCTTGGGCATATTATTTGTAAAGGACTCTTGGTGGACCCAACAAAGGTATCTTTGATCCTTTGCCTACCAACACCCAAGACTAAGTGTGAGTTGCATGCCTTCATAGGGAACACAAGTTATTATATAAAGTTCATTCATGGTTATGCCAAGATTTTTGCACCCTTATAAGAACTTTTGAAGCATAATGAGCAGTTCATATGGAACAATTATTGTAAGGAAAATTTTGAAACACTCAAAGAAAAGTTGGTTATTACTCTTATAATATAATTCCCTAACTGAACAAAGCCTTTTCATGTCCATGTTGATGCATATGGCATGGAATTTGGTATGATTCTTACACAACCAAGTGAAGTTTATTTAGATCACCTAATTTACTTTACTAGTAGGAAGTTGACACCAACTGAAAGGAATTATACCACAATGAAATGTGAAGCTTTGTCTATGGTCTATGTTTTATAAAAGTTTAGGAAGTATCTTCTATCCACTCCTTTTACATTTTATATAGATCACGAGGCCTTAAAGTACCTTTTCAACAAACTAGTACTACATGGAAGAATTTACCATTGGATTGTCTTATTCTAAGAATTCTGTGGTGAAACCTGGGAAGACTAACTATGAACCTAACCATTTATCCTAGACTGAGATCAATAAACCCCCACACACCATAGAGGATGATCTTCCTGACATATAACTATTTCAAGTTGCTCAAATACCTAAAGAACTAGAAGATATTGTAACATTTCTAAACACTAGTTCTATGCCTAACTCTCTCACCTCATAGGAGAAAAAGAAACTTGTGATCTGTGTTGGATGAAAATTTTGTCAATCAACGTACTAATAACAAAATTAGGTCTGATAAACCATAGCAAGAAGATTGGTCAGCTAAATGTGTAGGTTTATCACATCAAAAGGGGACTAATCTCTCCTCTCATCAAGGGGAGGTTCCCTATATATATGCAAGAAATATATAATTTATATATATAAACAGAAATAACACTCAAGGATAGGATAAACCATCCATCTAATTTTTTTTAGAGATGATGTGTGTGAATCAAAGGAGAAATCCTAATGAAATGATAGAAGACACTCCTCTTCTTTTAGAAGTGTTGTTTAACAGACAAAAGGAATCTTTCTGGTGAAGACAAATAACTATAATAGGGTAGAGTAACACAATAGGATGAAATTAGGCAAAAAATGTCTCCACCTCAATTTCCAAAGAGTGGAATACGAAGAACAATGAGGGAAAAAAGTCATCCCAAGGTTCTTTACACAAAAATAGAAAATAAACACATACTAAAGGCAATTGTGGGGGCACAAAGTCTCTCCACAGTTGGCTTCAAAACACCTTCTTGGATACTTTCACTAATTCTACTTATTTAATTAAAGGGATAGAAATTTCATTAAGGAGATAGACATATGAAAAATTTCCCCAACAACCAAGTTATTACAGCACAAATCTTGAAAAGTCACTTGCTTCCTTATTCCAATAACAAAATATGATCAACAATCTTAGCTCAAAGTCTCAGTAGTGCCTTTCAATTTGGGCAAAAATTTGTTTTTGGTAATAGAGAAATAGATCCTCATAACAATAAAAGAGAGTCCCTTATATAGACTCTTCAAGAAAGACTTGGGAACAATAAAACATCATATTGCATTCAATACATTTTAAACTCCATTAAGAAGATATGTTGGAATCTGGTGTAGTTGCCCATTTGCTTTTCTTAATGCAGAGAAATAGGTCACACCATTGAATGTTTGTGTTCTACAATGTCTAGCTGGTGCTCTACTTCTAGAAACATATCTTGTGTGTGAATATTTCTAGTCCTTCTTCATTGTTCCTCCTTTTCTAGTTATTGAATTGGGTCTTTGGTTCAATTTGATGCTCTGTTCTTTGGTCACTTTCTGCTAGTCTTAACAATTGACGCATGACACATTCCACTACAAAATAGGTGAGGACACATGGCAGCATCCATGGGACTCTGAGAGATGCTTATTAAAAGAAGCTTTGAAATCTATAAGAAACTCAAAATGCAGATACCGACACTTGTCGTGCTCTACGAAGTTACAACTAGACATGTGGCAACTTTCATTTTTCTTTTAAGAATCCTACGGAGGATGACACTTGGTAGCTTTCACTTACATTAGTAGCTTATTGGGGGCCCACCATGATCTTTACTTAACAAAGAGATTTAAAGGAAGAAACTATAGACATTGACACATGGTGGTTTTTGCTGAGTTTTAGTTACCTTTGAAAGGTCTTCGAGACTTATATTAGTTTCCTGTAGAAGATGACACATGGTGATCTCTATTGAGTTTTGAAGAAGACACATGGTGGCTTCCACTGCTTTTTTATGAGGGACACATGGCACTTTTTCCTATGAATTTTTGAGGGAAATGTGGCACTTAGTGGGTTTTCTATTTTGGGGGACTTTTCCTTTAGACAAAAAGTCCAAAGAAATTCTTTCAAACAATTTGTCTGAAGGAATTGTTTCTTTGTAACTTTGCCACATGAACTTTTCTAAAGGAATTCTTTGTATCTATTCAGCCTTTGAATCAATCTGTTTGTCCCCACCTACCCTCTATAAGGGCTATTTGAGCTCCAAAGTGACCTTTCAAAATTTTGCAAGGTCCACTTTGGTTTCCAAGTGCCCTTCGAAAGGGCTATTTGTCCTTTAGCTTTGCCTTAGTCATTTTTCCACTGATTTCAATAGGTGACACATGGCCGTATCTATTGTGAAATAGGCAAGGACACATGGTACCATCCACTTAACTTTTTAAAGGCTTTGGACACCTTTTGAGTGTCCCATAGAAGATGACACGTGGTGGATTTAGCTATGCTTTAGAAACATTGTAGATACACTTGGAACTTATTTAGATTCATATAGATGTAGACACTTATCACATTTTGCTTCTCTTACAAGGGAAAGGTGGCAACTTCTGTAGCTCTCAAAAATAAAGTAAAATGGGGCTTGATAGATGACATGTGGCAACATCCACTAAGCTCTATCAGGCTTTTGTTTTGGGATTTCTTTACTTGCCTTAGTTACTTTTGCCAAAAACATTCCCTCTACAAGGGCACTTATATCTTCAACTCTTGGGGCACTCTTTTGAACCTACCACTTGAACCAACTGATTGAACTGACTTTGGTTCAATGGTTCAACAATTCATTCCTTCGTTTCTATCAACAGCTTGAAACAAGCTTTTGGAAATAAATCATGTTGAACCTATTCCTTTAAACCTATTGAACCTTTGAACCTGAGTGGCTCAATGGTTTGAGTCTTCTTCTTTTTGATAAGTGTCTTAAAGATATTGAACTTGAAGTGATTAAACTTTGAACCTTGACAAAAGTGATGATTGACAAAAAATTTCTTGAAATATGTTGATGTCATTGAACCTTTGAACCCATTAAACCTGTTAAAGTAAAAATGGTTCAAGGTTCAATGGTTGAATAGTTTAATGGTTCAAACATTACATAGAAGTTTACTGATAGATTCTTTTGGTTGAACCAAGGTGTTTAACTAGTCCTAAAAATGACTAAGTGCTAGAAACTTGTTCTTTTGATTGAACTCGCCTGTAGAAGCCTTTGAACCTATTAGTCCTTTAGCTGAAAAAGCTTGAATAATTCCTAATTTTGAAAGTTTAGAACAATTTTTTGAAATGAGAAGAGATATTTTGGTCTTGCAAGACCAAAATAACTTATATGTTGTCCTAAAAATGAGTGAAATTTTTTGGGTACAATAACTGGCTCTAGTTAGGGAACTTTCATCAATTGTAAAAAGAATTGAAGGGAGTAGAATCTAGAATCTCCAGTGTCTTCATGTGTACCATTGGGCTATGAATTCATGTTACCTAGAAATGAAAGACGTAAAAAATGAAAACAAATGGAACTAAAAACTATAGAAATATACATATGTACAAATGAAATGATCTGATACTTCAAGAATTGAAGTATTTTAGATGCTACCCATTGTGAGGCAGAGAAAAGAGTGTGCCATCTTGATACTTCAGTAGAAAGTTATTTTCACCATTGTGTTGATGAATAATAAATGGGCCTCTCCAAAGGGAGTCAAACTTTTCATGTAACCCTTTTGGTTCTCTCCTTTTGTCCCACAACAGGACTTGATCTCTAACTTGGAAATCACAATTTTTTGCCTTCTGGTCAAAGAGTTTCTTTACCAAGATTTTATGGGTAGTAATTCCATCAAATACCATAGTTCTCCATTCATCCAACTTAGTCAAGAACATGATTCTCTTGTCAAGGGAGCTTTCATATGTCTGATCTTCAATTGCCTTAGCCAATTTTAATGCTACCAATTCTAAGGTGATTGATATCTCAGCATTGATAACATAAATAAGTTGTAAAGGAGACATACCAATTTCTCTCTTTGGTGTGATTTTATTCACCCATAGAGCATCAAACAATGATTTATGCCATGTCCTTTGATTGTCATCTACCAGCTTCTTGATTATAGTCACCAAGTTTTTATTGCTTGATTCAGCTTGTCCATTCCCTTGTGGAAAGTAATCAAAAGAATGGGAGAGTGTAATTCCATGATAGAAATAGAATTGTGTAATCTCCTAAGAAGTGAAAAAAACTACATTGTCAGTAATAATCTTAGTTGGGACTCTGAACCTAGAAATGATATTCTCATTGAGGAAATTACACACTACTTCTAAAGAGGCATGCTTGGTTGGGATAGCTTCTACCCACTTGGTGAAATAATAAGTTGTTGTAAGGATATAATCATGTCCAGCACTTGAAGATGGATTTAAAGCTCCAATAAAATCAATTCCCCATTGCTATAATGGTTCTATGACCATTGGCTTGAGAGGCAAGGCAGCTAATTTGGGTCTTCCAACAAATTGCTGGTAGAGTTCACATTTTCTCACCCACTTATATGCATCTTAGAAAAGAGTTGGCCAATAATACCTAGCTCACAGAATCTTATGGGTAGTCACAAGAGCAAAAAAAAGTTCTCCATGGGCTAGATTGTGGAAAGATTTTAAAAGTTGGCTTTGATGCTCTTTGTCTACACAATGAAGGAATACTCCATCTAAGCTTCTCTTGTACAAGCCATTGTCCCAAAGGACAAAATTAGTAGCTTTCAAATTGATAGTCCTCCTTTCTTTATAAGATAAATGAGCAGGACATTCACCATAAGTAAGGAAATAAGCAATACCTAAATATCACTCATTGGTAGTTCAAACAAAGAGAGCTGTAGGTGTGTCTTCTGCCTATACTTCTTCTGGTTAGTTATCAGTAATTAATTAGCATAGGCCTTTTCCCCTTACTATATTTATTGGCTTGATGTCTAAATCAAACTCCTAGATCTTTGCAATCCAATTGCCTCTTTTTGTCCCAAACTCCTACTGAGCTAATATGGATTTAATTGTAGTGTTAGGAACCAATGTAGTAGTGTGTGAATTCAGGATATAGAAGTGAAAATGCTTGACTACTTTCACCATTGCATAAGCATGCTTTTCCATGTTTAAATACTTTAGCTCATGGGTTTTGAGAGAACAACTCATGAAAGAAATGGGAGATTCCATACCTTCCTTGTCTTGTTAAACCAGAATTATTGAAAGTGTGTGTTCAGAAGCATAACTGTATATGATGAAATCTTTGTTGTAGTTTGGACAAATGAGAGTTGGGGCATGGGCAATGGTAGTTTTGATATCCTTAAATGGTGACTTGCCTTCTTTAGTCTAGCTAAAGGTGGTCTTCCCTTTCATCATGGTTACAATGTGTTGAGTTTACTCAACAAACTTGGGGATGAACCTTCGTAAGAAATTCACCTTTCTAAAGAAAGAGTGAACAACAATTTTACTTGTAGATAAAGTAAGCTCTTGAATAGATTTAACTCTGTCTAAGTCAATCTTTATGCCTTCTTTGGACACAATGTGCTCGAGAAGTTTCCCCTCTATTGCTCCAATAATAGACTTCTTAGGATTCAAAGAAATGCCATTTTGGTAGTAGCGCTCCAGTACTTATTGCAAGTGGCATACATGATCAGAATGATGCTTTGAAAAGATGGTCAAGTCATCAAGGTATACCATAATGGACTTACCTATCTCATCTTTGAAAACAAGGTCCATTGCTCTATAAAAAGTGGCACCAACATTTATCAAGCTAAAAGGCATCTTTCTATATGTAAACATACCCCATGGTGTGGTGAATGCAGTCTTGTGTTGGTCTGCTTCACCAACTTCAATTTGATTATATCTTTAGAATCTATCTACCATTGATAACATTTTTGAACCTGTCACTATTTGAAGCACTTGATTCATGATTGGTAAAGGATAATTATCCTTCAAGGATGACGGATTTAGATTCCTAAAATCTACACAAATGTGAATTTTTCCATTCTTCTTCCTTATAGGCACTATGTTTGCAATCCATGTAGAATGATGTATTGGGAAGATGATTCTAGCATTTAACATTTTTTATATCTTAAAAAAAATAGTATCTGATATTTTTAGATTGTACTATCTGAATTTTTGCTTATAAGGCACTGAATCAGTCTTGAGAGGAATGTTATGGTGGATTTCATCAGGCTTGAGAGTCTTCAGGTCATCTTAGGAGTATGCTAAGACATCCATATATTAGAAGAGTAGAGCAATGAACTTGAACTTTTCTTCCTAAGTGTAACACTTACCAATATTGAACATTTTAGGATTTTCTTCAATAGTCAAATTTATTTGATCAAATCCCTAAGAGAAGTTTGAATTTGTTTGCTATTATTTGATGAATCTGTCATGCTTGTCGAATAGTTTTTTAAGGGAAACCAGGCCTTTGGAAATTTTATTTCCTTTCAGCTATAAGAATTCTTCATTTATATCTGAACTAGATTTAGAAGCTAATTCATACTTCTAAAGTTCACTACCTTTAAAATACAATTGTTTAAAGCTATCTTTTCATTCCAAGAAGGTAATGATTTGATGATCATCATTGAATACTTTCCAATGATTATCATTGTCAAGAACACTTGGTCTAAAGACTAGCTCAATGGTGTACTTATTTACTATGAAGTCTGAGTGAGGAACTAAGAGATTTGCTAAAACAATAAGTGCATCAGCTCTATCATTGGATTCCCTAGGTATGGCAAAGATGTTGAAAGCATCAAAGCTTTCAACTTGGTCCTAGACTAGGTTGCGGTAGTGGCACAATCTTTCATTCTTGATTTGATATAGGTTTCTCATCTAACAAACCACTAGTTTAGAATCTCCTTTGGCATGAAAGAGCTTGATACCTTTGTCTCAGGCAACCTTCAAATCAAGTAATAGGGATTTATATTCAGCTATATTATTATTGTTGTTGAATTGTAATTTGTAAGATGAAGGAAAAATTATCTCCTTGAGAAGATATCAACACAATCCCAACTCCTCAACTGGTAGAGGAATAGCTACCATCAAACTCTAGAGTCCATACCTCATTAGATACTGATTTTTCTTTTGATTTTCCTTCATTAGAGAGGGAAGATCTTTCTCCATCTGTATTACAAACTACCAATTCTTCTATTTTTCTAGTTGAACTAATTTCAATATTGACACTTTAAAGAGCTTTATCAGATGTTTTATGAACTTCATCTGTAGATAGAAAATAGTTACACATGCCTGAAGACTCAAACAAAATTTGAGCTTCAGGGGCTGATGTTTGAGTGACAATATATTTTGATTCCTTTTTAGGAAGCAGCCTCTACATGGTGCCTTTGATAGGGATCCTAGCTTCAGATAGATCCATGCTCAATTCTCCACTAGTATCCTTATAGAAATTTCACTCAATAGAATACCATAGGATGCTAGAACATCAGCCACCAAAACTATCATCTTGATTCTTTTGTCTGAAAAGGCTACAACTGTAAATTGAGCATCTTTAATTTCTCCTAGTAGAGGTACTTATTTTTTCTCCATGGAGAAACACCTACCAAATGTTTTGGTCAGTGTGAGATCAAGAGATTCTGCTACTTTAGCTGGCATGACATTGTCAGATGCATCTAAGTCTTTAATGCAGTTACTCAACTTACGACCATTTATCAATAGGGAAACATAAAAAGGTTCTATTTTCCCAGGGGTAGCTAGAGGAGTAATGACAAGATTTTTTAGGATGGGAATGTTTTTTAGAAAATTAGGATTTACCTTCTTAGCCTCTTGTCTTATAGGGACAACTTTATTCTTCAAACACTCGACTAACCTATCCAACTTCTTAGGATTAGATTGTATATATTTAAACTCAGTCATTTGAATTTTGGTTTTCTTGGCATGACTAATTATGTCAAATGACTAAAATGGACTAGGAATAGAGGAAGGTAATTCAACTTTCTAATTTGCAAAGGGGGGAAGGACTGATTTGTGAAATTAAAGTTAAAGGTAAAGGTGAAATTGATGTACTTACCTTCTTGGTGATCACCAGATCCTTTGGCTGGAAAGGTAGAGAGGTTTCACATTTATCAATTCAAATTGTTGGTTGAGGTTGGTCCTCTATTTTTCATTTATCAGCTTGTTAGGATGATTGGTTCTTAGACCTGGTAAACATTGTGTATGATCCATCAAAAGCTTCTCTTTTACTTCTAGGTTCATCTTGGTAATTCAAGAAACCAATATTGGAGTCACCAATTGATTCTTCTTGGTTTTCTATGAGGGGATCAACATCATTTTCTTGACTTAATTTAGGTTGAAAAGAGAAATCCAATTTTGCTTCAAGACATCCCATAACTGAATTGGCTATGGGAGCTTCAATAGCAAGTTTTCCTTGTGGGGGAGGAAAATGATTTAGCTACTCTTGATTCTTGGTAGCATTGCCATGGTATGACTAATTTGGAAATTTCCTCCTTGGCATATCTCTATATGAAGGAGTAGAATACATTCCTTACACCATTTGCTTTTTGAGAGTAAGCAACTCATTCATCAATTTCTACACCATTGGATCAATGGTGCCTGTAGATGGATGTTTAGAAGATGATGAGGGTCTTTTTCTATTTGGATCTCTTCTTATCTTCCCTACCAAGATGAGATCATCTTATACCTCAGTGGCCAAATCTTGAGCTCTGATAAGGTCTATTTGACTAGCACATCTTAAAAGGAAACTCACTTCAAGTAACTGAGAATTAATGAAGAAACATTTAAGATTCTTAGCTGTAGGTCGAGCAATTATAGGAATCCTATTTCTTAGTTTGTCAAACTTGGCTATGAAGTCCCTCATTGGTTCATGAGGCTCTTTATTCATCTATGTAAGTTGATCTAGAAGGGCATGTGCATCTTCTACAGGCTTGAATCTGGCTTCAAACTTAGCTTTGAGGGTGTTTCAATCAAGTACTGACCGAGCTTGTAGATGGTAAAACCAATCTACAGTAGCATCTTGTAATGTTTCTACAAATAACTTGATTTCCATGTCCTTAAATTACACTCTAATTACACCACAAGCTATGTTAAAGGCTGCAATGTGTTCATTAGGATGAACTCTCCCATCACCATATAATTTAGGGAAATTCTTCCTTAAACTACATGGGAGCTCATGTAGAGGTGAAGTAAGATTGAGAGGGCCAAAAAAATTACCCCAAGGGCTTTAAACTGCCATTGTATGACTATGAAAAGGAAGAATAACAAATCTTAGGGGGGTAATTATTGCCAAAACTTTATTAATAGTAGAAGTGGATGTTTCACATGGTAGTGGAGACCTAACTTTAGTAGGAGGAAAGCTCTTAGTTCATTGGAGATGAGATGGTAAAGGAGGCAAATCAAAATTACTTTGTTGTACCAACTCGAATATAGGGTAACCAATACCTTTAGCCCTTTGGCTTCGTGTATACCTTGAATCTACCAGGTTGTGAAACAAAAATGGAAAAGAATTAACCTTGCTTTAGTTTAAAGCTTGAGTTTTAAACCGTGCTTTCTTTCCTAGTTGGTGTGAGGGTGGAGGGAAATGGTAAGGCTATAATAATAATGGGTAAGATATAGAAATGTAGTGGAGTTTCCAAAGTCTATAATGGATAAGGGTAGGGACTACTTTAATCTAAAACATGAGGCTTCAGAATGCACATAATTTCCCCACCAGAGTCACCAAAAATTATTGGATGAATATTTTGTCAATCAGCATACTGATAAATAAAATAAGTCTGATCAACCACATTAGGAAGATTGGTCAGACAAATGTGTAGGTTTACCACATCAAAAGGGGACTAATCTCTCCTCTCATCAAGGGGAGGTTCCCTGTAGATATGCAAGAACTATATAATTTATATATAAATAGAAAACAACACTCAAGGGTAGGATAAACCATCCATATCTCTTTTTTCAGAGATGATGTGCATGAATCAATGGAGAAATCCTAATGAAATGACAAAAGACACTCCTCTTCTTTCAGAATTGTTGTTCAATAGACAAAAGGAATCTTTTTGGTGAAGATAAATAACTATAACAAGGTATAGTAACAACACATGATGAAATGAGGCACACAATCTCCACCTCAATTGCCAAAGAGTGGAATATGAAGAACAATAAGGGCACAAGGTCATCCCAAGGTTCTTTACACAAAAATAGAAAATAAGCACACACTAAAGGCAATTGTGGGGGCACAAAGTCTCTCCACAGTTGGCTTCAAGACACGTTCCTGGATACTTTCACTAATTCTACTTATTTAATTAAAGGGATAGAAATCACATTAAGGAAACACACATATGAAAAATTTCCACAACAACCAAGTTATTATAGCACAAAGTCTAAAAAGTCACTTGCTTCCTTACTCTTATAACAAAATATGATCAACACTCTGAGCTCAAAGTCTTAGTAGTGCCTTTCAATTTGGGTAGAAATATGTTTCTGGTAATAGAGAGATAGATCCTCATAACAATAAAAGAGAGTCCCTTATATAGCCTCTCCAAGAAAGACTTGAGAACAATAATGCATCATATTACATTCAATACATTTTAAATTCTATCAAGAAGATATGCTGGAATCTGGTGTAGTTTCCCATTTGCTTTTCTCAATGTAGAGAAATGGGTCACACCATTGAATGTTCATGTTCTCCAATGTCTAGCTGGTGGTCTACTTCTAGAAACATATCTTGTACATGAATATTTCTGGTCCTTCTTCATCGTTCCTCCTTTTTTATTTATTGAATTAGGTCTTTAGTTAAATTTGATGCTCTATTCTTTGGTCACTTTCTACTAGTCTTAACAATTGATGCATGGCACATTCCACTACAAAACATGTGAGGACACATGGTAGCATCTATAGGACTCTAAGAGATGCTTATTGAAAGAAGCTTTGAAATCTAAAATAAAATCAAAATGTAGATACAGACACTTGTCATGCTTTGTGGAGTTACAATGAGACATCTGGCAGCTTTCACTTTTCTTTTGAGAATCCCACAGAGGATGATACTTGGTGTCTTCCACTTAATTTAGTAGCTTACTGGGGGCCCACCATGATCTTTAATTAACAAATAGATTTAAAGGAAGAAACTATATACATTGACATGTGGTGGTTTCTACTGAGTTTTAACTACCTTTGGAAGGTCTTTGGGACTTATATTAGTTTCATGTGGAAGATGACACATGGTGATCTCTGCTAAGTTTTGAAGAAGACACGTGGTAGCTTCTACTACTTTTTTATGAGGAACACATGGTGCTTTTCACTATGAATTTATGAGGGACATGTGACACTTAGCTGGTTTTCAATTTTGGGGGACTTTTCCTTCAGACAAAAAGTCTAAAGAAATTCTTTCAAATAATTTATCTAAAGGAATTATTTCTTTGCAACTTTGCCGCAAGAACTTTTTTAAAGTAATTATTTGTGTCTATTCAGCCTTTGAATCAATCTATTTGCTCCCCACCTACCCTCTACAAGGGTTGTTTGAGCTCCAAAGTGACCTTTTAGATTTTTGTAATGGTCCACTTTGGTTTCCAAGTGCCCTCCAAAAGGGTTGTTTGTCCTTTAGCTTTGCCTTAGTCATTATTCTACTGATCTTAATAGGTGACACATGGTAGTATCCACTGTGAAATAGGTGAGGACATGTGGCAGCATCCACTTAACTTTGTAAAGGCTTTGGATTCCTTTTGAGTGTCCCATAGAAGATGACACATGGTGGCTTCAAGTATGCTTTAGAAACATTGTAGAAACACTTGGAACTTATTTAGATTCATGCAGATGTAAACACTTATCACGTTTTGCTTCTCTTACAAGGGATAGGTGGTAACTCTTGTAGCTCTCAAAAACAAAGTAAAATGGGGCTCGATAGATGACATGTGGTAACATCCACTGGGCTCTATCAGGCTTTTATTTTAGGCTTTCTTTGCTTACCTTAGTTACTTTTGCCACAAAAATTCCCTCTGCAAGGGTACTTGTATCTTTGACTCTTTGGGCACTCCTTTGAACTTGCCACTTGAACCGACCAATTGAACCAACTTTGGTTCAATGGTTCATTCCTTCATTTTTATCGACTGCTTGAAACAAGCTTTTAGAAATAAACCATGTTGAACCTATTCCTTTAAACCCATTGAACCTTTGAACTTGAGCAGTTCAATGGTTTAATGGTTTGAGTCTTCTTTTTGATAAGTGTCTTGAATCCATTGAACTTGAAGTGATTGAACTTTGAACCTTGATGAAAGTGCTGATCGACAAAAAATTTCTTGAAATCTACTGACATTATTGAACCTAATGCACTAAAAATGGTTCAAGGTTCAATGGTTCAATGGTTCAAACATTGCATAGAAGCTTGCCAATAGATTATTTTGGTTGAACCAAGGTGTTGAACTAGTCCTAAAAATTACTAAGAACCAAGGTGTTGAACTAGTCCTAAAAATGACTAAGTGTTGGAAACTTGTTCTTTTGATTGAACTCGCTTGTAAAAGCTTTTGAACCTATTAGTCCTTTAGCTAAAAAATCTTGAATAATTCCCAATTTTGAAAGTTTAGAACAATTTTTTGAAATGGGAAGAGCTATTTTGGTCTTGCAAGACAAAAATAGCTTATATGTTGTCCTAAAAATGAGTGACATTTTTTGGGTAAAACAATCTATACTACACCCTATCACCTTTATAGAATATATCATGATGAGGTACTTCACCATTGTGTAATGCAACATGACCACCTGAAGGTACTAAAATAAGTCCACGAAGGTATTATCAAAGGACACTATGATAGAGAAGCTACCACATGTAAGGTGTTGTTAGTTGGCCTTTGGTGGCAAACTCTATTCAAATATGATAAGGTGTATGTTAGGTAATGTGACATATACCAAAGAGTAGGTAAACCTAATAGAAGATATTTTATGCCTTTGTGACTCATCCCTTCCCTAGAACCATTTAAAAAATGGGATATCAATTTTATGGGGCTCATCACTCTAGTAGGACAATGAATGTGTTCTTAATACATCATTACAGTAACCAACTACCTCACGCACTAGGTAGAAGTAGTGCTAAAAAAGGACTGTACTATAGTAATTATTGCATGATTCATCTGGGAGAATGTTATAACATAGTTTGAGTATCCCATGAGTTTCACTAATGATCAAGGAACCCACTTTTTGAATACAACCATTCACATCTTGCTAGATAAGTTCATGATCATACACTATAAGACAACACCATACCACCCATAGGCCAATAGAACTATTGAAGCTTTTAATAATATCCTTGGTACCACTTTAATAAAAAATATGCAATGTTGGCTAGACTAATTGGGGTGATATGATGTTTATAGTATTTTGGGCCTACCAAACTACATAGCTTATCAAACTACATATAAGCATCTCAATAAAAGCACACTGTTCAATTTAGTATTTATAAAGGAAGAATTTATGCCAATGGAATTCTTGGTACCATCACTTCATTTATCATGCATGAGAAAACTAGATGAGACCCAATTTTTTTCTCACTGGAGCTAGGATGTAGAAAAACACAAGCAAAAGGCATGGCATGATTACCATATCAAGAACAATAATTTTTCTCTAGGCATGAAGGTCTTTTTATATGACTCTAAGTTCACGTGCCACCCTAGAAAGATCTATATCCATTGGGATGGATCATTTATAATACATAATATTCAACCTATAGGGACATGTTGATTAAGAAGAATGGATGGTTAGTTCCTTCTAAGACACTATAATAGAAGTCAGATTTACTTTTATTTCACATCAAAATAACTAAAACTTTTATACTCAATAAGGCTTATACCATTAGATTAGGATTTCCTATTTTTAATAAAAGTTTTTCCTTTGTTGCATGCAACTCTTTCTTTATAATATTGTGTTTTTATGTTTTTGTTTTTGTGGGGGACCATGAACCATTTTAGTATGGGTTAAGAAGTCAGGTGTAAGGTCAAAAATCAAAATCAAATAATTAAATGGGTGTGTAAGATATTTGGGCATGCAAATTGTATAAGCACGCAAGTTATTAACAACACAAGAGCCATTTAATGCATTAATGGGTAAGGTTCCCACATGGAGAATAGAGATGCAAGACTTTGACTACAATCATTGCTATTTAGGGAATTAGGTTGAGCTCCAAAATGACTATCAGGTTAAGACCACCGACATGAAGAATCAAGTGGTCTATGATTTATTGATCAAGAACCAACTGGACACCATGAGACTCTTTCAATTATTTGAGCTACCATATTTTAGTAAACCTATGGAGGTAGTATAGTTATTCCTTTTATGCATCCATGAGGTATCTATCTAATTTTTTGGTATAACATGAAGATCACCCATAAGAGGATCAATAAATTCATTAGACTATAGTTCTTGGGGATGAGTGTGATTGATGACTTAACTAACATAGAGGAGATAGACAAGATGGCCATATTACTAATATACCAGAAGCAAGGGCATGAAATTCACATTAATAACTTTGAATATCCTACCTTTAGAGTCATATTATGGATCATTTCCACCAATATTAGAAGGATTGATCATTGGAAATAGGTTGACATGGCACACCTATACATTACTCACCAAGTCTTAGGGATTAAAGTATAACTAGGCATTATACTTTGACTACAAAATAACTAAAGATATAGAGAAGGTGAATAAGATACCAAAGTATAGGTTCCTCTAGGGAGTAATCCTTTTATTAATGGTCTTTGATGAGATCAGGTATCAGATTATAGTTTAGGTGCATTAAAGTGGGTGTACCCTCCCACTCACAAGTCCCCCACTAAGCACTACAAGGATTTTACTTGCCCCCAAAATATCACCCCCTCATACAAGATAAATATGAGTTACTAGTTAGATGGGATGAAGGAAACATTCTAGAATGAGTGGCACATTCCCAAGGACTTACCCCCTAGATGTAGATCAATCATAATTCACTGTAAAGCAACATTTCTCCCTTGCATGGGTCCATATGAATCCATCATTAGAGATTTTAACATGGCTCAAACTACTATATGCCTTCTCCATGTGGTACTTCATAAAATATATTAATTGGATATATGATGTGTAGCTGATCATTTTTCAGGTATAAAGGATCAATGCAAATTTTCAAACCTTCTAAAAACTCTATGTATATCTAGGTAAGAAGGCCCATAAGAAGATCTTGGAAACAAACTTGATCGATATAAAGGTTAAGGATATTTTGGTTAGTGAGTAAGTTCATAAGTTGTTTTATATGTGACACCCCTACTAGCACCATTAGGATAGAGATCCCAAGATAACACTCCCCCAAGCACTATAATTATGGATGAAGAAGTGATAGGTACCAAGCACAAGTTTGAGTGGGCATCAGGCCCCCCAAAATAAACAAAGGATGGTAGAGGCACAACCCTCCAAACCCACCTCTTATCATCCTTTTACACCATCAGATCCACCTTTCCCTTCACCTTCACCACCTCCATCTCTATCCCCTCCTCACACTTCACCTCCTCACACTTATCCATCCCCTTCTCATTCTACTCCTTTGTACTCATCTATCCCTGACCCTCTATCTCCTTATCCCACTCCCCTCTTTCTCCACCACCTTCTCTCCCACCTTATCCACCTCCATCTTCCTTGAGGACTACCACAAGAGCTTTGCCATAACTACATCTAGGACAAGCACCCCATTAAGAGTTCTCTCAAGTGTAAATCCATAGCTCAAGATTAGATTATGAGAAGACTCCCTCCTTGGTGCAAGAGAAGGCCACATCTAATGACTCCATATTTGATGTTGAGATAGAATACAATGAGGAGGATGGTATGAAATAAAGTGATATGGCCATTGGTGGCCACCTAGAGAGTAAGTTGGAATGGGACCCTAATAAGGGGAAGGGACCAATTGAATTAGGATAGGAAGATGTAGGAATGGAAATCACTATGTGAATATTACCAATTTGGTATAGAATATAGATGAATTTATCTTTGGCCACACTTCCATCCCAAGGTAGTAACTCTTAAGACTAGAAATTAGGTGTCCTTTCTTGACATGTATAATGAGGAGTGCGAGTTTGAGCTCTTGCTAGACAACATTATCTTAGGTCTTGATGTTCTAGCATTGTCAGATACAATGAGGGTTGATCCATAAAATCTCTACCCATTGATATCTAATGCTACATTTTTAAAGATTGGCATGGAAATAACATGCTAGAACAATTTTTTGGATTTTGATGCATGCATGGTGGAGAGGAAATATGCCAAGGTAGTGGACATGTACAATAATATGCTTGCAGAAAAGCAAATACTCACTAAGGAAGTGGCCTCTTTGAAACAAAATATCTAAGATTCCACAAAAGTGAAATTAAGGGTTTTAAACATTTGAAAAACAATTTTCAAATAAGATCCAACACTTTCATATGGCATACCATTAGACAAGGATTCCATAAAAAAGATAGATACCTTGGTTGGACTATTGATAAAAAATGTAAGGATCAACCTGTACTAAGCAGTGAGGGGAAAGAAATTGAATAGTTTACTATGGTAGTTGAAATTTTAAAGCATACCTTGTAGAGTTTTGGGGAAGTTATCCCCATTTTGGATGGCATTTTTACACACCTAGCATGCCCAAATAATGTCTTGGAGGCTTGACTCCAAGCTAAAGAGGTCTTGATGTAGCAAGAAGTTGATGTTATCCTTCTAATAAAATATCATAGTGAGTGCAAAAATGTATTTAAATATTTATAAATGATGAAGAATGCTATTAATAACCATCATCAATAGCTAAATACAAGTTTTTACACCCTCTAAGGATAGGTTGATAAGGAGGTCTCCATACTAGAAGATGTCTGGAAGGATGTTAACATAGCTCTAGATGAATAGGTAAAAAATACTAAGACTCCAACCCATCCCAAGGAGCTGAAATAATCAAAAGATGCCATCAAAATAATAATTGCTAAAGTCCTCAATGCAGTGTCCCATTGGGACTATATAAAGAAAGAACTCAAACAAAAGCGGTCCAAATTTTTAAAAGATACTAGGATGGCTTATGTCTAGAAGGATGTTAACATAGCTCTAGATGAATAGGTAAAAAATACTAAGACTCCAACTCAACCCAAGGAGTTGAAACAATCAAAATATGCCATCAAAATAATAATTGTTAAAGTCCTCAACACATTGTCTCATTGGGACTATATAAAGAAGGAACTCGAACAAAAGTGGTCCAAATTTTTAGAAGATACTAGGATGGATTAAGGGCATAGTATGGGGTGATTTTAGCACCTAAATTTTGACTAAGTACTATCCCATTTTTATGCATGGGATTAACACAATGTGGAAGGACCATTTTCTCATTTTGGCACAAGACCGAAATGATGTGGAAGGATCATGGCATGGGAAGACCATGGTGCATAGATAACAAGCATGGAATCATCATGGCATGGTATTTTTGGGCATGAGAGGATAATGACATAGGAGAAAGAGCATGAAAGGACCCAATCAAAAGAGAATGTCATAAGGAACCTAAGAACATAGGACTCAAAAAAAGAGTAGAAGACTAGATAAGTGTATGGAAACTAGATCACATGGGAATTGAATCACATGGGAAGTGGGAAAATTTAGAAGAATGATTCATATGAGACACTTCAACCATTTTTATTTGAGGTTTTTAACCCACTTGTAAGGAACAAAACACACGAACACCATTTTATAACATAGAGCAATGATTTAGGGGCACAAGGCCCTAAGTCCTTAGGAAGAACTTATTGTAAAGTGTCACGACTCTTAGTCTATTGGGAGTCTATGTTAAATTTACTCTTACATTAATGATAGTAACACTTGGTCAAGGAAAAAAAAATATAAATACTCCTATTGTAATATTTTGTGATGATGGTCTTTTTATAGAATAAATAATAGAGATTTGCCTTGTAATTCCTTAAGCATCTAATGGGAGATATGAATTTTTACCAAATGTGTTATGAATGATGAAATTAACTAAGTGTTAGAGATGGATATGGTTTATTTCTTTGTCATGTTAGTTATATATTTTTCTTTTCTAAGTCACTACTGTTAGATATTAATTGTGATCCTTGTAATAATGGAAGTTACATCTGGGATAAGAAGGATAGTAGTAGTATATTTTTGTTATCAAATAATCCTTTAGATTTGAAAAATGAAGGATGAAAAAACATACATTATTGTGTTACAAAACTTTTGGGAACCGATCTTTCACTATGCATTTTAGGGGAGCGCACAAGACTTAAATCTCACATGATAGGTCTAACACATTAAATTATTGGGATAGACTTTAGTACCAGAGTTAGAATTAAATAAAATAAACCAACATCCCTTAACCCTACACCCCAAACTATAAACTTAAAATCATAAATCATAAACACTAAACCATAAACCCTTACCTTATACCCTCTATTTTAAACACTAAACCTAAAATAATTCAAAGTTAATAATGTTAAACCAAAATCATTAAACTCTAAACCCTAAACTATAAACCCTAAACCTTGACCACTAAACTATTAACCCAAAAATCTAATCCTAAAACCCTAAACACTAAATCTTAAAACTTGAAAGTTAAAGCCTAAACCATAAAACCATAACCATAAAACTTCAAACTCAAAACCATAAACCTGAATCCTAAAAACATAAAACTTAAACCTTGAAACCTAAATGACAGTACCCAAATAATCAACCCCAAACACTAAAATATATACCTTGAACCCTAAAACCTTCACCCCAAACCCTAAACCATTAGCACTAAATCTAAATACTAAACCTTAAACCTTGAATTATAAACCTTAAAACCTAAATCCCAAATCCTAAACTCCAAGCCCAAGTTCATTAAACCCTAAACACTAAAACTTGACACCAACCCTAAAACCCTAAATCATAATGTGTAAACCCCAAACCATAAATAATAAACCCTAAATTAAAAACATAGGCCCTACACACTAAACCATAATCTCTAGACTCTAAACCATAATCCCCTAACCTTAAACCCAAAACCCTAAAAACTAAGCCCTAAAACTTTAACCCTAACCCTAAATGCCAAAACACAATCCTTGAACTCTATATCATAAATCCTAAACTCCAAACCTAAACCTTAGACCCTTACATTTAATCCCTAAACTCTTAACCCCAAGCCTAAAATCATGAACCACAATTCATAAACCTTAAACATTAACTCCTAAATCAAAAATTCTAAACCTGAAGAAAAAACCCAAAACCCAAAACCTTAAACACTAAACCTAAATCCCTTAACCCTTAACCCTTAACACTAAAACCTAAACCCAAAACCATAAACTGTAAACCATAAAAAATACACCCCAAATCTTATACCCTAATACCCAAACACTAAATCCCAAACCCTAAATACTAAAGACTAAGTTTCAAATGGAAACCCTCAACCAAACTTGTAAGATCAAAACCCTAAACCTCATACCCTAAACCTTAAGTGTGAAACCATAAACACAAAACCATAAAATTTAAACCTTTGGTCCCTTAAGCCATAAACCATAAATCCCAAAAATTTAAGCATAAAATATAAATTATAAGCCCAAAATCCTAATCCCTAAGCCATAACACTAAAACTTGAACCCTAAATGCTAATCCCTATACACTAAAACCTAAACTATGAATCTTGAACCATGAACCATAAACCTTAAACACTAAATTTATAAATTCTAAACTTCTAACTATAAACCATAATCTTGAGTTATCACCTATATAGAGAAAGGAGAGGGGATATTTGCTAAGCCATATATTGAAAGGATAGGATTCATTCTCACCTATATAGAGAAAGGAATGACTAGGGATATTTGTGTAAAAGGATTGGAGGTGGATTTAGGATGAATTCATAAATAATTTTTGGGTTTTTTAAATAATTGGTCTATCAATATGCATAAATGGTTATCCTATATCATTACATATATAACAAACATATAGTAATGATATATTAATTCATACATTACATCTATCCCATACCTATTACTACATGTAGGTACATTGTCACTTATACATGGCATATTCCTATATTCATGATACAGTCACACATATCAAACATAAATGTAGTTGATCATCCTAGTACACTCCATTTACACCTAAAACATTAACCTTAAACCCCAAACCCCAAACCCTAAAGACCATAAACCTTAAATGTTGAACCCTAAACCTAAACACTAAATGCCATAAACCTTGAATGCTAATCACCCTAATACAATCTCCCTAGAGTAATCCATCATGACCCTACCTAATATACTAGACATGAATGAAAATAATCACCTTAGTGCACTGTAATTAGAAGGAAAAAAATCAAAACACCATTCAAGATTCATCTAAAAGATATATTGTTTAGTCTTAAACAAATTTCTACTAAATACTAGAGTAGAATATTGTCTACTAGATGAGGGAATGACTAGGGATGATGAAGGAGTGATTAGGTACAATGAGGGATAATGAGAGAATGGTTAAGGACAATGAGGGATGAGGGAAAATGAGGAGGGGCTGATTAGGGATGATTAAGTATGATGAGGGTTGATGAGGGAGTGATTAAGGATTATTAGGGACAATTGAATATGATGAAAGATTGTCTAGAAATGATAAGAAATGATGATAGTTAATGAGGGAGTTATTAGGGATGATGAGGGATGATGAGAGTGTAACTAGGGATGATAAGGGATGATGAGGGATGATGAGGGATGATGAAAGAGTGATTAGGTATGATTAGGGCTGATTAAGGCTGATGAGGGAGTGTTTAGGGATGATCAATGATAATGAGGGATGATTAGGGATGATGAGGGAGTGACTAGGGATGATGAGGGAGTGATTAGGGATAATGAGGGTTGATGAGGGAATGATTAGTAATAATGAAGGATGATGATAGCCAATGATGGAGTAATTAAGGATAATGAGGGACAATGAGAACCAATGAGAGAGTGAATATGGATGATAAATGAATATGATTTTGTTGATGAGGGACTGATTAAGGATGATGAGGGTGAATGAGGGAGTGTCCTATGTGAATTAGGAGTGTTAGAATATGACTTTATTCTATGTGATGTTGGAATAATACATGAGATTAGAATTGAAGATTTCATGGATTGACCATATTTCTAACATTTGTTTGAGTGAATGGTGTATTTTTAGAATGACTTTTGAATGGTGTTTCAATTTATTCTATTCTAAATGGAGTCTATTAGGGTGATTAGCTACATTCATGTCTGGTATAAGTTATCATATCATGATTATAGGTAGATGTCATGTATGAGTGAATTCATAGATATATGCAATAGGTATGTGATAGATGCCATGTATGAATGAATGCATACATATATGTAATAGGTATGTGATAGATATCATGTATGAGTGACCGTATCATGACTATAGGTATGTTACAAGTTACATGTTACATGGGAGTCATTTATGCATATTGATAGAATAATTGATTAAAAAACCCACAAATTATTTAAGAATCCATCTTCAATCTTAGGAATTCAATCGAGTAGGGCATACTCAAGTAGGTAAAGTAGGTAGGGCATACTCAATTAGGTAAAATACGAGGCATAACCAATGGTATAGATCTATTACATACGTAACATGATTTGTAACCTCATTTATATTTCTATCTTCCAATCCTAAAATTCTAAAGACTAAGTATTGACCAAATTGAATTTTGAAAAACTCACTTCTAAATGGTAACTCTTACAATTCTAGAATTGATTTCATAAGATGTAGAGAGTCCCTAATTTGTTATATTAAGTAAAATAAATATAAAGTATAAGAATATAAAATGTAATATAAATTAAATATAAACTTATACTTATTACATTTATTTTAGTAAATATATCATTTTAAACACAAAAAAAAATCAACAAAACAACAAAAACAACCACCTCAAACTTAAAAACAAAACCACAACCCAAAAAAAAATACACATCTTCAAACACAAAAAATCTCTAATTTAAAAAAATGCCTTCAAATGCAAAAATAATATCTCTAATTGCAAAAAATAATATCTCTAATTGCAAAAAATAAAATACCTTTGAAGAGGGCACGCATCCTTTGCAAAGGGTGTGCATCCTTTAAACATTTCAATTTTTATTGAACTTTCCCTCCAAATTTACCTTAGGTACAGGCATAGGGGGGGTCTAAACCTAGCTTGAAACTAGTCATGGAGCAACCCACTTAGTTTCTAATAAATTTAGGAGTCTTTTTCATCTTTGTCGACACATTTGATCAGGAAAATTTTATTATTTTTAAAAAAATGTTATATGGGTTTATAGAGAAAAAAATTAGTTTTAGAATATATATATATATTAATGTTAGAATATTATTTATAATAATTATTTAATTTCTACATAACATAACTCATTATGGATTATATGCATATCATCCCAAATGTCTTTATAACTTTTTTAATATTAATCTAAAACTTATAAAACTTATATCTCAACAATCTACACATTGCTAGCTATGGTTTAAAAAAAAAAATGATTTTCATGAAGTTAAGGTCAAAAAGTTGTGTTTATACACTTTTAGTTTCAATTTTTAAGTTGTCTTGACTTGTAAAATTATTTTAAAATTATATATATAATAAAAAATATTCTTAACAATCTTTGACATTTCACCTATCCATGTATGAAGTTTCATACAAAAATTTGTTCATTTACTAAAAAAAGTGTGTTTGTACAGATGCAATCTCCTTATTTTTTAAGAAAAAATTGACCAACCTATTGTCATAAACTCATCTATTTAACACACTTTTATAATATAGGTATTTAAAAATTTTATATATTTAGAAACTACTTTCAAAATGCCACAATTCATGTTCTTATGTCATTGTCAATTTTTTTTGAAGTGTCTCTAACATTATCTCTAACTTCAACTATTATTATTATTTTTTTAAAAAAAGTGTCACTTTATACGCCCACTTTTGTCCCCCATTATCCTGCATCTACCCATATCTCCTGAGCACAATCAATATAAGATCATCAAATAAGAAAAACACTTCAAATGCACTATTCTCCTTCTAACACACTTCCACACTAACTTGCAGATCAAGATAAGTATGTAAAAGTATGATAGGTGTCTGATCTTCTCATAGATAAAGAAAATTTTTCAGCGAAAGAAATAACACTAAGATTATTGAAATGCTCTTTCCAGCTCCCAAAATAAGCCCGAGTCTCAATATCAGTTCACCAAAGGTAAAAGAGTGTGCCAAAGTAAAAAAAATTATCTAAAAAAAAAAAATTAGTAAACAACTAGATGGATACAATACTTCTAGGATCTAGTATCATATATAGAATGATAATAATATCATTCCAAGAATACAACAATCTGAAGCATTCACAATAAAAACATCACAAGAAGATATAAAAATGAAATGCAAAGACAAGGCAAATCATATGATATTCAAAATAAGATATGTAAGTACAATGGAGAGACCTTGCATAAGTTGGCAAGGAAAAATAAGAAGTAAACTTAACTAACCGATGTGGTATAAATCCATAAAAGACAAAACTAGGAAAAGACAAAAAATTATCTAGAACCTAGTAAGCATGAGAATAATATACTTTAGCAAAATAGAGCAAGTGTAGAGGGACATTATGAATGAATATATCATAAAGGATTAGTCTATTGAATAATATAATAATTTTTTCTATTTTCAATTTTGTGACTTTAAATAAATTTGGGAAGAGAGAGTTTTTGAATTCTACAATGTAGATGTAGTTGAATCTAAAAAGCACTTTATTTTAGATTGTGACACTTATACAAATATAAGGGCAAAATGTGTGGACTTCTTGATAGCAACTTCTTGGCATGGTTTTTTTATAGAAGGGTCTTTGGAGAAAGTTGGAGAGCTCATTCTTTCTTTGAATAAAAGAATAAAGACAAGGCATAACAAAATATGACTAGGTTGGCTATCTCATAGGCTATTTATATAGCCTCGTGGATGTTAAAATATATTTTTCTTCTTATTTAGCTGCATGGTCAAGAACATCCCTTCACTAGGACCTCCTACCATGACTGGACTAATTTAGGCTAGATTGAATTTATGCTTTATGTTAATAATTAATCAATGTTATAGTTTATAATAAAATAAAATAATGTCAATAATTAATATTATAAATGTAATTTTATTAAGTCGATCTCAAATGTTTTGGTTTGAATTAATTAAATGATGTGATTCAAAATGTCTGAGTATGTGTGAATGGTTCATTCTCGAATGAAATTATTGTGGGGATATGATTAATTGTTCAAAGAATAATATTCATTTCACATATCTCAATTCCACCAATTCATTCAAGTGGAGTAAGATGGGATAAATTTGAAAATATATATGTATTATGTGGGATTAAATAACATTTAACATTCATTTAAAAGGGTGAAAAGGAGTTTTATTATCTACATGATGTCAAATTAATTCATCTCCACAATCCCCATCTAATACACAACATTCTTTTTATTTTTCATGGCATATATCATTATGAAAATAAATTTATAAAATAACTTTTTAGAAAGGTGCATGAATATATTAAATGAGTGATTTCTCAGGGACATCATCTAATATTTTTCAAATTTAATTTTTAAGAAAAGCATGGAAAAAATCATTATAAATAAATCCATTATAGACAAACAATGAAGGGAAAGTGAAAACCTTATTAAATATTCCATGCCTCTTAAATAATTATGTTGAAAGGTCTAAAAAAGTGATGATACATCATTCAAAAGTGAGAAGGGATGGAAAGTAAAATCTTATCAAGAAGATTATGTTTATCATTCATCATTATGTTTTCTAATTATGGTTGTCATTTATTTTATCATGTTAAATTAGTGGGTATCATGTCTTAGATGGGATGATTCCCTTGGGATATCACATTTCCTCGACATGATTTTTCAACCTTATCACATGTGTTTTCTGTCATTCTTTATCTTTCATAATCATGCTTATCACATCTTTGATCGACCCTAAGATGAGTCTATGGCATAATTTGAATGCATTATAGTAAAGTCTCAACACAATTTGATGCCCTTGTCCTTATCCATGTGTTTCAACATCCTTCCTTAATTTATAGTAAATTCTCCTTCATCCACTCATTATTTATTGCCTCTTTTCTTAAAAGTAATTTAACCCTTTTTCTTTTTTTCACACTTCAGAGTGATGCAACTATTAATTAGTGTGGCAATGGATCACTCACATGAAAGCATTAGGCTAATTGGGAAATAGATATAAGTAATGCATTTAAGACATATGAGGGAGTAGGCTTGAATCTATGATTGAAATGAAATTTAGTCCTATCTATATTAAATTTTATTTAAAAAATAAAATAGGATTATAAAATGGTAAATTTTGTGAAGTAAAATAGTTTGTCTTTCTTTTTCTTATGACATTTATCTTTACATTTTTATTTTTTTGATATTGGATATCAATTTGAATACTAATAATATCCTAACTTGAATTCATAGTATCATAGTTTATTTAGACATTTAGTACTTGAAATATTTCATTATTTTGGATGATGAAGTGATTCGAAGAGTAGGAGAAAGTCTAGGTAGAATGAAGAAACAATTTGAGATGGTGAATATAGGTGGAGGAAAAGTGACTAATGAAAATGGTATGGAAGGTTACACATCACCATCTCCTTGAGTTACTACCTCCCTTTCCTCCAAGGCATCCTATAGATTGACTAGATTCATTTATCTATTTCTAGTAGTGTCATTGAGCTTCAAAATGGCTTTGCAAATAATGCTTGGAAGCATTGACATAAATGTGACCTTTTAGGTAGAAGTGATGTTGAGAGGGTCCATACTTGCTAAATTACATTGTAGAGGAAATTTTATATCCATTTTCCCTATTTTGGTAATTATATAATAAATTTTAGAAGAAACATAAGGCATAAGAAGAGATAATTGTTACAAAATAGGGTAAATCTTGGGGAAGTGGTGTTGTAACTTGTGATAATGTGGGTTATACCTGAGTTTGAGACACATCTATTTTGATACTTAAAATAGGAGGGATGATAAAAATATTTTTAATTTGTGCAACATATGATATAACCTTACGACTAGGGGTATCCCTTATAAATGCTTTGTTTCAAACTCTTGTAATGGTAGTGCCCTTCCTCAAAACCATAACCTCAACACTTGTTTATTAGGAGGAGAATCAATGGGTGCATCCTAAATTTAAAACATGGAGTGAAAAGGTGGACCAAAATAATGACTACAAGTACTAAGGGGATATTTTTGTGTAATATGAATCATGTTTGTCCTTTGGATGGAGCTAAATCAACTTGAATTATAGGAACAATTAGATGTGGAAGAGTTACCTGAGGTAGAGTGGTTTTCCTTTGTGAAGCAAGTACAATTGGAATCACCTATAATATTATTCTTCTTAAATTGTCATTAATGGTTTGGACTTATTTAGGTTATGGATATTTTTACCTCTCTTCTACCCCTCCAAGTTATACTTTCCTAGCTGTTTGTAATGTGACCCTAACAACTTGCATCTTTCTTATGGCCTCCTCTTCATCTTGAGGATTGATAAATATTATTTCCAAATTGTGGGTCTCATGATGATAAATAACTTGGAGTTTTCCTCTCAATGGCCTCAGATGAGTGGTTATTTTTCCATTAGGGTCATAATGTCTAAGCTCGTTGGTAGTTAAAAAAAATGAGGACTCATGAGCTATTGCATTAGTCAATGAAGAACATACCTTAAAATCAGCTCTTCCCACCTAGATATTCAAGGGATGCACTATGGATTCTTGGGCCTTTGATAGGAACCATATACCACATTGATGATTTGATGAGCAATTTCTTACTTTGCTAATGTTTTTGGAAAAAACATGGGTAGTGTCAATGGGGCCTCCATTTTTCCCTCCACTCTAATTATGATACAGTCTATGAAATATCAATAAGCACTAATTTAAAAAAGTGTTATACTTATTTCTTTAGATAACTTTAGCATAGGGTTCTTATTTATGGCAACATAGACATGTGGGTAAAAAAAATCAATTTCCATTTTGATATTCTACTTGTATCTATGAATATGTAGCCTTTAAAAGGCTATATGAACCATGACTCAAAAATTAGGGGTCTATGCAGGAATATATAGAAAATCCATAGTGGCACTAATTGCATTGACTAGATATGATAATATATAAAAAATTCCATTCCTCTTAACTCTTATAAATTATTGAGTCATATTGAAGCTAATAATTTTCCCTAAATCAAAGATTTTCCTATCATCTATAATCATGGCAAGTAAAGGTATCTATTTTCAATCCACCCTTATTATGTATGTGGCCCTAATTAATCTATTCATCAATGCCATGCCTAACCCAACCCCTTGCCCCAATTTCTTGATAGGGATATAATTTAGGTTATGCTTGAATAAAAACTCATTAGAAAATTCTAGGGAAACCTTTTGATTCTAAATAGTGTCTGGTTGGGGAAATTTATAGTATCCTTCATAGTCAACATCAAATTTTTATGACACTAGGTTCTTCCTTCTTAATGTCTCTAAGATATCATTATTACAAATAGTAACAAAAAAATAATAATAAATCGAGTCTATGTAAGGGTGTACCTTTCATTTTGGTATCACAAGATGTATTTCAAATACTTTGATGGATGCAATGTCTTAAGAGTACTTTTATGTTTAGAGGAAGTTTTTAATCATCATTTATATCTTTATAGTGTTCAATTTCCTCAAACATGGCACTATAATGCTTCAAGTAGTATATAAAACCTCAAATTCCAAAGTTGTATCCCTAAACATGTGATTAGTTCCAAATAAGCACAAGTATTCCATAGTGGCCTACAAAATGAATTAAATTAATTTATGGCTAGATAATTATAGTCATTATTTTTTTGAATCTTCATTCCAAGATTTCTATGAAGATTCAGGGGTTGGATATTTAAACATAATTTCTTTGTAATTTCATCTAATTGCTTTGAATGTTTTTATTTATGCAATTACATCCCAATGGTTTTGATCATTTTAAAAATCATCCCAGTTTGTGTCTTAATTATATTTAATGATTTATTTTTTTAATCTCATATCATTTTAAGTATGCCTCTTATATTCCATTTATTCACAATTAAAATAAACCTAGACACATGTCTTCAATTTGTATTTTGATCTATTTAGTCAGCCTTTAGATGGATGTGACCTTTTACACTTATTTATGCCATGAGTTGAATCATATCTTTAAATGTTTTTAACTTTGACATTTGGATGTTGATATATATTTTATTTATTTCCATGTTACAAGACATAATTCCACATAACTACATCTCCTTATGAATATTCAAATGTAAATCCCTCTATTTATACAGGTAAGTGAGATGAAAAAATGTGACATGCTCTGATTAGATCATAATTCACATAGATATGAACATAAATTTCCATGGTGTTTCATTTTTCATTATGTAATGTTGTAACATTAAAAAATAATGACACATTTCTTGATGAAAAGTGCTCGCATTCTCTTAAGCTTAGGTAATGTGTTGTGATGATGCGAAGTAGTGGCATGTGGAAGCGTTATGGTTGCATTAGATTTTTTTGATCCATAACCCTTTCTCACAAGTGTTTTGATTAATCAAGGTGAGGATATAAATTAATAAAATTTTGAAAAGTGGCATGTTTTGATTGATTTAGAATCCCATAATCTATAACTTTATTAAATAAATTTAATCACTAAGATACAAAGCCATGAGGAGATGCAAAGTTGACACTTCACATGATTTAAATGATTAAAAAATTTATGGTAGGATTTTTTTGTGTGAATGTGAATGATGATGGGTTTTCATGATGTGATTGAATAAAAAATTGACACATGCAATCCTATTACATTTGGATATTGAAATAATATTGTCTATAATGCATGAAGGCTGTGACGAGTCTGAATGAGTATGCAAGAAAAAATATGATGTGTGGTTCATACCCAAATTTGAAGACTTGAAAAAATAATGTGAAATATGAGACTCCTCAAAAATATGACATGTGGACCTAAAAAATACCATATTAATTAAATTATGATGATATTTCATGTGAATATCCATGACTATGTGCAATCGAATGTGATTTTACACATCAAATGAAAAATCCCAAATTAAACAAGTCAAAGGTTATTTAATAATTTATTTTGTTAAAACAAATTTCCCATAAGGATATTTTATCTTTTGAGTTGAAAACATGAAATAACTTGATGTGTGAAGATATTTCCTACATCAAACCACTTATCTGCACAATTAGGAGTAAAAGGAAATAATAAAAGTATGATCAATGCATTGACTCCAAATTGAAAACCTAATGATCTTAAAAGTACAATCCCAAAATTCATGCTTTTATTATTAACAATTTATTCAAATCTAAGGGGTATCTATACCTAAGTAATGGGGGTGTGTTGGTGACAATAGTACCCAATGTACTAATCTAAAATAAGGTGTAACCATAATGGATTTAATAGAAGTGATGTCAAGATCATTGAATTTCACTTGACTCAAATGTACATTACCCATAATTGAAGATGAAACAACGATGGGTTTGTTAGAAGTAATGCCAAGGTTGTTGTATGTCCCTAGGCTTAAAATTACATTACCTTTAACAAAATAGATCATACCATTATAGACAAATCTAGATTCTAATTACATAATCAAAAGAGAATGAAGAATATTAATGCCTCCATCATGATCATAATACCAATAAATTTGAATTGAAATAACAAACAATTTTCCATTGAATCTGTAAAATGTATTGTAGTTCATATGTGCATGAATTACTATCATACATTTTTATGTTGAAAATGTATATATGTGAGTGAAATATTATATTCCACTTGAATTTGTGTGAAATTATATATACTATGAGGCATCTATAGACTCAATTGTAACTGTATGTGAAACATGTAATTCATGTCCCTGTATCATTTTGCATAAGCCCATATACATGCATTTAAGTGTGTATGAATTTGTAATCAAGGTTCTATGAGTGCATATGCATGACATATGCCCCCATATTATATATTAATTTGCCAATTTATGTCATGTTTCTAATTTTTGAATTATTTTGAATCTTTGAAATATGTGTTCTTTTATAAAATCTGAATTTTGAATTACTTTGAATCTTTGAACCGTGTGTTCTATCATAAAATCTAATATTTGAATTTAATTTGAATTTTTGAAACATGTGCTCTATCATGTTGGCCCCTAAATTTTGGGTAAGTGTTTGTACATTTGACATGAAACTCTAATGGTACAGAAGCACCATGGCACAAAATCAATAGGGAATGAAAGCATAAAGGTATAGAATCACCAATGCAGGAGGACCCAGTCAAAGGAGAATTATCCATAAGGAACTCAATATCATAGGACTAAAAATAATAGTGAAAGACTTGGGGAGTGCATGGAAAGTGGGAATAGTTAAGGAATGATTCATAAGGATCACCCAGACCTTATCCATCAGACATTTTGCACTGGCCCATAAGGAGATAAACACATGGCAGTAAGGATCCATCATAGAGTGAGTATATATAAGCACAAAGGTTTGAGTCCTTAGGAGAAGCTAGTTGATAGAGTTCCATGACTCTCATTTTATAGAGAGTTTGTTGGGCAATTAAACCTATCATTATTATTCTAAATACTTGGTCACAAATAAATAACTACAAATACCCCTATTGTAAAGCACTAGGGGGATAATTTTTTCTTCATAATAAGTTCATTGAAACTTAATATATGAGTTGCAGATATTATAACCAATATTGAGTTCATATTCAATTAAATGGATAAGTTATGTATTTATGATAGGTTGAGTTGAGCATTTGGTGATTGGAGCTTAGTGTGAAATCTTTACAAATATATTCTTTTTATAACAACTCTGAACTGTAATGGAATTAATATACGTAGTTATGGTGGCCAAGATTAGTAATCCAAGGATCAAATTAGTTTATCTTTACTTTTATGTAGTATCTATTTAAATGTGTCTAACCAAAGGAATATACATAGTTAATGTTACTATGCAACATAACCTATGGGAACCAATATCTAGGTGTGCACTTTGGGTGAGCATTCAAGACCATAATCTTACATGAAATGGCTAGTGTGCTAGCTCTTTTGGATACACTTCAACACCAAATCACTATTAAGAATAAAAACCCAACATTTTGGTTCTATTATCATGATGCATAGAACTTGCTACACAAATATGGAAGATGTTTGAGTGTATCACCCTTGAGAGTATTGAATAATGGATTACTGGAGTTGAAGATAATTTTTTGATTCCCTACCTTAAACCATGAATTTTTGTAGGGTAGTGGGTAGAGAAAAATCTATATTTTGCATCATATGAAATTTTCTTTACTGAGATCCCAATTCATTTACACACTTGGCTATCTATGTATGCTACAAGATGATCATGAAACCTTGGGAGAAGATAGTCTTGGAAATTAGAATGAAAAAGAGATTTAGCATGACTTGGAACTCTATCAATGTGAGATATCAACATTTGGTAGAGAGGAATTTTGAATAGCTACATTCTAGAGTATGTTGTAACTACCTATTCATGTCCTAAATAAGACAAGTTCTAGTTCCTTAGAAAACCATGTGGTCATTATATTAGACATTTCTTTTTAGAAATCAAGAAGTTATTTATTGATTATGGACTTGAGACTATGCCAATGGAGAACTAAATCCCTCTTTGCATGAGCTGCACATTTGGAAAGGGAGTAAAAATGAGTTGGTAAAATATTGTGGGTTTGAAATGGTATCCAATTAATAGGGATTATAGAAGTGGAAATATGATGAAGCTCAATACAATATTATAGTAGTAAGCGGTATGGGAAGAGACCAAGATAGCTCAAGAATTTTTCTTATGATATGTAGGGAAGTAAAACACACAAAGAGGACACCATCACTTTTGAACTACACCCCATGCCACTATTATCATATGAAGGATAAATTAGATAGAGGGTAGAAATTAAAGGACCAAGTCTGAACCAACCAGGCTCCCCAACCATAGTGCATGCTCAAGATTTTGAATTAGATGAAGTACAAATACAAAATTAGGATATAGATTGTGTGGAATCATAAACTAATCCTTTAAGGGATATTGCAGTTGAGCCAATTGCCACTCATACAAACTTAACACTTTCCCCCCATCTTTAAAGGAATTTCATGGCATAATTTAGGATACTTGGAGGACCTAGACTTCAAGGTGGATAAATTATAGGCCCAAATTTAATTAATCAACTAGATACCATGCCCCATGTTAGGAGCACTACTACTAGAGGCATTAAAGGCAGACTAGGTGGTGATACAAAAGGAAATGGTGGAATTTCCCCTTAAGGGATAGGATTTGGAGGTTCTCAACATCTACCAGTTTAAGCACCTCAATTGACAATGGTGTATTATGAAATGACACTCTACTTACCTAAATATTAGGGCATAAAAAATGTAATAGGACACGTCCATAAGTGTGAAATCATTTGGAGGGCATGAGGTATCACTTCCTATAAAATAAAAGCCACCCAACTCATAACTACACTATTAGATCAAGTGCACAAATGATATAGAAAGTTTGATACTCAACAAGTAGTAGTTGACTATGATCAACTTAAAATGACATTCCTTCAAGAATTTGATATTCCTAAATTTGATAAACAAAGCATAGTTGCATTGAAGGACATAAAGTAGGAACTTACTAGAATTATGTGAGAGTATGATGTAAGGTTCAAAACATTGTTGTCAAAATTATTATTTGAAATCAATGTTACTCAACATGCATAGTCGTTTGTTGGAGGTTTGTTACTTCTTTTTTGATGCACATTGTCTCATAATACCTTCACTAGCCCACATGAGGCTTTAGAAGCCACCCTTTATGCTGAAGTAGTTGGTAGTACTGATACTAGGATTAGTCCTTTCATGGATGCCTAAATAGCTTCAATGGCATGATATCTCAATAAATTAACTACAAACAATGAACATGATACTCATAGTGGCCTTTGATGTATTGATTGTGAGTCTAGTGGACATACTTAAAGGAACTTCCCATGTAAGAACATTCATACTATACTAAAGTAGTCATGTGACATTTATCATGAAGATTATGATGTATTATTTTGTCCCCTTTTGAAACAAGATACACACTCAAAGCTGTCTAACTATTTTAAGATATGTGATGCTTATAATCATGACACTAATGGTTACTAAGTAATTAGAGACATCCATGAGGCACATGCACATGGTATGCACCATACATTGATATCCAATAATTAGGATAATGGTGGCTATCATGGTCAAGGTATAGGATAAAGATGAAGAGGTGGTCGTTTCCCACCTAGGGCATGTTAAAAATGTGGATCCTCAAACCACTATCAAAGAGATTGTCTAGTCTACCCTACATGTGACTTATGTAAAAAAGACCACTAATTGGAAGAGTGTCTTGATTTATACATAGCTAGTACTAAGGATTAAAAAAAAGGGTGATGTTAGATTCAAATCAAGAAACCACATTGGTATACAAATTTAGGCATCCTAATAATTTGACAAGTGAATATTACCATGCATAGTGGAAAATAATATCAATCTACCTCCAATCATATTGAGAAGGTACAACATGAAGAGCCATGAGTGAGAAAGTATCCAAATTCCCAACAAAAAAGGATGTGCTCTAGGACACTAAAACATTGGTGTGATAACTCCAAGGATAAATTAAATTTCTCAAAGATAAAGAAGTAATGTAGCATGTTGATATGTAGAAGGTAGTAGAGCCACAAAACATGGTGCAAAATGACTTCTAGGAACTGTGTAAGCATATGCTAGATGAGGACATTATCCCATAGCTAAGAGTTTAGATTAAGAATCATGTACAATCACAAAATGATGCTCAACCTAAAGTGACTCAGGAGAATGAGGATCATTTTTTGAATCATACTTGATAAAAGATACCCCTATTACTCTTACTCTTATAGAAGATAAAAAGATACTAGTTAGTACTGTCATCGATGGGTGGGTAATTTGGGACATCTTAGTTGACACTGGCACCAAAGATAACATTATCACTAAGGATGCATGGAAAAAATGGCTAGTCTGACACCATTAACTTCACCACATATACTATTTATGGAAAATAAAACTCATGATTTACCAATTAGTATCCTCAAGAGTTCAATTATTGATATACTTGGAGTACCCTTCAAGGCAGATTTTGAGGTATATGACTTACCAACTATATTGGGGTGACCATGGTGTTATTAAAATAATTTAGACCTAAGTTTCAATAAACATTACATTAGTTTTGAGAATGTTGACTAGCACATTATGATTCCCCTAGATAAAACACATATACTCCCTTACATAGAACCTGTCAATGTGGAAGAGGATATAAACCACATATATAATGTCAATAAAAGTAATAATGAGTAACATGATCCTACTCCAAATGGCATTTTATGATGGATGGATATGTAGTCCCTATCTAACACTACAAGCAATGCTTGTAATTGTTGGGCCCATGGTGACTATGACCTCATTGGAAGAGTGTGTAGTACCATTAATAGTCAAGAAAACATTTTGTGCCAGTACTATAAATTCCACATGTTCATTCACCTTGTCACTAGCCAAGTCATGAGGGGACCAATGATAGATACACCTATAGAAAGACTTAATGAAACCCCACATTTCCATATAAAAATGGAATTTTGTGACTTTGTTTAGTGCCTTGAAGAGTTTTAACACACTAATATGGACTGTATTTGATCCTTGGTTCACCTCTTTGATGGTACAAATATAAGATGGTTGTTGTAGACACCATTATTACATCACACACATGCATAACTCTTTGTGTCAAAACCTTGCTTTGATACCCTTTTAATAATTAACCTTCTTAACCCATGTTTTCACCCCTCACACATTTAATCAACTTAAAATATTTAAATTAAGTTATTTAAAAAATAATTATGCCACCTTACGTAGCTACCTCATCCTAATACTAATTCTTACCCTCTGAGTCACCTCAAGAATTAGTCTCCTAATCCTAATTACCTATGACTTATTCTTACCCCTAATATACATTCCTAACTAACTACATTCTTCATAACCTCAAATTTATACCATTTTCTAATAGACACCACACATGGCAAGAGAAGGAATAGAAAATGGGATAAAAATAGCCCTTTTGCCTATTCTTATGCCACTAATGTCAGTCAATCCTCAGCCGACATCAATTACTTAACCAAGATTCCAAGTTGGCCTTTGAGTTAGCAAGCTAGATAAATTTAGAGAGATAGAGTTAAAAAAAAATCATTCACACATAAGCTTTGGGCATTTAGAGTATTCTAAATCACTTTCTACATCTAGGCTTACTATTACTCTACATAATTCAATCCAGATTAGGAATTGATATACTAAATAGAGCTTGGATTCTTGAGAACCAATAACATTTGCTTGTCTTTTCCATTCACATGTTGGTTTAGTGAGCCTCATCAAAGCCATCTATCTGGTACTCACAGTTTAATCATTTTATTAGCTAAGTATATCTCTATGTTTTTTAAGCCTTTAAATAATTATTTTATAATTATTTTACATTATATTGTTTATCATTTTATGAACCTCAACTCCCCTCTATGAAGGAGTTGTAAAGCTCCCCCACTTGTTTCTCTTTACTTTAAACATACCCACCCTCTATCTAGACCCACTTGAGTTTCACCCACTCCCTACAACTCTTTTCAACCTCGCAAACTTGACCAAAATCTATCCCTTGGCTTAAAAAAGTCTCTTGCAACCTCCTAAGAAGTCACTACCCCACCTAACATTTGTTACATAACTGATGTTGGTCATATTTCCCTTACTAATATCAGTAGCCTAATCGACATCAGAAATTGTGTATTTCCTCCAACCTCCCAAAACACAAATTAGACATATCACCTGCACTGTGTCACTCTCTATTGCACTCAAATTGTAAGAATGATAAAATATCTCTCTTTTAATCTCTTTCTCTTTTAGTTTTTCTATTCATTTCCATTTTATTTCAAAAAGTGGACTATCATCCCCAAGGAAGTTTGACACATCCACAAACAAGTGTGCAACTTGGCAACCCACTCATTTATTTGCTAACAAATATTATGGTGGTAGTACTTTCTTATTCACAAGTAGTCCTCCCTAGCCAAAGAGGAGTGCTCAACATCATCTATATATGGTGCGTAACCAATCTGGGTTCTCTATAATCTCTAATCCATACCTTTCTTTTTTATTTCTCATTAAACATGAAATAGGTTTAAAATTTAGTGAAGCATTTCTAGTACACTCGGTGGGACCCCTAAAGTTTTCCTTGCATTCATTACTAGTTTTAACCTTTCATATAGGTGCATCATAGTGAAAAATTCATTCCTTGCACTTTCTCTCTTTCTTGTTCCCCAAAATAAAATATTTAATGTTTTATTTTTTGTTTAAAGGGAATAAACTAAAATTTCTTCTTCCTTGCCACTCTCCTCTCTCTTTTGCCTCTAAAATAAACTTATTATCTTCTTTCAAGTTAAAAAGAATATTTTCTTTATCTCTTTCTTGCATGCACATTAGGATAGTGACATTCATTCTCTTCTCTTATTTTACCATTGTTTTCATCCGAATCAAAACACTTTAGATTTAGGTTTAAAACTCATCGCACTTCATTATTTTCTTGCTACATATTAGCTCACCTAGTTAATTACAAGAACTATGAATGAATCATAGTACACCAATGTTACACTACCATATTGCACTCACAAAAACAAACATTTAAATTAACCTGAGATAAGGCCCATTGAGATTTCATCACCTAGTGGATTACCTTACCTTACCCAATGATCCCACTTGGATTTCACTACCAAGGGGAGAACCCACTCCATTCTCTGGCAGAGTATAAACTCTAGACATAAGGTATATTCTAGTTGAGTGGTCTGGTTTAGCTTCAAGTCCATGAAGTGTTAAGAGCAATATCCTATAACAATCTATGTACCGTATCTAACACAAATTTCCTCGTGAGCACCAAAACTAACTAGAAACTAGCTCTAGATTGCTTTCTAGTACCTTTGCTAACCAAAATCTCATCTCACCATCTGATTAAGGCATGAGCCAACATGAGACTAAAATTAATCCCTAAGAGTTAATGATTAGTGTTTGTATGTTCTTTTTCTACTTTTTTATTACCTTCTATACTTTTGAGTCAATAAGAACATTTTCCCATTGATCTACAAAATCAACACTATTCATAATACTCAAGTTGTATAACCTATTTTATCAAGTTTTCTAAGTATTTTTCATCCTTATACAAACCTCTTGTAGCCTATATTTTGCCTAGACTTTTCCTTTTGGTTTATAAAATGTTGAATTTTCATCTCCCTAGATTTCATAGTGATCGACATCAGTTAAGGCATCAACATAGACAACTTTTAATCTATCAACATCACTCAAGTGATCGACATTGGTGATTGTGTAATTTAGGTATTTTTAGTTTTCTCAAAACAAAAATCTAAAACAACCTACCTACCTATGCCCAAACCTAGTTTTTCCACATTCTATCACTAATACATAGTTTTTATACTTCTTCTTGCATAATATTGACATGAAACCAAACCAAAATTCTTGTCAATTATGTAAGCCAGCAACCACTTCCACCTTCCCCTCTTAACATTGATTTTGTCATGGAACATAACTTAGATAATGGGCATACTCACATTCAGGCCAGCCCCAACCAAATTTTTGTAGTTCCTAATGGAGACCAAGATTTTGCTATATTTCTTGATCACAATGAGGTAGCCCTTCAATAATATCTTGCCATGAGTCAAACCAACAATTCTTCAGGTGATCCACTATAATGTATGCCAAGTTCTTTAATGGCAAAAAATTTAGTTTTAACTATCTCTACTATGATCTTCATGGTTACTCAAACCACCACTTCAAAAATTAATCCAACTATGAGCAATGTCCAAAGTTTAGCATCGCCAACTACCCAATCTCACCTAAACCATGGTATGGTTTCCCTACCTTCATAGCCATAAGCAAGTTAGTCAAGTTTAACCCCATTTTAGAATTTTGTGGTACCCATCATGTCTTCTCTCACACCCATAATTATGAGATTTACGAGTCACCCTTCAACTAATATAATGATGCCAACAACCCAACCTACATTAACAACATTTAACCAAAGCATTGTCTCTAACCTAGCAGGACATGCCCATTTAATTTTTGCCCCCCCCAATCCTATGAATCACTACCCCTATGTCATGTTAACACATCCACAATAAGCCATGTCATATCCTACCTCTACTTCTTATTAGGCCCCCTATAAATTAGGTGGTATCTCCAAAACAATCCTCCCCCTGACCTCATTAAGATGTTGATGGAAAAGATGTCTAGTCTAGAGACATTTGTATCTGGTTTAAATAATGTGTTATCTTATGATCAAATATGAAATGATCCCATCCGTCCTTTTATGCATATTCACCACTATCCAAGCCAATGAGAACTCCCTATATTTGCTCATTTCTAGAGTAAATAAGACCCACAACATCATTTAGGCATGCTTGTTATTTATTAGGGAATGATGATGTATTATTAATTCATAACTTCCCTATGTCTCTTTTGGGTAGTACCATGGATTAGTATATTTTTATAACCCAACACTCCCTTTTCTCATTTACCCTTATTTCTAGACCATTTCTCTATCAACATTTCTAAAAAGGTCTCTATTATAGACCTTTATTCTATTAAATAATTTGATGACAAGTCTATCATAGACCTTGTCTCTCACTAGAGAGGCTTAATTAATCAACTCTTCTTCTCTTTACCCCAACCTAAGCTTATTGATCTCTTCTTGAGGGCATGTACTAAGCACATTTTGTCTACACTCTAAGTACAAACTTTCCACACATTTGATGGAGCCTTTACAATGGTGCAAAAACTTGAGATCCAAGATCTAGACAAAGATAGAGTTAAGTTACATAATAATAATGCCAATTTTAAATCAAATAACTCCTCTTTTTATAAAGCCTCTTCTTTTAACCAAAAAATCTAAAGGCTCTGCTAATGTAGTGGTTGTTAAATAAGCTTCTTCCATAATCATAAACCAACCTAATCCCCTGACATCATAAAATCTGACCAAGCAATTCCAACAAGGGTATGAACAAAGATGATACACTCCCATTAGGGAATTATAGACTTCCATTTTTGATACACTATTGTAACAGGGAGCTATAACCTTTCCTCAAATCAAACCTCCTATACAGTTTGATCCTTCCCATCCTATCCTAACTTGGTATAAGGAGGATGAGTTTTGTGGCTACCATCAAGTCAAAGACCACAATTTTAATAACTATAAAACATTTAAGAACATTTTTTAGGACATGCTTGACAAGGGTGATCTCATCTTAGATAACCCTAATGTGCCTGCTAACCAAAATATGGATGTGTTCAAATAGCCTTTTCCTAACCATTCACCTAATCAAAATACTATTTAGGCCATGACTGATAACTCATATGATCATAATATCCATATGGTTAATATGATATTTCCTTTACCATAACAAGGGGCACCCATTTTACCAAATACTTCCCCATAATTGATGTAGTAATTTTTGATCATCCTTCCTCCTTGGGTAGAGGATCTTACTTCACCTGTTCCTCTCCCACATGAAGAAGGGCCTCTTTTACCTACTCCTTCCATAAAATCAATGGAGTTTGTTTGACCCATCCTTCCTCCTCAGGTAGAGGATCCTACTTCACCCATTCCTCTCCCACATGAAGAAGGGCCTTCTTTACCTCTCCTTTTGCCATGAGAGGATCATGTATTACTAGTTTCTTTTGCACCCATTTTACCTATCCTCTTACCACGTAAGGACCATGCCTTACCTATTCCACACCCATATTTTGAGGAGAACATCATTCTTATGCTATACCCTCTTAATGATCCTTCTTTTCCTACCTCTCCTCCACTAACAGAGGGCAGTGCCCCACCCACTCCTCCACACCTAGAGGAGTTAGTTTTATCTCATCCTACATTAGACAAGAGACCCATTATGCCTACTCCAATTCAACCAATTTTATCACTTCTTTTGCCTATGGAAGAGCACACTTTACCTATTCCTCACTCGCATATTGTGGGGAACATCATTACTATGCTCTACCCTCTTATGGATCTTTCTTCGCCTATCTCTCCCCCACCTGTGGAAGACCATGCCTCTTATTCTTTATTAGTAAAATAAGATCCCATTATGGCTCTTTCTCATCTTTGGCCTAAGGTATCAAAGGCTAATAATTTCCCTCTTTATCAATCACCTATGTCTTCTAAGGAAGTAATTGTGAGGCCTATGTCAATTCTATCTAAACCCTTTTCATGCTTAGTGGGAAATATAAAATTTCTTGATTCCACGAAGCTAAATCATGTGATATTTTGGTATTGACTTAAAAATCCTTATCCTATACATTAATTGTCATCCTCTACTACCAAGCCTTTCAATACCCTTTACCCCAAGGTCTTGGACAAAGTCAGAGCTTCTTCACCTAAATCATCAGAAGCTCATCCTTTTAAATTAGATCCCTCACCATTGTGGGCATCTACCATATTAAAGTATATTAGGTCTCTAGGCATTTTCTTGGTATCTAATCTAATTCATTTATAGGTGAAATTAGATCTGATTCTCCAACCACAAGTTGGAATTCCACATATTAAACTAGGGAATAATGTTAAGCTTCCTAAATCTCATTGGTCTCTCCCTCTTCCACCCTCAACTTTACCTTCAATATTGAGACCACATCCCTCTACTTTAGTTGGGGTATTACCAATCCAAGTTAAACCAAAGGATAATTTACCTCCACTATTGCCTCTACCACCTAGTAGGTTTTCCACATTTGGTAATGCACCACCAACCACCAAGAAAGTGCTAGTAAACCATGTGGCTAAACCATCACTTAAGAAGGTACCACAAAAAATCACTCATGTGGATCCTAAACCAAAAAAGGTGTTCACCCCTATTGTGACAAGTGTTAGGCCACTCATAGGCTCTCAGACCTTTTTCCTATGCCAATTTTTATAATCCTTAGCAATAAATATTCCTCTCATTAAGCCTTATCACCCTCTTGGACCAAATCCATCTTGGTTTGATGATACACAAGTGTGTCTATCATTTCTCACCTAGCCATGATACTGAGACTTGTAAATCTCTCACAATAATCATTCAACAACATTTTGATACAAACACTCTCTTTGTTGATAATACCATTAACCTCTCTATAATTCCACCTATTACACCCCCAATATCTCATACCATTCTATCTAAATTCAAACCCAAAGATGTTGTCATACCCCCTTTGCCACCTCCTTCACTTGTGTTTTAGATCAACATGGTTAATGTGGCCACATGATCACAGAATTAAAAGGATAAAAGAAAGGAGAAGGTCACTATCCCTTGGGATAATCCATTCTCAAAAGACACGTCTCCTCTAAGTCTCAAGATTTCCATCTTAGGTTCCCCAAAACCAACATCTCTAGAAGTCATTCAAGACTCAATGGTGAAACAACTTCACCAAACCCCTGTGAAAATGTCCTTATATGAGTTAATTTAAAAGTCACCCTAGCACCATCAATCCTTGATTAATGTCTTGCAAGTAGTTGAGGTACATCCTAATAATCCCCAACCTCGTGTAGCTTTGGTCAACTCTCTTAATACTATCACCCTCATTTCCTTTAGTGATTTAAAAATTCCTTTTCAGCACCTTGAGGATCAAGATTCTACCCTTTTTATCATCACATATATTGATTAGACTCATGTCAAGAGAGGCATGATCGATGAAGGGGCTAGTATTAATATTATCTCCACCCATGCATATAAACAACTAAACCTTCCCAATAATTGCATGTCTCAAACTGATGTGATGCTTCATTCTTTTAATGATACCACAACTACTACAATGGGTACTATTGTCTTACATATATGTGTGGGTCCCCATATAATTATTGAACTCTTCTATGTTATATAAGGAGAGTTCTAATATAACATACTACTTAGATGACCTTAGATACTTGTTATGACATGTGTATCCTTGACTCTGTACTACTACATCAAGTTTGAACATAATGGGTAAGTGCATGTCATTCCCATCATCCCACCTTCTTTTAAAACATGCAACATGACTTATCACCCCAATGATGTTCTCATTTCATTAAAGACACCATCCCCTTTGCCTTAAACTTCTGGAGCTTCAACAAGCCCCACTACCCTAGTTACATAAATACCAACAACATAAATTCTTGATAAATACCCCATAAAGGAAACTTTCAAGCATCTTTCGCTTGGAGAATATCATTTGTTGGCACTTGACATGTTCTATACTCCACAAGAGTATGGAAAAATTCATATGCACCCCAATTATGATCCTCATATTGGGATGGTTATCCCATATGGTCCCACTAACCTTTAAAATAATCTCACATATGAGGGAATTGATCAAGCTCCCACTATCAATAATCCCTCCTTTCTGCCATAGCCTTTCACCTATGACTTCTCTTTCCTAAGCAAGCTTAGCTTCACTCACACCTATCTTTATAGGTATGCCTAGAAAGGATTTGGTTTTGGTTATTATGAGTAGGGTGTTCATACACCCATTGAATATCCCACCAAAAAAACCATTGAAAATGTCAAAAAGTGGCATGGAGTGGGTTCTTTTGAACCAACAAAACCCACCAAACCTTCTCATATAACAATTATCAAAGAGTCTATCTCTCCTTCTCCATCCACTCCCCCGTCATTACCTATAGAATTAGAGGTATCAATACCTTCTATTTTTTTTCTATAAATGCCATCCATTTGGGCCCCCTCACCTATCACTTGGGTAAGAAAACAAGGTCCCTTCCTCTCATTCATCTTGAAATGATTGATAAAGACTCTCCCACTGTCAACACTATTTAATGACAAGATGATGACACTATCCTTGAAATATGGTTGTAGATGATTCCGGTATCTAATGTTCACTCCCATCTAAAACACAAGCTATGTTAAATGAATCAACCATCAACATTAATTTTCCCTCTCAAGATAACCCATGCATCCTTAAGATTGGCCAATCTTTGGACTCCTCTAAGTAAGCCAGTTATGCCACATTTATTAATGACCATAACAAAGCCTTTACTTGGTCTTATAATGACATGCCTAGTATTGGCCCCTCTATCATCACCCATAACATTATCATCAATTGAGATGTTAATCCTGTTAAGCAAAAGCTTTGCAAAATGCATCCTCATATTGCTTTCCTTGTCAAAAAAGATCTCCAATGCTTCCTCTCTATTAACTTTATTCAATCCATTGACTACTCATAATGGGTTTCCAATATTATCCCTTTCATGAAAGTGATAGGGGGAATCTACATCTACACTAACTAGAATAAATTCAACCTTGCTTATCTAAAGGATGACTTCCCTTTGCCAAGTATCAACCAAATTATTGATCTAGTAGCTAGTCATGAGATGCTATCACTTATGGATGGGTTCTCAAGCTACAATCAAATTCTAGTTATTCTTAATGATCAATACAAGAAAACATTCATTACCCCATGGGGGAATTTTTACTATCGGGTAATGCCCATTGGTCTAAAGAATGCTGGTGCCACCTACCAATGCACCATGACTTACATCTTCCATGGTCTCCTACACAAAATTATGGAAGAATATGTGGATGACTTAATCAAAAATTCTAAACTTCACCAAGGTCACCTGGCAATTGTCAAAATCATATTCACTCATCTCCTCTAAGATAAAATTTAACTAAACCCAAAGAAATGTGTCTTTAGATTCATTTATGGTAAGATCTTAGACTTTATCATTTCTATCCATGGTATTGAAGTAAACCTTGTTAAGGTTTAAACAATAATAGACATGCCTCTACCTACTAATATCAAATAACTATGCAGCCTACAAGGCAAGCTTCAATCAATCCATCACTTCATCTCCCAATTATTAGATAATTGTCAACCCTTTCACCATCTCATCAAAAAATATGTCTCCTTCCATTGGAATATAGATTTCTAGGAAGCCTTTGATGTGCTAAAAAAGTATCTCCTATCTCCACTAGTTCTTATTTAACCTAAACAAAGCCAACCTTTCTACCTTTACATCTCTACAATAGATCATTCCTTGGGTGCTATGATTGGACATTGAGATAATCACCATTGAGAACAAGTAGTTTACTACATAATTTTCACACCTATTGATTATAAAACTCTATATACCCATACTAAAATGCTTTGTCTCACATTGGTCTTTGCAACTTCCAATCTCCATCACTACCTTTTAAATCATAAAACCTATGTTGTCACTCATACTAACCCCCTAAAATACATTAATTCTAAGTCATATCACAACCAATGTATAGCTCATTGGCTTATGCTTCTTACTGAGTTTGATTTAGAATTCATTCAACAAAATTCTATCAAGGGGCAAATGAATGCTGACCAGTTAGTTGCTTCCCCTTTACCTGACAACAAACCTTCTAACCTTAAATTCCTTAATGAGTCTATTACAACACTATCTAATGATGACATCTCTTATGAAATGATGTACTTTGATGGGTCTAAATGTCAACTTGGTGGAGGTACGGGGGTCATCCTTATCCCTCTTAATGGCGATCTTATACCTTTGTCATTTAAACTAGATTTCAAATGTACTAGCAATATGGCTGAATATGAAGCTTTGATCTTAGGGCTTCAAATGGCTATTTTCTTGGGTGTCAAATCAATAAACATTTTTGATGACTCCCAGTTAGTGGTTAACCAAGTTAACAGTTCCTACCTCTATAAAAACAAAATTTTGCATCAATATAAGAATCATGTAAAAGTGTTATTAGAATCATTCAACTCCTACCTCTTAAAAACTATTCCTTGATCTACAAATAAGTTTGTTGACACAATGTCTTCTCTTGCTTCACACATCCCCTCTTCACCCTCTTCTTCAAAAATCTATGTCATTTTGCATTGCTTAATGATACCTTCCTATGTATCAGCTAACATCCTTTTTATTGAAAATATAACACACAACCCACATGACTTATGGTACAAGAAACTCATAGATTACCTCTCCTTTCCTATTACCCCTTCTGACCTCTATAATAATGAGAGATGTCCCTTCATGAAAAGTGCCATTCATTACACTATGCTAGGAGGAGTTCTCTATAAACATGGTTTTGTTGGTATCCTCCTTAGATGCCTCACTATTACTAAGATACCCTTCACCATTAAAGAATTCCATGATGGGGTTTGTGGTGGACATTTTAGTGGTAATGTAGTTTCCAAACGTATCCTTTGACTTAGCTATTATTGGCCAACACTTCATCAAGACTATAGTGATTACATTCAACATTCTGTCAAATGCCAACAACACACTAACCTCCTTCATGTCCCAAGCCATGCCTTATAAGTCATCAAAGACTTTTGGCCCTTCTCCCAATGGGGTTTAGATTTAATCAATGAGATTAACCCTCATTCATCTCTTTAGCACCGTTCCATCATGATTTCTACTAAATACTTCACCAAGTGGGTCAAGGCTATTCCTCTCATCTCCATTAAGGTAGATAAAATTGTTAATTTTATCAATCATCACATCATCTACTATTTTGGTGTCCCCCATAATATTATAACAAAAAATGGCAAATATTTAAACAAGACTGTCCAAAAACTTTGTGACACTTTTGGAATCAAATTAAGCTTCTCATCACCATAAAATCCATAATCAAATGGATAGGTAGAAGCTTCTAACAAACCTTAACCAAAATCCTCATGAAGGTAGTCAATAATACTAGTAAGGATTGGCATACACACATTCCCTTTGCTTTATGGGTTTACCTCACTAACATTTAAACCCCTACAGGTGATATGCCTTTTTCACTAGTCTATGGGATGGAAGTTGTTTTGCCTCTTAAGGTCCATATTCCTTCTATTTGCATATTTATATAATACATACTTACTAATGATGACTTTCACCAAGAATATTTGGATCAACTTGAGTTTCTTGATGAATGTCATCTAACAGCCTTTAATGACCTCCAAATGTATCAAGAGTGTATCAAATGGGCTTACAAAAAAAACCTCAAAGAGTAAGATTTCAATATAGGATATCTCATCTTAAATGAAATTCAACATGTCACGAACATGTAGAAAATCAAACAAGGTAAGTTTTCTCCTAATTATCTTGAACCCTACATCATAACTCAGAAGTATGGCTCAAGAACTTATCGCTTGTCTTCTCTTGATGGCAAGCTAGAACCCAAGCCCTTAAATGCATTGTACCTATAACCATTCTTTTGTTAATCAAGTGATCCTTCAATTCATATCTAACTTGAGCTCATCCCTTGAGCAAACCTATTACATTCACCTCCCTTCCTCCCAACCCTTATTCCTACACACTTAGTTAACCTTTCAAGTGTTATGGTTTTTCCCTCAACACAAGTAAACTCTAAGCCTCTATATTCCTGTCCATGACTAAAGTCTTATGTCAAAAAAATAAAAAATAAAAATTTTGGGATACATAGATAAATTATTATCTCTCAGGTCATGATTCTCAATGTAGATTGCTTGCTTGAAGGACATATACATAACTTCTCATTACTACTATACATAGACTATTCCCTTAAAGGACAACTATTAAAAATTAAAAAAATAAAAATTTTAGACCACTCCCTTGAAGGATGGCTAAGCCAAGATTTGTTATCAAGAATGACTTAAAATATTCTTGCATTGATTAGCTTCACATGACCTCAAGGCACCAACAATATCCCAATAAGGGCTTCCAAGATTGATCAACCTAAAACAAGAAAAAGAAATGATTAAATTTTGTCATGGTAACTCTCAGGTCACCTACAAAAGGGGCATATCATCACCACTAAGTAGGTTATGCTACCCACACACCTTAATTCCTTTTGCATTTTTCCACTCATATTCCCTCATAGTCAAGGGACTTTGAACTCACTTGACACAAGGTGATCATGACATTTCTCTACCAAATGAATGGTCGATACTACAACACATGAATAAGGCTCATACTCCTGAACCTCTTTATGTTGTGACGATGGTCTTTACCAATACAAGAGCATCACACCTCTTTCTTTCCCATCTTGATCACATGTTGATTTCTTTTTTAAGGTAGCATTTCCCAACAAGATTTGCGTAACTTCTCACCTAACTACCAATCTCCATTATTACATATTAAAGTTATGTGTTTAAGACTACTCTTAATATTAATAATATATTCTTCAATCTTCACACTCTACTACTACTAATAAACCATTTACCAACTAATTTATTTCATTCAACCTCAAGAGAAATGCAACCCACATGGATTCTCTAAATAGTAGTAAATCAAGAAACTATGAAATTAAACTTCTCATTCTTATCATGCACCATCACATATATGGAAAAATGCTACAATGAAACTAACTGCTCAACTATGCATGTACCTTAACAATATGGAAAAGTTATATCATAACACAATAAATATCACTAACAAAACCAAAAATAACATCACATAAAACTCATATATAATATAACATCATAACATCTCATAATACCAAAACCTCATACACACACACACACACACACACACACACACACACACACACACATAAAACATGCATATACATCAATGGATCATATCAACATCATCTCTCTCTCAAAGTACATCTCTCATCTTTAGCTTGTAGGCCAGAATATATATATAACAAAATCACAACACCATCTAGTCCAACTCAAGGCTATGGTGATGGTCATGAAAAGGTAGTATCATCACCACTCTCTACCTCTCTACATTTGTGTGAGCTAGAAGTTGTGGCATGTGTCATTGATCTCGCCTTCTCTCTAGCCTTAGAATATCTCTAAATCTATGGGAACTCCTTGATGGATCTCTCATAATAAGCAATCTCATCTAAAGAAGTATTGTACCTCACTACGGGTACCATCTACAATGAGCCCACCAAACCTACTATAGGACCCTATACTAGTCCCTGTGGTGGAAGAGGGGAGTAGCATGTCTTGTTGCTCTCAAAATATATCTCTCTACTATTAGTGTAGTAACCTCATCTTATAATGTCTTGACCTATCCTATCAGAGTAATCACTTAGTCTTGTAACGTCATAACCTATCCCTATAAGACCAACACCTATGCATATGCTACATCTTGGGCTTGTACAGATGCATCTCTCTCACTCATCACTCCTTATAAATCTAGTGGTGGCATCCTTAGAACCATGGGATGAAAACCTACCCACCACACATGATAAGCTACTATACATCTAAGATCTATCACACCTAGACCTGCTGGTAGTTCCTCAAAATCTAGCCCATCTATCTCTTAGAGTAAAGGAAGGGGTGCCTCTATATCATATCTCCTATATAGAAGAAATCCATGAGGCACATCCTATAACAAGCCAAATTATCTCCTAACCCATGCCACAGGTATCATCTCCAACTCTCTAGTTCATCTCCCTTTGACCCATATTATGCTCTGTAAACCAACAAGCTCCTTTACCTACCCTCTGAATGCAAGATATGTCAAGTATGGTCTCCAAACAATATATATAGGAATCAATCCATCAATTATATACCTATAATAATCAATGTCCCACACTATATCATCTACTCATGTCTGGGCCATAATCTCTCTCCACCATCTAAACCTAACCCTAAAAGTAGCTAAAATCATGACAGGTATCCCCAATGGCTATGTCACCACAATGTGCTCATATAACCAACAATGAAGTAAATGCCTAGTCGCTACAACCTCAGACCCCATAACTCTTTGTATAATTGTGTAAGAAAAGTTGGCCCCCATGTATACACTATTTGCTACTCAAGCATCTAAACTAAAACACCTATCAATGTAATAAGAAATCTCCCCCCATCTATGTCTGATAGTGGATATACTGTAATCCCTATCATCATCAAAATCATCAAATGGTGTTTCTCCTCATCAGTAGTATAAAGTGGCTCATATGTAAAGCTCACTATGTGAGGTCACGTTGATAACATGCTCTTTGAATAATTTAACCATATGAATGCCATGGTCCTCTCTCAAATAGGATAAGAGCTCCTCACATTGGAGTGGTAGTCATAAAATCTTATAAACATCCTCTAATGTCAAAGTCAACTCCCCAATAGGTAAATGGAAAGTGTTGGTGGTGTGATCCCACATCTCTATCAAAGCTATTATCAAAATCACATCACATGTAACCCTACAATATCATCTCACTCCTCTTAACCCTACTTCTACCATGTGCTCCCACTCATCCATAGTGACATCCATCCTCATCCTCATCCTCATCAATAGTGTAGGTAGTTGATCTTATAATGCTAACTCCTACCTAGCCTGCATCCACACACAAAATCACTACTTTAAGTCACATACTTTCCATTATAAACATCCTCTTTTAATCCATTCCCCTTTGGGAAAACTACTTCAGCCTAAGGCCCTCATCCAAGATATGTAGGCATCACTCAATCAACATGGGGTATTTTAAGGCTAGCTTAATCATTTACCCACCTAACTATCTAACCTATTAACCCACCCAAACCCTGGGCCTAATTACCTATTTTAAACCCTAGGCCAACCTGTCTATTATAAAACTCTAGCCCCCATGGCCTATTTTAAAACTCTAGGCCCCATGGATTATATCTTAAAACTCTAGGCCCAATGGCCTATATCTTACACACTCAGACCCATGGTCTATATATCATACCCTCAACCCTATCGCCTATCTTTTAAGCCCTAGGTCCCATGACCTATTTCAACCTCATTTTTGCCTAATCACTTGCCTTGATAATCTTATTTATAATCTCACCCCTTTTTCTCATCCCTTTGGGAGATCTACATTGGCTTGAGGCCCTAATTAGGGCTATGTAGGCAACGCTCAGTCAACATAAGGTCTTTTGTGGCTAGCTCAGTCATTAAGTTAATTCTACTAGTGCACCTATTCAACTAGGAATTCATAATTGGTCCTAACTCCTCCAATGACTAAAATTAGTTATATTTTGATCAATTCTGGTCTTATATGTTGACATTAGTGCCAATTGTTGATTGAAATTAACATTGTGTCAGCTAACATCAATAGACCTAATTGATGTTGGTGACTAATTCAGCCCTAAGGCCAAACCATCCACACCTAGATTTTAGGGTTTTTCCTATAAAATACCCCTAATGTCATGTCCCCTTTTTTAGTGGACATCGACTGACTTGATTATTAGCATATTATGTGACCTTCGTAGGCTGATAGGATGGATAGAGGGTCATGATGGACATTGGCTTGGCTTTGATTAGCAGAATTCCTACAATTGGCTTTCATTCAGGCTCTTTTAGACATGTTTACCTAAGCTCCTATTATTTAGGGATGTTTGACATGTAGTGGAGCACCCTTAATTGGGTATGGTCATGTGTGGAATCACTCCCTAATTCACCATCTTCAAACAGATCGAGGATCTGACATGTATTAAGGGAGATATTAATAATTGATTTGATTTAATCAAATATTAATTATTTGGTCTAATTTTAATTTAAAAACCCTAATTCTAAATTAAGAAAACCCTAATTAGGGCAAGCATATCTTTTTGAGGGTATAAGGGTTTCTCATGGGACATAATTTGATTATGCATTGATTATTGATATTGATTTTGAAGAATTCTTCTATGAAGACTGACCCAAGGGTTCTAGGATTCCATTTGCATTGGAGAACATCAACTCTTCAGTGTGTGCAATTTAGAGGCTATGAAATATCATCTGATCTATTATCGATTTGAGAGATAGCTTCATATAGAAGTTATCACAGAGCTTTATAGATTTGAGAGGTAACTTCATATAAAAGTTGTCACAGAGCTTTCTAGGTATTTATTTATTAGGTTTTTGATTCAATAAATTATATAGATAGAGATCTTCTGTATTAGAGCCATATATCTCGAGATCAAGGGTCTAACAAATAGGGTGTGCTTTATTGGTGGCCATACAAAGTTCATACAGATCTGTATATATTTGCATAGAGACCGACATCGGCAGGCAGAGATCCATAGATGACCAACATCGATCGTCTTCAGACCGATGTCATCAGAGAAGCCGATCGACAGAAATTGATGATGGTAGTTTATCAACCGACGATAGCCTTATAACCGATGTCAGTGACTGTGTGTTGACACAGCGAACCTGAGCAGTCCAAATTGCAAGTTTATTTCCAGTTTGCTAGAGTAAGCAGGTTTTTAAGACAATATTTTAATATTCTTTTATATGCATGTGAGAGGACTGTAATTGTAATCATCTGGAGGAATAAATAAGAGCATTGAATTGACATTTAAGAGATTATACTATGGGTTATTTATTTATTTGGAAATTAGTTTGGCAAAATCATATCTTTGTTCAGAGCTTTGTATTGCTATATATCAAAGTTTTTCTTATAAATAGGAGACCCTAAGAAAGGGATATTACAATGGTATCAGAGCTTTTTTGTTTTTCTAGATATCCCTATTAGAAAGGGACATTACAGTGGTATCAAAGCTTTTGTCTTTTGCATATCCCTATTGGTTGGGGATATTACAGTGGTATGAGAGTTTTTTGTCTTTTACATATCCCTATTGGAAGGGGATATTACAGTGGTATCAGAGCTTTTTGTGTTTCTATAGTCCCTAGTGGTTGGGGACATTACAGTGGTATCAGAGCTAAATCCTGCCATCCTGAGGGTTTGACAATCTTATGCAGCCACAAGACTTGGGACCACACAAGTATAACACATGCAGTAGAGCCTTGCTTGAAGGTACCCAGGTGTTAGATAAGCCACCAATCATCATGAGTGATAGACGCTAGGGTAGCCCACCCAGGGGCCATAGGTATGATGTTTATTAGGAAACCAGATAATTCCACTGTGCTATGATGACAGGCCAATAGCTGATGAATCAGACAATACAAAGACTCACTACTATGATAGAGAGGATGAACACACCTATTAGACATAATGGGGAACAAAGAGATAATAGGTGTGCTACTGTTAATAGGAGAAAGTTTTGTTTATACTGCAAAGGTCCATATGATGCCAATCACAATTATCTTTTGAGGCCTAAGGGCAAGGCATATCGTGTGATATGGGAGTATTATGAGGATTCAAAATTAGAAGATTTTGAACAGCATGATAGTTCTAAGGAGTTAGAGGTAGAGGCTTCAGAGCCCAAGATAGAGGCAATGAAGGTGGCTCACCGGGATTCTGAGAGACATGTGGATGAGCTTAGTCATGGGGATTTAAAATCTCAGTTAGTTACAGAGGATGAGGGAGCTAGAGATTGTGATGATGTGATAGTTTTAGCAATAGCTTCTTTAGAGTTAGATGAGGATGAGTCTGATGCTAGCATTCAGAGTGTGGAGGTATACTCAGAGGTTAGTACATTGAGTGTTGTTGGTGAGTATGTTCATATAGTTGTAGCCGAGGAACATGTTGTTGAGGCTAACACACCTATTTAGGATTTAGGAGTACCTAGTTTTGATGAGTTTGAGATACCAGTGGAGTCAGGTCTCCAGATTAATTCTTCTCACACAGATGACAGTGTGGTACAGTTGGTTGTGTCGCCTTTACAAATGGATCAATTGTGGTGTGTAGGGGAGTATGTTGATGCTTCCTCATATAATTTTTACTACACTAAATCATTCATGGAGTATTTTTTGGATAGTGTAGGTGTTCATCTGGACTCGCATAAAGTGATAGAAGGTGTTCTCATTTGAGGTACTAGTGCTATTAGCAGATTGGGTGGGGAGATTAAGGTGATCCTTTCTACTATGCTACCTCATAGGGACTTTGACGTGGGGCTTGTTGAGCAGATTGCATAGGGTCCTATCCAACCTACAGCCACTTAGAGTCAGAGATTCAAGCTATTTGTTTATTCCCAATTTAGTGATGATGAGACAGTAGCAGAGTTTGGGGGTTCCTACTGACATTATACGATAGGATATGCTCATTATTTTTCTTTTGACCTAGAGTTAGATGATTTGATTTCATGTAGGTGTGGATTGGATCCAATTTCTTACCATCCATTATGGGATGGATTGGCACCATCTTCTGTAGATGGAATTGGTAGAAGTAAGTTACACAAACTGTAGTATCGACACATCTAGGGTAGTTGTGATTTTAGAGATTGGTTGAGTTGCATTCACCAGTTTGATTGTGGATTCCTCTTGGTTATATTTCAGAGAATATTACAGGAACTTGCATTGATTAACAGCAGTGTAGAGCATAACTACATTTGGGATCTAGGTGGATCGAGTGGTTCATTGTTTCAATATTGCTTAGGGACAAGTAATTTCAGGAGGGGTGGATTGTCATGTCCTCTTTTTTAGTGGACATTGACAAACTTGATGATTAGCCTATTATGCGACCCTCGTAGGTTGATAGGATGGATAGAGGGTCATGATGGAGATTGGCTTGGCTTCGATTAGTAGAATTCCTATAGTTGGCTTTCATTTAGGCTCTTTCAAACATGTTTGCTTGAGCTCCTATTATTTAGGGATGTTTGACATGCAGCGGAGCACCCTTATTTGGGTATGGTCATGTGTGGAATCACTCCTTGATTCACCAAATTTAGACGGATCAAGGATCTGACATGTATTGAGGGAGATATTAATATTTGATTTGATTTAATCAAATATTAATTATTTGGTCTAATTTTAATTTAGAAACCCTAATTCTAAATTAAGAAAAACTTAATTAGGGAAAGCATATCTTTTTGAGGGTATAAGGGTTTCTCATGGGAGAGAATTTGATTATGCATTGATTATTGATATTGATTTTGAAGAATTCTTCTGTGAAGACTGAGCCAAGGGTTCCAGGATTCCATTTGCATTGGAGAACATCGACTATTTAGTGTGTGCGATTCAGAGGCTGTGAAATATTAGCTGATCTATTGCTGATTTGAGAGATAGCTTCATATAGAAGTTATCATAGAGGTTTACAAATTTTAGAGGTAACTTCATACAAAAGTTGTCACAGAGCTTTCCAGGTATTTATTTATTAGGTTTTTGATTCAATAAATTATACAGAAAGTGATCTTCTATATTAGAGCCATATACCTCGAGATCAGGGGTCCAACAAACATGGTGTGCTTTATTGGTGGCCATACGAAGTTCGTACAAATCTGTATAGATTTGTACAAAGACCGACATCGGCAAGCAGAGATCCAAAGATGACCAACATCAGTCGTCTTTAGATCGATGTTGACAGAGAAGCTGATCCACAAAAACTGATGACGGTAGTTTATCGACTGACGACAGCCTTATAATGGACGTCGGTGACTATGTGTCGACACATCGAACCTGAGCAGTCCAAATTGCAAGTTTATTTCCAATTTGCTAGAGTAATCAGGTTTTTAAGACAATATTTTAATATCCTTTTATATGCATATGAGAGGACTATAATTGTAATCATCTGGATGAATAAATAAGAGCATTGAATTGATAATTAAGAGATTATACTATGGGTTATTTATTTATTTGGAAATTATTTTGGCAAAATCATATCTTTGTTCAGAGCTTTGTATTACTATATATTAGAGTTTTTATTATAAATAGGAGACCCTAAGAAAGGGATATTATAGTGGTATCAGAGCTTTTGTGTCTTTCTCATATCTCTATTAGTAGGGGATATTATAGTGGTATCAGAGCTTTTTTGTTTGTCTAGATATCCCTATTTGAAAGGGACATTATAGTGGTATCAGAGCTTTTGTCTTTTGCAAATCCCTATTGGTTGGGGATATTACAGTGGTATGAGAGTTTTTTGTCTTTTACATATCCCTATTGGAAGTGGATATTACAGTGGTATCAAAGATTTTTGTGTTTTTATAGTCCCTATTGGTTGGAGACAGTACAATGGTATCAGAGCTAAATCCTACCATCCTGAGGGTTTGACAATCTTATGCAGCCACAAAAAGTTGGGACCACATAGGTATAACACATGCAGTAGAGCCTTGCTTGAAGGTACCTAGGTTTTAGATTAGCAAGCGATCATCATGAGTGACAGAAGTGAGGGTAACCCACCCAGGGGCCATAGATATGATGTTGATCAGGACACCAGAGAATTCCATCGTGCTATGATGACAGGCTAATAGTTGATGAATCAGACAATACAGAGAGTCACTACTATGATAAAGAGGATGAACACACCTATTAGATAGAATGGGGAACAAGGAGATAATAGGTGTGCTACTGTTAATAGGAGAAAGCTTTACTTATACTACAAAGGTCCATATGATGCCAGTCACAATTGTCTTTTGAGGCCTAAGGGCAAGGCATATCGTGTGATATGGGAGTATTATGAGGATTTGAAATCAAAAGATTTTGAACAGCTTGATAGTTCTAAGGAGTAAGAGGCAGAGGCTTCAAAGCCCAAGATAGAGGTAATGAAGCTGGCTCACCAAGATTCAGAGAGACATGTGGATGAGCTTAGCCATGGGGATTCAAACTCTTAGTTAGTTGCAGAGGATGAGGAGGCTAGAGATTAGGATGATGTGATAGTTTTAGTAGTAGCTTCTTAAGAGTTAAATGAGGATGAGTCTAACGCTGGCATTTAGAGTGTCGAGGTATACTCAAAGGCTAGTACATTAAGTGTTGTTGGTGAGTACGTTCCTATAGTTGTAGCTAAGGAACATGTTGTTAAGGTTGACAAACCTATTCAAGAGTTGGGAGTACCTGGTTCTGATGAGTTTGAGATACCAGTGGAGTCGAGTCTTTAGATTGATTCTTCTCACACAGATGATAGTGTCGTATAGTTGGTTGTGCCACCTTTATAGAGGGATCAGTTGTGGTGTGTGGGGGAGTATGTTGATGCTTCCTCATATAATTTTTACTACACTAAATCATTCATGGAGTATTTGCTAGATAGTGCAGGTGTTCATCTGGACTCGCATAAAGTGATAGAAGGTGTTCTCATTTGAGGTACTAGTGCTATTAGTAGATTGGGTGGGGAGATTATAGTAATCCTTTCTACTATGCTACCTCACAGGGACTTTGAGGTGGGGTTTGCTGAGTAGATTGCACAGGGTCCTATCCAGCCTATAGCCACTCAGAGTTAGAGATTGGAGCTATCTGCTAATTCCCAGTTCAGTGATGGTGAGACAGTATCAAAGTTTGGGGGTTCCTATCGACATTATACGATAGGATATGCTCATTATTTTCCTTTTGACCCAGAGTTAGATGATTTGATTTGACACAGGTGTAGATCGGATCCAGTTTCTTACCATCCATTATGGGATGGCTTGGCACCATCTTCTATAGATGGAATTGGTAGAAGTAAGTTACACAAACTGTAGTATTGACACATCCAGGATAGTTGTGATTTTAGAGATTGGTTGAGTTGCATTCACCAGTTTGATTGTGGATTCATCTTGGTTATATTTCAGAGGATATTGTAGGAACTTGCATTGATTAACAACAGTGTAGAGCATAACTACATTTGGGATCCAAGTGGATTGAGTGGTTCATTGTTCTGAGATTGCTTGGGGACAAGCAATTTAAGGAGGGCTAGATTGTCATGTCTCCTTTTTTAGTGGACATTGATAGACTTGATGATTAGCCTATTATGCGACCCTCGTAGACTGATAGGATGGATAGAGGGTCATGATGGAGATTGGCTTGGCTTCGATTAGCAGAATTCCTACAATTGGCTTTCATTCAGGCTCTTTCAAACATGTTTGCCTAAGCTCCTATTATTTAGGGATGTTTGACATGCAGCGAAGAACAATTATTTGGGTATGGTCATGTGTGGAATCACTCCCTGATTCACAAGCTTTAGACAGATCAAGGATCTGACATGTATTGAGGGAGATATTAATATTTGATTTGATTTAATAAAATATTAACTATTTGGTCTAATTTTAATTTAGAAACCCTAATTCTAAATTAAAAAAACCCTAATTAGGGAAAGCATATCTTTTTGAGGGTACAAGGGTTTCTCATGGGAGAGAATTTGATTATGCATTGATTATTGATATTGATTTTGAAGAATTATTCTGTGAAGACTGAGCCAAGGGTTCCAGGATTCCATTTGCATTAGAGAACATCAAATCTTTAGTGTGTGTGATTTAGAGGCTATGAAATCTTAGCTGATCTATTGCCAATTTGAGAGATAGCTTCATACAGAAGTTATCACAGAGGTTTACAGATTTGAGAGGTAACTTCATACAGAAGTTGTCACAGAGCTTTCTAAGTATTTACTTATTAGGTTTTTGATTCAATAAATTATACATATAGAGATCTTCTATATTAGAGCCATAGATCTCAAGATCAGGGGTCCAACAAAGAGGGTGTGCTTTATTGGCAGACGTATGAAGTTTGTACATATCCGTATAGACTCGCACAGAGATTGACATCGACAGGGAGAGATCCACAAATGACCGACATTGGCTATCTTCAAACCAATGTTGATAGAGAAGCCAATCAATAGAAATTGACAATGGCAGTTTATCGATTGATGATGGCCTTATAACTGATGTCGGTGACTGTGTGTCGACACAGTTAACCTGAGCAGTCCAAATTACAAGTTTATTTCTAGTTTGCTAGAGTAATCAAGTTTTAAGACAATATTTTAATATTCTTTTATATGAATGTGAGAGGACTGTAATTGTAATCATCTGGACAAATAAATAAGAGCATTGAATTGACAGTTAAGAGATTATACTGTGGGTTATTTATTTATTTGGAAATTATTTTGGCAAAATCATATCTTTGTTCAAAGCTTTGTATTGCTATATATCAGAATTTTTCTTATAAACAGGAGACCCTAAGAAAGGGATATTATAGTGGTATCAGAGATTTTGTGTCTTTCTCATATCTCTATTAATAGGGGATATTACATTGGTATCAGAGCTTTCTTGTTTGTCTAGATGTCCCTATTGGAAAGGGACATTACAGTGGTATCACAGCTTTTGTCTTTTGCATATCCCTATTGGTTGGGGATATTACAGTGGTATGAGAATTTTTTGTCTTTTGCATATCCCTATTGGAAGGGGATATTACAGTGGTATCAGAGATTTTTGTGTTTTTATAGTCCCTATTGGTTGGGGACATTATATTGGTATCATAGCTAAATCCTACCATCCTGAGGGTTTGACAATCTTATGCAGCCACAAGAGTTAGGACCACATAGGTATAACACATGTAGTAGAGCCTTGCTTGAAGGTACCCAGGTGTTAGATCAGCCACCAATCATAATGAGTGATAGACGTGAGGGTAGCCCACCCAAGGGCCACAAGTATGATGTTGATCATGACACTAGAGAATTTCATTGTGCTATGATGATAGGCCAACAGCTGATGAATCATACAGAGACTCACTACTATGATAGAGAGGATGAATAGACCTATTAGATAGAATGGGGAATAAGGAGATAATAGGTGTGTTACTGTTAATAGGAAAAAGCTTTGCTTATACTGCAAAGGTCCATATGATGCCAATCACAATTATCTTTTGAGGCCTAAGGTTAAGGCATATCGTGTGATATGGGAGTATTATGAGGATTCAAAATCAGAAGATTTTGAACAGCATGATAGTTCTAAGGAGTCAGAGTTAGAGGCTTTAGAGCCCAAGATAGAGGCAATGAAGGTGGCTCACTAGGATTCTGAGAGACATGTGGATGAGCTTAGTCATGGGGATTCAGACTCTTAGTTAGTTGCAAAGGATGAGGGAGCTAGAGATTGTGATGATGTTATAGTTTCAGTAGCAACTTCTTCAGAGTTAGATGAGGATGAGTCTGAAGCTAGCATTCAGAGTGTGGAGGTATACTCAGAGGTTAGTACATTGAGTGTTGTTGGTGAGTACATTCCTATAGTTATAGCTGAGGAACATGTTGTTGAGGCTAACACACCTATTCAAGATTTAGGAGTACCTAATTCTAATGAGTTTGAGATACCAATGGAGTCGAGTCTCCAGATTGATTCTTCTCACATAGATGATAGTGTGGTAGAGTTGGTTGTGCTACCTTTACAGAGGGATCAGTTGTGGTGTGCAGGGGAGTATGTTGATGCTTCCTCATATAATTTTTACTGCACTGAATCATTCATGGAGCATTTACTGGATAGTGCAGGTGTTTGTTTAGACTCACATAAAGTGACAGAAGGTGTTCTCATCTAAGGTACTAGTGCTATTAGTAGATTGGGTGGGGAGATTATAGTGATCCTTTCTACTATGCTACCTCACAGGGACTTTGAGGTGGGGATTTTTGAGTAGATTGCATAGGGTCCTATCTAGCCTACAGCCACTTAGAGTCAGAGATTGGAGCTATTTGCTGATTCCCAGTTTAGTGATGGTGAGACAATAACAGAGTTTGGGGGTTCCTACCAACATTATACAGTAGGATATGCTCATTATTTTTCTTTTGACCCAGAGTTAGATGATTTGATTTCATGCAAGTGTGGATCAGATCCAGTTTCTTACCATCCATTATGGGATGGCTTGGCACCATCTTCTATAGATGGAATTGGTAGAAGTAAGTTACACAGACTGCAGTATCGACACATCTAGGGCAATTGTCATTTTAGAGATTGGTTGAGTCACTTTCACCAGTTTGATTGTGGATTCCTCTTGGTTATATTTCAGAGGATATTGCAGGAACTTGCATTGATTAACAGCAGTGCAGAACATAACTACATTTGGGATCTAGGTGGATCGAGTGGTTCATTGTTTCGAGATTACTTGGGGACAAGCAATTTTAGGAGGGGCAGATTGTCATGTCCCCTTTTTTAGTGGACATCGACATACTTGATGATTAGCCTATTATGTGACCCTCATAGGCTGATAGGATGGATAAAGGGTCATGATGGAGATTGGCTTGGCTTCGATTAGCAGAATTCCTATAGTTACTTTCATTCATTCTCTTTTAGACAAATTTTCCTGAGCTCCTATTATTTAGGGATGTTTGACATGCAGCAGAGCACCCTTATTTGGGTATGGTCATGTGAGGAATCACTCCCTGATTCACCAGCTTCAGACAGATTAAGGATCTGACATGTATTGAGGGAGATTCATATTTGATTTGATTTAATCAAATATTAATTATTTGGTCTAATTTTAATTTAGAAACCCTAATTCTAAATTAAGAAAACCCTAATTAGGGAAAGCATATCTTTTTGAGGGTATAAGGGTTTCTTATGGGAGAGAATTTGATTATGCATTGATTATTGATATTGATTTTGAAGAATTCTTCTGTGAAGACTCAGCCAAGGGTTCCAGGATTCCATTTGCATTGGAGAATGTCAACTCTTCAATGTGTGAAATTCAAAGGGTGTGAAATATTAGCTGATTTACTATCGATTTGAGAGATAGCTTCATACAGAAGTTATCACAGAGGTTTACAAATTTGAGAGGTAACTTCATACAGAAGTTATCACAGAGCTTTCTAGGTATTTATTTATTAGGTTTTTGATTCAATAAATTATATAGATAGAGATATTCTATATTAGAGCCATATATCTCGAGATCAGGGGTCCAAAAAAAGGGTGTGCTTTATTGGCAGTTGTATGAAGTTCGTACAGATCTATATAGATTTGCATAGAGACTGACATCGGCAAGTAGAGATCCACAGATGACCGACATCGGCCATCTTCAGACTGACGTCGATAGAGAAGCCAACTGACAGAAATTGACAATGATAGTTTATCAACTAATTACGGCCTTATAACTGACGTCGGTGACTGTGTGTCGACACAGTGAACCTGAGCAATCCAAATTGCAAGTTTATTTCAAGTTTGCTAGAGTAATCAGGTTTTTAAGACAATATTTTAATATTCTTTTATATGCATGTGAGAGGACTGTAATTGTAATCATCTGGATGAATAAATAAGAGCATTGAATTGACAGTTAAGAGATTATACTATGGGTTATTTATTTATTTGGAAATTATTTTGGCAAAATCATATCTTTGTTCAGAGCTTTGTATTGCTATATATCAGAGTTTTTCTTATAAATAGGAGACCCTAAGAAAGGGATATTACAGTGGTATCAGAGCTTTTGTGTCTTTCTCATATCTCTATTAGTAGGGGATATTACAGTGGTATCAGAGCTTTTGTCTTTTGCATATCCCTATTGGTTGGGGATATTACAATGGTATGAGAGTTTTTTTTGTCTTTTTCATATCCCTATTAGAAGGGGATATTACAATGGTATCAGAGCTTTTTGTGTTTTTATAGTCCCTATTGGTTGGGGACATTTCAGTGGTATCAGAGCTAAATCCTGCCATCCTGAGGGTTTAACAATATTATGCAGCCAAAAGAGTTGGGACCATACAAGTATAACACATGTAGTAGAGACTTGCTTGAAGGTACCCAGGTGTTAGATCAGCCACCAATCATCATGAGTGACAAACATGAGGGTAGCCCACCTAGGGGCCACAGGTATGGTGCTGATCAAGACACCATAGAATTCCACTGTGCTATGATGATAGACCAATAACTGATGAATCAGATAATACAGAGACTCACTACTATGATAGAGAGGATGAACACACCTATTAGATAGAATGGGGAACAAGGAGATAACATGTGTGCTACTATTAATAGGAGAAAGCTTTGCTTATACTGCAAAGGTCCATATGATTCCAATCACAATTGTCTTTTGAGGCCTAAAGGCAAGGCATATCGTGTGATATGGGAGTATTATGAGGATTCAAAATCAAAAGATTTCAAACAACATGATAGTTTTAAGGAGTCAAAGGCAGAGGCTTTAGAGCCCAAGATAGAGGCAATGAAGGTGGCTCACCAGGATTCTGAGAGACATGTGGATGAGCTTAGTCATGGGGATTTAGACTCTCAGTTAGTTGCAGAGGATGAGGGAGCTAGAGATTGTGATGATGTGATAGTTTTAGTAGCAACTTCTTCAGAGTTAGAAGAGGATGAGTTCGATGCTGGCATTCAGAGTGTGGAGGTATACTCAGTTAGTACATTGAGTGTTGTTGGTGAATATGTTCTTATAGTTGTAGCTGAGGAACATGTTGTTGAGGCTGATACACCTATTCAAGATTTGGGAGTACCTGGTTCTAATGAGTTTGAGATACTAGTGGAGTTGAGTCTCTAGATTGATTCTTCTCACACAGATGATAGTGTGGTATAGTTGGTTGTGCTGCCTTTATAGAGGGATCAGTTGTGGTGTGTAGGGGAGTATGTTGATGCTTCCTCATATAATTTTTACTACACTGAATCATTCATGGAGTATTTGCTAGATAGTGCAAGTGTTTGTCTGGACTCGCATAAAGTGACAGAAGGTGTTTTCATTTGAGGTACTAGTGCTATTAGCAGATTGGGTGGGGAGATTATAGTGATCCTTTCTACTATGCTACCTCATAGGGACTTTGAGGTGGGGTTTGTTGAGTAGATTGCATAGGGTCCTATCCAGCCTACAACCACTCAAAGTCAGAGATTGGAGCTATCTGCTGATTCCCAGTTTAGTGATGGTGAGACAGTAGCAGAGTTTGGGGGTTCCTATCGACATTATACAGTAGGATATGCTCATTATTTTTCTTTTGACCCAGAGTTAGATGATTTGATTTCACACAGGTGTAGATCGGATGCAGTTTCTTACCATCCATTATGGGATGGCTTGGCACCATCTTCTATAAATGGAATTGGTAGAAGTAAGTTACATAGACTACAGTATCGACACATCTAGGGCAATTGTGATTTTAGAGATTGGTTGAGTTGCATTCACCAGTTTGATTGTGGATTCCTCTTGGTTATATTTTAGAGGATATTACAGGAACTTGCATTGATTAACAGTAGTGCAGAACATAACTACATTTGGGATCCAGGTGGACCGAGTGGTTCATTGTTCTGAGATTGCCTGGGGACAAGCAATTTCATGAGGGACAGATTGTCATGTCCCCTTTTTTAGTGGACATCAACAAACTTGATGATTAGCCTATTATGCGACCCTCGTAGGCTGATGGGATTGATAGAGGGTCATGATGGAGATTGGCTTGGCTTTGATTAGCTAAATTCCTATAGTTAGCTTTCATTTAGGCTCTTTTAGACATGTTTGCCTGAGCTCCTATTATTTAGTGATGTTTGACATGCAGTGGAGCACCCTTATTTGGGTATGGTCATGTGCAGAATCACTCCCTGATTCACCAGCTTCAGACAGATTGAGGATCTGACATGTATTGAGGGAGATATTAATATTTGATTTGATTTTATCAAATAATAATTATTTGGTCTAATTTTAATTTAGAAATCCTAATTCTAAATTAAGAAAACCCTAATTAGGGCAAGCATATCTTTTTGAGGGTATAAGGGTTTCTCATGGGAGAGAATTTGATTATGCATTGATTATTGATATTGATTTTGAAGAATTCTTCTGTGAAGACTGAGCCAAGGGTTCCAGGATTCCATTTGCATTGGAGAACATCAACTCTTTAGTGTGTGTGATTTAGAGGCTATGAAATATCAACTGATCTATTGCCGATTTGAGAGATAGCTTCATACAGAAGTTATCACAGAGGTTTACAGATTTGAGAGGTAACTTCATACAGAAGTTGTCATAGAGCTTTTCAGGTATTTATTTATTAGGTTTTTGATTCAATAAATTATAATGATAGAGATCTTTTTTATTAGAGCCATATATCTTGAGATCAAGGGTCCAACAAATAGGGTGTGCTTTATTGGCGGTTATACAAAGTTCATACAGATCTGTATAGATTCACACAAAGACCGACATCGGTAGGTAGAGTTCCATAGATGACTGACATCGACCGTCTTTAGACCGACATCGACAGAGAAGCCAACTGATAGAAATTGATGATGGTAGTTTATCGACTAAAAATGGCCTTATAACTGATGTCGGTGACTGTGTGTCAACATAGCGAACCTGAGCAGTCCAAATTACAAGTTTATTTCCAATTTGCTAGAGTAATCAAGTTTTTAAGATAATATTTTAATATTCTTTTATATGCATGTGAGAGGAATCTAATTGTAATCATCTGGATGAATAAATAAGAGCATTGAATTGATAGTTAAGAGATTATATTGTGGGTTATTTATTTATTTAGAAATTATTTTGGCAAAATCATATCTTTGTTTAGAGCTTTGTATTGCTATATATCAGAGTTTTTCTTATAAACAGGAGACCATAAGAAAGGGATAATATAGTGGTATCAGAGCTTTTGTGTCTTTCTCATATCTCTATTAGTAGGGGATATTACAGTGGTATCAGAGTTTTTTTGCTTGTCTAGATATCCCTATTGGAAAGGGACATTACAGTGGTATCAGAGCTTTTGTCTTTTGCATATCCCTATTGGTTGGGGATATTATAGTGGTATGAGAGTTTTTTGTCTTTTGCATATCCCTATTGGAAGGGGATATTATAGTGGTATCAGAGCTTTTTGTGTTTTTATAGTCCCTATTGGATGGGGACATTACAGTGGTATCAGAGCTAAATCCTGCCATCTTGAGGGTTTGACAATCTTATGCAGCCACAAGAGTTGGGACCACACAGGTATAACACATGCATTAGAGCCTTGCTTGAAGGTACCCAGGTGTTAGATCAGCCACCGATCATCATGAGTGATAGATGTGAGGGTAGCCCACCTAGGGGCCACAGGTATGATGTTGATCAGGACACTAGAGAATTCCATCGTGCTATGATGATAGGCGAATAGCTAATGAATCAGACAATACAGACACTCACTACTATGATAGAGAGGATGAACACACCTATTAGATAGAATGGGGAACAAGGAGATAACAAGTGTGCTACTGTTAATAGGAGAAAGCTTTGCTTATATTGCAAAGGTCCATATGATGCCAATCACAATTGTCTTTTGAGGCCTAAGGGCAAGGCATATTGTGTGATATGGGAGTATTATGAGGATTTGAAATCAAAAGATTTTGAACGGCATGATAGTTCTAAGGAGTTAGAGGTAGAGGCTTCAGAGCCCAAGATAGAGGCAATGAAGGTGGCTCATCGAGATTCTGAGAGACATGTGGATGAGCTTAGTCATGGGGATTTGGACTCTCAGTTAGTTACAGAGAATGAGGGTGTTGGAGATTGTGATGATTTGATAGTTTTAGTAGTAGCTTCTTTAGAGTTAGATGAGGATGAGTCTGATGTTGGCATTCAGAGTGTGGAGGTATACTCAGAGGTTAGTACATTGAGTGTTGTTGGTGAGTACATTCTTATAGTTGTAGCTGAGGAACATGTTGTTGAGGCTGACACACCTGTTCAAGATTTGGGAGTACCTGGTTTTGATGAGTTTGAGATACTAGTGGAGTCAAGTCTCCAAATTGATTCTTCTCATAGAGATGACAGTGTGGTACAGTTGGTTGTGCCACCTTTAGAGAGGGATCAATTGTGGTGTGCGAGGGAGTATGTTGATGCTTCTTCATATAATTTTTTTTGCACTAAATCATTCATGGAGTATTTGCTAGATAGTGCAGGTGTTCATCTGGACTCACATAAAGTGACAGAAGGTGTTCTCATCTGAGGTACTAGTGTTATTAACAAATTAGGTGCAGAGATTATAGTGATCCTTTCTACTATGCTACCTCACAGGGACTTTGATGTGGGGTTTGTTGAGTAGATTACACAGGGTCCTATCCAGTCTATAACCACTCAGAGTCAGAGATTGGAGCTATTTAATGATTCCCAGTTCAGTGATGGTGAGACAGTAGCAGAGTTTGGGGGTTCCTACCAACATTATATGGTAGGATATGCTCATTATTTTTCTTTTGACCTAGAGATAGATGATTTGATTTCACATAGGTGTGGATCAGATCCAGTTTCTTACCATCCATTATGGGATGGCTTAGCACCATCTTCTGTAGATGGAATTGGTAGAAGTAAGTTAACTAGACTGTAGTATCGACACATTTAGGGAAGTTGTGATTTTAGAGATTGGTTGAGTTGCATTCACCAGTTTGATTGTGGATTCCTCTTGGTTATATTTTAGAGGATATTATAGGAACTTGCATTGATTAACAGTAGTGCAGAGCATAACTACATTTGGGATCCAAGTCGATTGAGTGGTTCATTGTTCTGAGATTGCTTGGGGACAAGCAATTTTAGGAGGGGCAGATTGTCATGTCCCCTTTTTTAGTGGACATCGATAGACTTGATGATTAGCCTATTATGCGACCCTCGTAGGCTGATATGATGGATAGAGGGTCATGATGGAGATTGGCTTGGCTTTGATTAGTAGAATTCCTATAGTTGGCTTTCATTTAGGCTCTTTTAGACATGTTTGCCTAAGCTCCTATTATTTATGGATGTTTGACATGCAGTGGAGCACCCTTATTTGGGTATGGTCATGTGCAGAATCACTCCCTGATTCACCAGCTTTAGACAGATTGAGGATCTGACATGTATTGACGGAGATATTAATATTTGATTTGATTTTATCAAATATTAATTATTTGGTCTAATTTTAATTTAGAAATCCTAATTCTAAATTAAGAAAACCCTAATTAGGGCAAGCATATCTTTTTGAGGGTATAAGGGTTTCTCATGGGAGAGAATTTGATTATGCATTGATTATTGATATTGATTTTGAAGAATTCTTCTGTGAAGACTGAGCCAAGGGTTCCAGGATTCCATTTGCATTGGAGAACATCAACTCTTTAGTGTGTGTGATTTAGAGGCTATGAAATATCAACTGATCTATTGCCGATTTGAGAGATAGCTTCATACAGAAGTTATCACAGAGGTTTACAGATTTGAGAGGTAACTTCATACAGAAGTTGTCACAGAGCTTTCCAGGTATTTATTTATTAGGTTTTTGATTCAATAAATTATATAGATAGAGATCTTCTGTATTAGAACCATATATCTCGAGATCAGGGGTCCAACAAATAGGGTGTGCTTTATTGGCAGCCATACGAAGTTCGTATAGATACGTATAGAGTCGCATAGAGACCGACATTGGTAGGCAAAGATCCACAGATGACTAAATTTGGCCATCTTCAGACTAACATCGATAGAGAAGCCGATCGAAAGAAACCGATGATGGTAGTTTATCAACAGACGATGGTGTTATAACCGACGTCGGTGATTGTGTGTCGACACAGCGAACCCAAGCAGTCCAAATTGCAAGTTTATTTCTAGTTTGCCAGAGTAATCAGGTTTTTAAGACAATATTTTAATATTATTTTATGTGCATGTGAGAGGACTGTAATTGTAATCATCTGGATGAATAAATAAGAGCATTGAATTGACAGTTAAGAGATTATACTATCGGTTATTTATTTATTTGGAAATTATTTTGGCAAAATCATATCTTTATTCAAAGCTTTGTATTGCTATATATTAGAGTTTTTCTTATAAACATGAGAACCTAAGAAAGGGATATTACAGTGGTATTAGAGCTTTTGTGTCTTTCTCATATCTCTATTAGTAGGGGATATTACAGTGGTATCTGAGCTTTTTTGTTTGTATAGATATCCCTATTGGAAAGGGACCTTACACCTAACCCCCCCTCAAAACCACCCAAAATTACCCTTACCCCATCCATTAATCCATTACTTACCCTCTATCACCCCACACACTCACATTTCCCCTAACTAACAAATTTAGATCAAATCCTAAATTCAAACATAAAAATAAAACTTAAGCCACTTCCTATCCCATCTCTCCATCTCCTCTAAGCTAAAATGGCTGGAACCTATTATGGAATACCTCTAAATGGGTCCTCTCCTACCTAGGACATCTCTAACCACACACTCACTCAGTCAAACCATGACCCACCAAGTGATAAATCACACTTTACCTCTCACACACTCTTCTCAACCAAGCACCTCTTGCCACCTCACCACAATAGGACAAGCTCTGAATGTTTTACCTTGCATGACACTTAAATATCTAAATTTTTCCAATCCAATGTCACAAATGACTTTTGGTGGGCTTCTAAATCCATTTTTGTTAGATTTGGTCTCCCATTGACATTAATAGTCTCACCCTAAGCCATTGATGTTGGCATATTTGCTACTAACATCAGTGACTTAACTAACATCAGTCACCTTAAAATTAGGGTTTCCAACCCCAACCACCACCTTTTGTAAAATCACCCTACTTTCATGCCTTTAATAATTTACATAGACTCCTTGTGGGGCCACTTAGAGATCACATATATCTCCCCACCCATGATAACCCACTTTGGAGATCACATATATCACCTCAACCATGACAACTGACCTTAAATACCACCTAAATCTTCACCTGTGATGACTCTAACTAGAGATCATGAATATCTCCTCAACTAATGACCCTTTTACAACAACCTTGCATTGATTGTCTTGGCAACTTATGCTACCTCACCATTATTAGCTATTGTACACACACATGTATATCAGGTGTTTTAGATTATGAACTTATTAGTTTCATCACTTGTAACCTTTATTTTTCTAGGAGCACTTCTTACCTTGGATACCTAGAACACATGGACCATTGGAGCTATAAATTTGATTGATTTAACCCCATTAGTTATCACTAATAAGTTATAGTTTGGTTATTTCTATCCAAGTCCTCCTCACCTTTACCTATTATTAATTGTGTTGATTATAACTAGTAGTATACCCAAAAACAATAATGTTACCACATTCTCACTCATCACTCACCCCAACTAGTATCTAATTCCATATTCTCATTTAACTACCTATCAAATTGGTATGCAATTTTAGATTCTCCTCCATCAGTTTCTATTTTGAGGGGGGATATCTCATCCCATACCTTAAACATCCAACTCCTATTTTTGTCTTAAAATTTGTTAGTTAAAAAATAGCTATATATTCCTAACTAACTACATTATTTATAACCTTGCATTTATATCATTTTCTAATGGACACCACACTTGGCAAGAGAAGGAACAAAAAATGGGCTAAACATAGCCCTTTTATCTATTCTTATGCCACTTATGTTGATCAATCCTTGGTCGATGTCCGTGGGATCACCGACATAAATTACTTAACCAAGATTCCAAGTTGGCCTTCAAGTTAGTAAATCAACAAGTTAGATCAAGTCAGACAGATAGAGTTAAAAAATAATAATCATTCATGCACAAGCTTTGGGCATTTAGAGTATTCTACATCACTTTCTACATCCAAGCTTACTAGTACTCTTCACAAATAAATCTAGATCAAGAATTGATATACTATATAGAGCTTGGATTATTGAGAACCAATATCACATGCTTGTATGTTCCATTCATGTATCAGTTTAACAAGCCTCATTAGAGCCATCTATTTGGTAATCATGGTTCACTCATTTTATTAGCTAAGTATATCTCTATGTTTTGTAAACATTCAAACAATTATTTTATAATTATTTTACATTATACTATTAATCATTTTACGAACCTCAACTCCACCCTTGTGAAGGAGTTGTAAATCTTCCCCACCTATTTTTCTCTACTTCAAACATACCCACCCTCTGTATAGACCCATCTAAGTTTTACCCACTCCCTAAAACTCTTTCCAACCTCACAAACATCACCAAAATCTATCCCTCATCTTAGAAAAGTCTCTTTCAACCTCCTAAGAAGTCACTACCCCAACCAACATTGGTTACATATCTAACATTGGTCATATTTTGCTTACCAATATTGATAGCCTAATCAGTGTCTGTAACTATGTATTTCCTCCAACCTCCCTAAGCTTACCCAAACAACCTCCCAAACAAAAAATAGACATATCACCTACTATCACTCTCTATTGCACTCAAACTACAAGAATAGTAAAATATCTCTCTTTTACTCTCTTTTTCTTTTCATTTTTCTATTCATTTCCATTTTTTTTTTCAAAAAGTGGACTGTCATCCCCAAGGAAGATTGACACTTATAGGAAGAAGTGCATATCTTAGTATCCCACTCATTTATCTCTTAAAAAATATTTTGGTGGTAGTAATTTCTTATTCATAGGTATTCCTCCCTATCCAAAGAGGAGTGCTCAATATCATTTGGATACAATCACAACCAATCTAGGTTCTCTCTAATCTCTTATCCCTACCCTTCTCTATTTCTCCTTAAACATGAAATAGGTTCAAAATTTAGTGAAACAGTTATGACCCCATTGTGAGTGGCTTATTTAATGGGATGAAGTATGCTCATCCTTACATCACCTATTTTATCATGATAACAAATCCAAGGGAACAATCAACTATAGTGGGTTCCAAGCACCTGAACCTAACATAGAAGCCTATGAGATAATGTGGAGAGATGAATAGTCATACTTACTAGATTACTTATGGGTCCATACATTCTATGGGACTTTATGAACTTGGGAATGATCATAGTATGTTCATAAAGAATGAAAAATGGGTACTACATTATGGCATATATTGAAGGAGAACATGAAATTGACACTATCTTATTCTTCTCCAAAGATGGATCTACGCCTCACTCTCCAAGTCATATGTGAAGCAGTTGTAGGTGACCCAAGTCCCCATGAAAATTTCCTATGAAGTATCCATCATGTCCCTAAAAAAACTTTACATCACTTTATGAACCTTTAGCATAATTTATTTCTACACCATAACTAGTCCTTGATCAGGTTCAATGCAAAGAGATACATTTAAGAAAATAAAAAATAGTGTTTTAATTAGAAGAAGGTGAAGGATCCAATCCACTTAAATATTTGTCAAACCATTTTTAAGTTCCTAAAAATTATGGCACACAAATAGTTCATGATACTAGTGTTGATACAGATAACCCCTATTTTGAGCTAGTTAAGAATGTCCAATGTAATATCGACACAGAGCAAAAACCAAAGATGGTGACTATAGGTAATTAATGGATTGGCACTAATATTTCAAAAATATTTGAGTTATTAAATGAATATCAAGATGTCTTTCTAATAAGATACAATGAGATGAAAAGAGTTCATCCATCCTTAATAAAAATGCATATTAAATTGGCTGATGTTACTCAACCAATTAGAAAAAGGCCATATAAGATGAATCCTAATCTATAGACACACATCAAAGAAGAAATATGGATGCATCTAAATTTATGTTGATTACCAGTTACTTAATGCATATTATATCACTAATCCTTTCCAAACACCATTTATAGAGGAAATCCTTGAAGGTGTTATTGGATTTGAGATATATACTTTCATAGATGGATTCTTGGGATACCATCAGGTCTAGATCACTAAGGATGACCAACCAAAGATGATGTTTTCTAATAAATGGGGCTCATTGATGTATATTTACATTATTTTAAGGTTAAATAACACACCAACTATGTTCTCATGTATAAATGTTAAAGCTTTTAAGGATTTCATCCATAAGTTTCTTCAAGTCTACTTGGATGACTGGATAGTTTATGGCTTGGTCAAGGACCATTGCTCTAACCTAAGGCTCATGCTTGATCATTGTTGACTCTAATAAATATCAATAAACTTAAAGAAGTTCCTATTTGTTACACCTTTCAATGTGCTCCTAGGATACATTATTTGTAAGAATGGACTTCTGGTTTGACTCCCAGTGCCTAAGTCTCAGCATGAGGTATGTGACTTTCTAGGACATATAGGTGAATATCAAAAATTCATTCATGGATATGAAAATGTTGGTATACCTTGGGAGGAAATTCTAAAGCATAATGAGCACTTCATATTTACTTTCTCTTGTCAATAAGCATTTAAGACTTTAAAGGACAAGCTACTGACTACTCTAATCCTCTAGTTCCCTGATTAGACAAGACTATTTCACATCCATATTAATGCATCTAAAATGGTAATTAGTGAAATTATTTAATAACCAAGGGAAGGCCACCTTGATCATCAAATCTACTTTACTAATAAAAAACTCACTTTAGCTAAGAGGAACTACACCACTACAGAGTGTAAAACATTATTGATGGTTTATGCTCTACAAAATGTTTGATAGTACTTATTGGCAACACCTCTTATATTATGTAAAAAACATGAGGCCTTAAAGTACATAATAAACAAACCTATGATATGGAGATGAATCTACTACTGTATAGTGTTATTCTAAGAGTTTCAATTTTCTATCATGGTCAAACCTAGGAAAGCTAATTATGAACCTCACCATCTATCTTGAATCAAGTTTGGAGAGCCATTATGCACTATTAAAGATGACTTGCTTGATTTTAAACTCTTTCATGTTACTTGTGTACTTAAGGAGTTGGAAGATATTGTAACCTTTTTAACCACTAGATCATCACCCGCCTGTCTCACTCCTTAGGCCAAGGAATAACTCATGGTCCATGCCACACCATTTCAACTCATAGGAGGAGATCTTTACAAGCTTAGTCATGATGAAGTTCTTTAGTGATGTGTTATGAAACATGAGAATTCTAAAGTACCTCAATAAGTTCATGAAGGTATTGATAGAGGACATTATGTTGGAGAGGATACCATGTGCAAGGTTTTACTGGTCAAATTATGGTGGCCTACTCTCTTTCAAAATGATAAGCTATATGTTAGGAAGTGTGACATTTGTCAGCATGTAAGAAAATCAAATCACTAGGATTCCATGCCTTTATATCCAATTTTGACTCAAGACTCCTTTGAGAAATGGGCCATTTATTTTTTTGGCCCCATCACTCTAGTTGTATGATGAATAATTTATTAGTATATCATCACAACAATTGACTATCTCATGCATTGGGCTAAAGCTACACCTACAAGAGATGATAATTATACCACTACTATGTGTTTCATTTGGGAAAATATCATAACTCAATTTTCATGCCCCCTAAGTTTTATAATTGGTCATGATACCCATTTCCTAAATGAAACAATTCACATCTTACTAGTTAAGTTCATGACTGTACACCATAAAATAACATCATATCACCCTCAAGCCAATGACACTACCAAGGCATTCATTAAGAGCCTAGGCACCACCTTGATGAAGATTTGTAATATTATCCAAATTTATTGGGATTATAGGGTATATGTGGTACTATGGGCTTATCAAAATACTTACAAGTTCTTCAATAAGAACACATAATTTAATTTGGTATATGGCAAAGAGGTAATCTTACTAGTTAAGCTCTTGGTACCATATTTGCATATATCATACATTAGAAAATTGGATGAGGATTAATCCTTGAAGGCATGCATAAATACTTCGTTACATCTTGATGATGCCCATTTTTTCACTCATTAAATTTAGGATGTGGAAAAGTGCAAACAAAAAGTGTGGCATGATTGTCACATCAAGCACACAACCTTTACTCTAGGCATGAAGGTCTTGCTATATAAATCCAAGTTTTCACACCCTTCTAGAAAACTTCAAATTCATTGGGATGGTATTTTTGTCATTCATAGCATTTGACATACTGGTGCTTATCAATTACAAAGGTTGGATGGCTAGTTCCTTCTTGGGCATTATAATGGAAGTTGGATCTGGTCGTATTTCACTTTTGAGTAGTTAAAATAGTATAAAATAATAAGGATTATGCTATTAGTTTAGGATTTCTTATTTTTCAATAAAAAATTTATCTTTATTATGCACAAGATTTCTTTAATATAATTATCTTTAAGTTTGTATTTGTATTTTCATGGAGGAACACAACTCAATTATAGTATGGGGTGAGATATATTTGAATTCATGATTAAAGATAGGCATTTAAGATACCTAGGTGTGCAAGATACCTATTTGTGCAAGTTACTTAGGGAGTGAAAGGTAATTAAGGTCTACAAGTCATTAATGGCATGAAAATTGCATAGCCTAAGAATAAGATGTTCCCACCAATAGTTTAAATATTTAAAAGACACATCTATCTTCCACTCCAATAAAAGCATGGAACATAACTATCCTTCACTTTAAAATAAGGCATAAGATAGGATGTGCCATTAATATGATCGAATAAGTCATTGTAATAAATGTTTCAATAGCATGACATGACAATTTGACTAAATGCATTAATTATGAGAAATGATGATTGAAGAATGATAGCCATTAAAAAATATATTTGCGATGAGAAGTGATGGGTGAAAGGAAAAGGATAGTAAATGCGGTTAACTCCCTCAAGCCTATAAAAAGTCAAGTTAACACATTGTTACATTTTACATTTGAAACTATTTGAAATTACAAGAGCTAAGATCCAAGAGTTAATAATACTAGAACATAGAGAAAAAAAAGTTCATTCATTTACATAACAAAATATATGAAGATTTGTGAATTTATATATAGGTATTATGAGTTTATCTATGCAAGAAAAACATAGGGTAACTTTGGGACATAACCACATTAAGGAAAAGTTGTAGGTTTTAGAGAAATTTATCTATTAGAGGGTAGTTAAGATCAAAAAGCCAAAGTCAACAACAATATTCATGTACTCCTTTAGGAATGTTGGATGGATACACATCAACCTTCAAGCTCCTCAAAGGGTGATGCAACCTAATAAAAAGTCCCTAAGGACTAATCCATTACCTATGATACCAAAGGAAGAGGAGGTACTTAGAGGGGAGAAAATTTTCATATAAGAAGAGACACTAAAGGAGCAAACACAATTCATGGAAAGAGGAAAAATAAGTATGGTATGTCAAGCCAAGAAGACTCAATCATCTCCACCCTACTACTAACGATTGAGGAAATGTAGTATCCTAATTCAATGTTCTATACAAATAACTAGGTCTCTAAGGTGCCCATAAACATGATTTTTAACTATAATCATCAACCTAGGAATAAGGTTGAATTATAGAATGATTATCAAGTTGAGTGATAGAACACCAAGAACCAGTTGGTGTATAATCTTAATATTTTCAATACATTGGATGTTGTGGGCTTATCCCATCTTCTAAATTTTCCATACTGTGGAAAACCCATAGAGGTTATCTATTCCCTACTTTCATGCATCTATGAATATTATCTCTATTTCATCAGGTATTGTATGAATATCACGCTTGAGAGGATAAGCAAGGTATTGTGGATTATAGTATTCAGGGTTGGATGTGGCTAATGACTTAATAGACATTGATGAGGTCTAAAAGATAGCCATAATGATGATGTATCAAAATCAAGGCCACACCATGCATATAAGTAACTTTCAAGATCCTACCCTTTGAGTTACAACACATATCATCATGATCAAGATTGATAGGATTGATCATTGGAAGGAGGAAGACACAACTCACCTATACATCACCCACTAAGGGGTTAGTTTAAGAGCTTGAATAATCTTGGAACAATATTGAAAGGCTATATGCAAAAAATAAGGAAAAGTGCTTGAATGTACTTTCTTGTATTCTTGTTTCTCTCTTGTAAATGAGTACCAACCCTTCTAAATGGAATTTGAATGGCCTTTTATAGGGAAATTAATGATTGTGGGTTAAATGAATTCATATTAGGCCAACATGAATTAGGATAAAGATTTATGAAAATATGACCGTTAAGACCGAAATTACTCTTAGACAATAGTGCCATAAATAAGACACCCTTGATTTCAATGCTCCTATCTAAGTTGGGCGCTATTGTCTAAAGGGAATGAGACCTGAGGGGAAGGATCTATGCCTAAAAGAGATGCCTGGGTTTATAAAGTTTAAGTCTAAAGGCTATAGATGGCTGGGAATCAATGAAAGAAAAGCCTAAAAGGGTTGTGTAAGTAAGTAGGAGGACATATGGATTATGTGTCTTTAGCCATACTCAAATAAGCAAATTTTGTCTTTTATATGACTACATCGCCCCTCCCCCTTGCTTTATTTTAGTGTAGTAAAGTGAAATACTAGGATAAAGGAAAAAAATAGAAAGTGTACCTAAACTTTCCTATAATGGTGAAGCCCATGAAGATGGTGTGATGATAAGTAATGTTGGATAGTGCATAGAGAGCACATTATGCAAGTGTAAATCTATTGTGATCCTAAGTAAGGCTGAGTAATGTTGGATTATGCTAGATGATGTTGTACCAAAAGTTATATCACAAATGGAGATGAGTGCTCAATTAACATAAAAGTGGCTCAAGAATACAAAGGTTGGCCCTTTGGATCCAACATTTCCTATTGAATGAAGCTCAATGATCATGCATGTGATAATTGAAGTCTAGACTATGTGTCCAATCCCTCTAAATAGGTGGCTCAAGAATACAAAGGTTCGCCCTTTGGATCTATCATTGCCTATTGAGTGAAGCTAGATGATCATACATGTGATAATTGATGTTTGGAATATGTGCCTAATCCCTCTGAATAGGTGGCTCAATAATACAAAGGCTAGATAGACCTTTGGCTCCATCGTACATTGAATTTTTACATAAAAACACTAGAAACCCTATGGTAAATTATTTCTAAATTTTTACAATAATTTTCTAATTTTTCCTATATTTAAAAATCATAAATCTATAAATAATTTAAAAATTATCATATAATACTAGGTCCTTTTTTCATACAAACACATTCCAACACTATGAAAAATATATTGCTAATTTTAGAAATATTTTTTTGATTTTTCCTAATTTTTTCAAGAAAAATTATATAAATTTTCTATAAATTCATATCAATTTTTTTAAAATTATCATACTATTGTTTTATTAAAATTCATTTAAACACCCTATTTACATCAACTAGCTCCTAGTTAGTTTCCACTAATTTTCCAACCATTTTCTAAATTTTATATTGCATACTTAGCTCAAAAATTCATTTTTAATTACAAAAATTCATAGTATTTTGCATAGATATTTTTTAAAAATCCCTATTTTCATGTACGATCTCCTATTTTCTTTTATGAGGTATCACCTTACATGTTTGGGAGTTTTGTATCCTTTCTATGCATATTCAAGTTCCTTGTTTAAATTATATCAGCTTAATATTTTCTACTATTATCCAAGTTGTTTTCCTTATGCCACCTAAGTTATTTTCATATCTTAATTTGAGACAAAGTGCAAGACTTAGAGAAAATCCTCTTGAATTCACCTAGATTCCTGTAACTCAACCATATACCATGGGTAAACAACCAACTCAAGTTCTAGTCATAGATTCTAAACATCCAAATTACACCAATTTCAATGAAGATAATTTTGACAAAGAGTAGTATGAAAATAATAATGATGATGTACATGGCAATGCTCATGATCCACCACATTGAACTACTGATCCACTTCCACTGATTGTTGATAATGAAGTTATCCTCAATAAAGATTTTATTTTACAAAGTTTTAGAGAAAGACTCAAGGAAAAACCTTGAGATCATATTATTATCTTTCAATCTATCATGGAAATTAAAAAGGCTAATCTAGTTGAATCTTCTCAAACCATAGATCCACCAATTGAAAATGGCAATATAAGGATAACTATGTCTCAACAACCCCCTATAATAACACAACCTTAATCTATGCCACCAGTTACAACTAGTACATCCCTATCTCCTGATGTGGTAGCCCTTGTGCAAGATATAAGATATATTTAATCCAAGATGCAACATCTTGAGCAAGGTACCCTCGACCTATGTAGGGCTTATATTTTTTTTCTCTTTTACATACACCATTGAAACATCAAATTGATTTTACACTCTTGCCACAAGGTTTTTTTCAACCCAAGATTACTCTTTATGTTAGCAAGGGTGATTCAGAGACACACTTGAGAGATTTTCACATAGCATGCTTGGACTATGTACCCAATGACTAGATACTTAACAAGTTATTTCCATGGAGCCTAAATGATTATGCTTTATAATGGTTCTATAGTCTACCAAATTAGTTAGTTCATACATTAAATCCTATATCTAACATGTTCTTAGGACACTTTAGCATTAATATTGGTGATAAGGTTTTATATGCTCAAATTTCTCAATAGAAACAATGACCAAATGAGCATCTCATGGATTATGTTCTTTGGTATAGGACCATCTTGGATAAGATGACTTGTCCGATGGGAAATTAAGAGCTATAGGACCTCTTCAAACATAGTTTTCTACCAGCACTTCATGAATCAATTATGGTCAAATGATTCTCTTCCTTCACTAAATTTTGGCATACACTAAATTAAAGAGAAGTGAAACTAATTCCAATGGGAAAACTCATGTATACAAGCATTATAGACACAACTAAAGAGAGTAAAAACAAAGTACCATACAAGGTCAATTTTAATGATAAAAAGGGTAGAATCAACCTATAGTAAATGTAGCTTTAGAGCGTCTTTAGTGTATAGTTTTATCAACACCCCCTCAATGTACTTTCTCACATCTTCCAGTTCCTCTAGCTAGGGTTTTACAATACCTTTTAGATTGTAATATCATATCTTTACTTCCTATTTGGTAAGTTGATCCAACCAAACCTCTTCCCAAGGGATATGATCAACAAGAATTTTGTAATTACCATAGGGCACTAGGCCACACTACACATAAATGTATCAAATTGAGACATAAGATACATGACTTGATAGATAACAACCTACTTGATCTTGGCACTTCAGTTGAGATTCCATAGGTAAAACCAACATAGGATAAAGCTTTGAAAATCTTCTCAGATCCATTTCCACATCAATTAAAATAAGATCTAGGGGAGACATTAGGGGTTCATCATATATATCATACACATCCACCACCAGTTACATACTAGGTACCTTCTATTGAGTCACATCTTTTGAGTGATATGATCAGTGTGTATGATTCTAGAGTTCCAATTAGAACTTCTATATCCTTATTAGATCAGGATATTGTGGAGGATAATTAAAATTATAATGCATTCTTTATCAGAGCACATATTCATAATCAACCCATTCACAGTGTTCTCATCGATAATGGTTCTAGTGTCAACATGTGCACCATTACATTATTACAACATTTGGGATATTCAAATTAGGATATCACCTTGATAGATATAGTTATTAGTGGATTTAGTGAGCACATATAGAGTTCATTAGGTTATATTATACATAATTTGTAGACTGTCCAACACATATGACCACATATTTCATTATAGTTCCCAGTGCATAAGGTTTTGATATGTTACTTGGTATCTCATGGGTTCAAAAAATTCAAGAAGTACCATCTAAAATTCACAGATGCATGAAATTCATTCACACTAATCAGGTTATTATAGTTGGTGGATTTCTATTTGAGGTGACACTACCCACTTCAGAGCCATCTACTTTTTAGTCACCAGTTCTAACTTATCCACCTATTTTAGTTTCCCCACCAATTACAGTTCTTCCTTTAGTATAGATTTAAACACATTTGACATATCCATCACAAGTATAGAGGCTTCATACACCTCCATAGCTTTAGGATTCTAGACAACTTCTAACTATAGTTTTCACACCCAAAGTTATTTCATTGAGATCTCAAGGCTCTACATATAGATCACATATTAAAAGATATTATCTTACTTCTAGATGGGTCTCTAAGATCCCTATAGTTACATCCACTTCTCAAAGTTACAATGGGACCCCAAAATTGATTTCTACTTCAAAGATTTTGGAGCATCTATATCATATACAACTTTTAGAGCCACAATATTAGCATTTTCATCATGCTTCACATTCATGCACAATTCCACTCATTGATATAAGACACCATGACTGAGAGTCTCACATGAGACTCATTGGTTAGTATCTTCTTATCCTAGCCTACTTGTACATAATCTCTTTTGCTTGATTATACATATCTTATATAAAATACAAAAACATTCAAATAATTTAAAAACACCAAAAACATTTAGATTGTATATATCATCCATATTTTACATTTTTACTACTATATTAGACTTACATTTGTTGTTCTATGCTATTATTTTTTGATTATCTACATTACCATGCTTCACTTGATCTTCTTTGAGTGTGTACAGTGACTTCCAATTCCTTGATTGCTTCATTATACCTAATTAGGGGGTATCCTTTTTCTACATTCAAGACATACATCAACATGAATATTCCCACTAGGCGCATCTTCTACATGACTACACCATCCATGTTATGTCATTCTTACACCACACACTCTAGTTATCATGTTGACATACATTACTTACTAGATTACATAGATTACCACATCAACACTCACTAGTATCTTGCACTTGTATATTTCCTAGCATATACCTAGTCTTGTACTAAATGTGTCTTTCACACTTTCACTCTTGCTTTGATTAGTTATATATGATTTCACCTTTCTAGTTTTTACATGCTTTCCTTTGTTGATTTGTGTAGCTAGATGTGATTGCATTTCCAATTCCAATTTTGTTTCTTATGTGTGCCTTAGGACATTTTCCAATGTCTTTTGCTTTTATTTGTGTGTGTGTAACTTTGTACATTTACCAATGTCCCTTGTTTGTACTCTTCTATGTTATTGTGGTTCTTGTAACAATCTTTTATTGTTTTAAATTATATGTGTATGTGGCATTTGAACATGCCTTGTATGTTTGATTTATAGTTTAAGTGACATGTGCTCATGTCCCTTGTTTGCATGGCCCCTTGGGCAACCTTGTATGCTTCTTGCTTCTTGCTTCTTGATTCTTGATTGCTTGTCATTATTTTCAATGTCATGATCCATATTATGCATTTACCTTGCTTTTTTGGATGCCATGATGGACATCATGCTCCATCCCTCCAACTAATAACTAATATTTATAGTTATAGTTTAGTACATTACACATGATTTTACATTATATATCTATCTAGGCATACCCCTATTGATATAAAAATTTATCAATATAAACACTATTTTATCTAGAGATATATTATCAAATACCATTGCTATATCATGTATCTATGTAGTATAACACACTTGTAGGACTCTTTTCTTTTGAGGGTAGTCATTGCAGGTTCAATCATTCCTACCCTCAGCAGAGGGGGTAAAAAATAGGAGTTTTGTAACAAATATCAAAGATCCCAATAGTCAAAACATTAGCATTCAAATCACCTAGTTTAGAATCCAGAGGTTAAATAAGTTAGAATAAAATAGAAAAATAGTGATAATTCTAGATCAATGACTAGTTTTAGCATAGGACAACAACACAAAAAATGGACATCAGTGTTAAACACAAGGGTGTCCTCATTTTTGTGCTCTTTTCCAAGCATAAAACACCTAATTTTTCTATTAACAAGCAAAATTTTTAGCTCAACTATAGTTTTTGCACATCCAGATTAGTCAAAATGAGTAGTTTTAATACAATTTTCTTAACAAATCTAGATATAGGTGGGTATTATGTGTGACATGATGGCTCTCACTTAATATTTTAGATTAGGTATTTGACATAACTTCTAGATTAGAATCCATGTTCCAAATACTAGTGATTGGGGACAATGTGCATGACACATTGGTTTTCTTTTATTTCTGAGTTTAGTTTATTACCTAGGCATTCCCAATAGTTGTGTGCCTTACTCCATCTATATGTGGTTGGCATCTTTTTAAAATATTAATTTCATACAATTTTAAATTTTTGAGTACTTGAATTCCCAAGTTGGCTTTGACATAAGCCTAGTGCACCAGTTTCAAAGTGGCTTTCATACAGGCCTAATCTCCATCTTTTGAAATGGCCAAGAGTGGCCTAATTTCTAGCATACATTTAGATATCCATGCCACATTGTCATATTTTTAGAACATACATGGGCTCCATGATCCATCTCATATGACATATATTCTATACTGGTATCACTTCATAGCTTCACTTCATGTCGGGTTCACCAAATGTTTTATTATTTATCAGAATAATGGAGTTTTATTCCTAATTAAATAAATGGGTCTGAGCAAGGTAAATTAGTAAATAATGTGAAATAATTAGGCCAATAATTTTTGTAAATATATTGTATTTTTACCTTTTCTAAAAATGGTAATAATAGAGAGAAAATCAAACTTAGTTGGAAACTGATTGAGATTGATGTTGCATGGTCTAGAAATTTTTGTGCAGGCTTGGGAGACTATCAAAAATAGGACACTAGATTTCGTTTTTGGATTGGAAAAGAGCAAAAAAAGTGGGAAATATTATTTCTCAGCATTATAATCCTTTTATGACACTATTGTCTAGGTGATATGAGTTTTTTGAGTTCTACTCAGCAGGTCTGTGTTACCTTGTTAGTGAAATATCAAAGCCCAAAAGTTTATGAATCTCATTGTGCATTTATTTTAATCTTCAAAAGCCCTAGGATATATTCATGCTTGACCTTGAATGGTAGCTTAATAAAGAACGAGAATTGGTTATTATGTAAGGGATATGCTAGATGCACTTCACACCATGTGTGTTGGCATGTTGCCTACATACCAATACTTCGAAGAGAGATAAAGCTAACATAGTTCTCCTATTAAAGTGTTTGGTACAATTGTGTATGAAAATGTAGTTATATGAAAAACTTGGTGTATTTTAAATTGATAAGGGCTGGTTTAAGGGTTTGAATAAGCTTGGAATAATATTGGAAGGTTTTATGTAGATAGTAAGGAAAAGTGCTTCAATGTAATTGCTTTAATTATTACTTCTCTCTTGTAAATGATTACCAACCATTCTAAATGGACTTTGAATGGTATTTTATATGGAAATTAATGATTTTGGGTTAAATTAATTCATGTTAGGTTGACATGAATTAGGATAAGGATTCAAGAAAATATGAGTATTAGGACAAAAAGTACACTTGGACAATAGCACCAAAAACATGACACCATGGGTTTCAGTGCTCCTATCCAAGTTTGGAACTATTGTCTAGAGGGAATGAGACATAGGGGGATGGATTTGGGCCTAAAAGAGTTTCCTAGGTTTGTAAGGGTTAAGTCTAAAAGGCTTTGGATGACTAGGAATCAATGAAATAAAAGCCTAAAAGGGTTATGCAAGCAAGTAGGAGGACCTATGGATTAGGTGTCTTTATCCATACTAAAGTAACCAAGTTTTGAATTTTATATGACTACATAAGAATAAAAGATAAATATATTAATGAGTGTTAAAAAAGAGGTAAGATAACTCTTAACTTTTCTATTAAATTATTTTGAGTTCTAGTTGTCTAAATTCTACATCTCAAGACTATTGTAAATGCTTTGTGTATGGTTTATCTTTTCATGTTGTCTCATAATAAATTCTATAGGGTGAGGTTATTATTGACATTACATACATACCTTATTGGTTAGTACTAAATCTACACATATATAGCTCATGTTTTCTTCTAGGATGATGCAACTATGTGTATAATGCTTGTTTAAGCTTTTTATCACCTTGAAAGTGTTGAGTTGTAAGGAACTTGGCCAATCCCCATTGTGTTACCAAGCACTAAAATACATTTTAAATACTCCAAAGAGGCTCAAAATATAATTTAGTTATCCAATTGATGTATATGTGTGTAATTTTAGATGCAAGTATAGATGCTATTTTATCCTATCTTATCCTTTGGTATAGGCATGCAAATGTAAATTGACCTTTGTAAATTTTAGATTTAGATCTAATAAATTTTTAGGTGTAATATGTAATATTTTATAGTTATTGATATGACCAATATTTTATCCCAAAAATACCTTACAATGACTTTGTATATATAGGAGCCTATAACTTTGAATTAAGCACCTAGATGTTAGAGGTACAATCACTGAGAGAGAGGGGTGAATCATTGAGCCCATATATTTTAACTTCAATTCTCAATAATTCAAGTCCTTAATCATTCAACTCATACCTTTATAAATCATATACAACATTCATAACAAAGAACAAGAAAGATAAAGCAATATCATACACACAACATAAGATTTATGTGGTAAACCCACTCTCAAGCCTGTAAACACATATAATACTTATCCTATAAGATGATCACAAACATGATATTGGTTAAGTCCTTTTAACCATAGTTTTATTGAAACACCTATTTTACAAGGATTACCTACCCCTAAGATGACAATTCCTTTTAACCACCTTTTGGTTAAGTCCTAACCAACAACCTTGGTCAAGTCCTTCTAACTAAAGGTCTTTAGTGAAACCCATGTTTCACAAGGAACACCTACCATTAAGAATGATTAAGTCCTTTTGATCTCCTATGAAATTAACACCTTCACCTTTGAACTGATGTGTTCAACACCTGATGATGGATCTCTAATAACATAACCCCCTTCACTTTTTTACACACTCTTAATGCATCCAAAACCACCTTTTGGATCACTCCACTCTTCTCTTTACTCATAAACTATTAACAAACCTGAAATAGTTTTGTCAAAACACCAACAACATGACCAAATGGTCATACACATAGTCCACACCCTGATCTACCTCAATACAAACACCAAGCTCACACTCAAACATCCAAAGCAACCTTTTGGAACAATGTAGTCCTCTTCAATCATCCTTAACCTATAAGAGCACTATTATACCATCAAAATTATCATGTATAGGTCATACACATAATCCTCAATTTTTTTTACTCATCATCCCATCCACTAATCACACTTACTCTTCTTTCTTCTTTACACACTCTACTCACATAAGCTTAGAAATTAACATATTTGATTTCAATATTTATATATCATTCATGATTACCAACATCTTGATTGGACATTAAGCATTACTTAATCCTTAAGAATTATCTCACATTGAGATATAGCTCAATACCATCCTCATATGTCAGCTATAGAACCCATGGGTCACCCTTAAATAACTACACCATTTAAGTAGCCTTTATAGATCTCATAGAGACCTATTCTTCCCTTTATCACTTCACCAAAAAACCAAGAACATATGACTACTTATAAAATCTTAGGTACACCCCACATGACCCCTTCAACATCCTCAAATGATTATAGTCACCAATACAACCTTTTTTATATGCTCAAACTACTCAAATATTAGCCTTGTACATAGGAACATCATGAATGAATACACAATCAAAGTTTTAAGCATTGTTTATACTCAAGATAGATTGATCACACCTCAAAATATCACATAGATGATCCTCATGGAGTCTAAAACACTCTCTAATATCTAATTTATCATGAGGCATTGAAACAACATCAAAACAAGCTCAAATAACCTTGGGTCACTTGAAAAACAAGGTCAAACATGAAGTCAACTTTGGAGCTCAATATATTTGACTATACAAACATTCAAACATCCTAACTATGTCACTATATTAATCATAGATTCCTTTCCATCTTTGCTTTTTACACCATCAACAAATTCATCTTGGATCAAAAGTTATGTCTCAAACATTATAGATTGGTTTTTCCTTTTTTAATTTCAAATGCCAACAATCATAGTTAAAATTTGAAAACTTAGACCTCATCTCGTGTCCTCACATCTAGGATCGAAAACACACCATCAATCTTCTTAAAACTAGTTTGGTCTTTACCTTTCATCTCTCACTATTGATCTTTATTTTGACTATTTGACTTAATGTGCTCCATCAATCTTATGTACGTAACTTGATCTTTATCTATGTTAAACATTAAACACTTCAAAATCATCTCACTTAATATACACTATTGATCTATATCTATATGATCACCTACTCACCATTGATCCTTAAAAGTAACTTGATCCTTACCTCTTCCTATCATTGAAATTATAACACTTGTCATTGACATCTTGGAGTGAATATACTCTGTCGATCTTTTATGACTAGCTCAGACTTTAACTTCATTATCCAACTATCACTTTGACCTATTTGACTTACTACACACTATAGATATGGATGTACAAACTCCCATGAATCATTAGATCTCCATTTTGTCTTGATATTTAACATCATATAAAAAAGACCAAGTATGGGGACCATTTCAGTCTACGTAGAAGGCCAACTTTACACAGTCATATCTTTTACATTGCTCAATCTCTCAATTTAAAACTTGAACCATATGTTTTCCTCACATAGAGGAATCCAACCACGTATCAAACTACTCCTAAAACCTTCATGCATGTGAGATCTTCTATAGTCAAACTTCTTACTTAGATCTTACTTGAACTTAGACAGTAAGTTTATATTCATTTTGCACCATCGATCTATGATGTAATGAAATATGAACCATTAGATCTTCTTTACAAATATGGCTAAGTGTTAGAACTTAGTGAACTTCTATTTGAGGGACCAACTTTACACCTACATATATTTTTTTACACTAGGTTGCATGATTTAAAACTTGAACCATATGATCTCCTCATATAGGAGAATACAACTATAAATCAAGTTATTTTTTTAACCTTCACATGTGTGAGATATGACATCATTAATATGCCTCCTCATATTTATCTATCATAGAACCAATTATGTCTAGAAGAACATAATTAAGAACCAAGTGAATCTCACTCATTCACACAAGCACTCAAAGCATAAAATACCTCTAATAATACTCCTTCCACATCATAAAATAGCCATACTCATCCCTAACCATCTCTAACCATGTTAAACCTAAAGAAAAATCAAGCCTACTTTAAACATAGTAAGATAACCATATTGCACACATTATCATTGACACGTAGGCTATTAAGACATTCCATCCACTCACCTAGACATATCCAAGACATCACTAAAAACTATCTAACAATATACCCCTTCATCATTAATGTTAACACCCATGATACAACTCACCTTCTTTCTCCTCTCTTCAAGCACTATCACAGTAGGAACTTTCTCCGACTTTAATACAATGAGAAAGTGGGCACTAACTAATCTTGAGGACCTAAAAAGACTATCAATTGGAGAATACCATTTTATGAATGTACTAAAAACTCCCCCTTACCTTGATCCTACCTTTTCTTTCCTTGATACCTTCCACTTACTACATGCCAACACACTCTTTAACTAAGCACTACAACCAATGAAGAAAGAGCACACCAAAAACACTAAAATCTGATGGAAATCACCAATAAACATCTAAGAGGGATTCCCCCTAAGATATATGAGCCATTTCACCTATTGAGAATATTTAAATCTCTATACACCATGAGGAACCACCAACTGAGCTTACTAGCCTTCTCTCTCAAGTCACCTCCATGATCACCAACTATGTTTCTACACTAAAGCTCCTTCAAAACCTCTATTGAAAGCTCATGAAATTGTTTCTACCAATCAACCAAAGACATTATATTTATTTATAGAGAAAGAAATGACTCCCAAACTTTGTCTTAGACACTCAAACATATCTTTTGATAATGGGTTGGTCAAAATATCTGCAAGTTATTTTTTATAGGCCCATTCTCTAACTTAACACCTTGATTACTGACTCAGTCTCTAAAGAATTGATATCTAATAGGAATGTGCTTAGTCTTTGAGTGAATAAATGAATTAATAATTTTGGGAATATTAGAGTATCATTCCTAATTTAGTTAAGGGTCTATAATAATAAATCAATAAATAATATTACAATAATTAGAGTATTGATTTATATAATTTATTTGTAATTTTTAGCTTTCTAAAAATAGTAAAAAAAGAGGAGAAATGTAAATTATCTTGAGACTATATTGAGATGTCTAAGATAGGGTCTGATATTAGCTATGTAGGATCAGGACACTATCACAAATCAAGATCTAGCTTTCATTCGGTGAAAGGATTGGAGTACAAAAAATAAGACACTTCAAGGTTTTGTTTTATAGTCCAAGTCCTACCGCTATTGTCTAAACTAGTCATATAGATCAAAGTTTTCTAGGTTTTATCCACTATCCCTATATGATCCTACCTATAAAATTTCAAATCTTGAATATTAATGGATCTCCTTGTAGATATTATTTAATCTCCAACCCTAGACCTTCAGATTTCTTGAGTAAAAATTAAGAAAGAGGAGGGTTAGTGTGTGTAAGATGCACTGAACATGTATCCACACCCCTTGTGTTGGCACACTACCTATATACCAATACTTCAAAGAGGGATCAAGCCATATGTAGTTTTTCCACTTGATGTGATTTGTGAAATAGTATTATGTAGATGTAAAAATGCCAAACTAAGAGTACTTGAGGTGTTTAGGGATTGGTGTGAGGGTTTGAATATGCTAGTAACTATATTAGATGGCTATATGTAGAGACTATGGAAATTTTCCTCAGTGGTTTTTATTGTATTATTACTTAATTTATGATATTTTCTAACCCTCTTTAAATGAACTTTGAATGGTATTTTATAGAGATCTATTGGTCATAGGTTAGATGCATACATCCTAGGCCGACATAATGAAAAAAAGGAATTGAAAGAAAATAGTCATTTGGGCTCAAAAGGTGATTAGATAAGATCACTAGAAATGGGATGCCCTAGGATCTAGCACTATATTCTAACTCTATCACTCCTATATTATAGGTTCAAGACATGGGGGGATGGAATAAGAATGGGAAATGAGGTCTAGTTGAGCTAGAATCAAGTCTCAAAAGTCTATGGATGACTAGGAATTAGTAAAAAGGTACCTAGAAGGGTCAAGAGAGTATGGAAGAGGGTCCTATGGGTTGGGTATCATAAGCCACACTCAAGATACCAATTTTGATAGTTTATATAATTATATTCCCCATTTATTCTAGTGATATAACAAAGTGAAATACTAGGATAAAGGAAAAGTAGAAAATGTACCTAAACTTACCTGTAAGGGTGAAGCTCATGAAGCTATGTGATGTTGGGTGTGCATAGAGAGAGCACATTATGAAGTGTAAATCTGCAATAGAAAACAAAGAGTAGATCAGTTCTTACTAGATACACTATATCTAAAATAAGAATGTATAAAGCTAGGTACAAGAGAGAGGAAGAGAAATGAATGAATACACCTCACCAATTACGTGAACTACAAAACCTATTGTGATGCTGAGTGATGTTGAGTGATGATAAGTAATGATAGGTATGTGATAAATGATTTTATATGAAGAGTAACATGATGAATGGAGATGAGTACTCAATTCCTTAATAGCGACTCGAGAATGCAAAGGCTAGCCCTTTGGTTCCATCATCAGCTACTAAGTGAATCTGTGTGGTCATGCATATATTAATTGATGTTTAGACTCTATGTATAATCCCTTTGAGTAGGTGGCTCAATAATATAAAGGTTGGCCCTTTGGCTCCATCATTGCCCTATGAAGTGAAGTTATAAACTGATAATGGTATGAATGAGTATTGTATGAAATGGATCTTGAAGCCCATGAATGCTCCATAATCTAATAATGTGGCATTGGTAGCCAAATGTGTACTAAAAACTAGGTCAATCTTGGCCACTCTAAAAGGAGGAAATTAGGCTTGTATGAAAGCCACTCTAAAACTAGAAACTAGGCTTATATGGAAGCCACTTGGGAATGTGGAGGTTAGACTTTTATGAAAGCCAATCTAAAATGATGCCAACCACTTTCAGATGGAATAAGGCACACAACTACTAAGAATTCTTGGGTAATATACTGAACTCAAAAAAAAAGTCAAATGTGGCATACACATTGCCCCTAATCATTAGTGTATATAACATGGATTCTGATCTAGAAGTTATACCAACTAAGTAATTTAAAACTGGAAGCCAAAGCCATCATGTCATACATGATGTCCCCTATGTCTAGATTCTTTGAGAAAAATTGTACTAAAACTACTAAATCTAAATTGATCTATATCTGACAAAATTATATTTGAGTTAAACTTTCTATTTGTTTTTATAAAATCTAGGTCTTTTGATATTTGGATAGAAGCACCAAAAATAGGACACCCTACTATTTGAAACTATTGTTTATGTCTAACACTAGTATCCTTTACTAAAATTGTTGACTATTCTATAATCATCGCTATTTTTCTAGTCTATTTTTCTTGGTTTGACCTTTGATTATTGTTTTGAGTGTTTTTAAAACTATTTTTTTGATCAATAGGATCTCTGATCTCTATGACAAAACCCTTATTTGTTACCCCCTCTTTTGAGGGTATGAATGAAGACTCTATAATGACTACCCTAAAAAAAGAGCCTTGCAAGTGTGTTATGTTGTGAAAATACATGATATATAAATAATAATTGATATGATGTCTCACGATATAACATAGCTTGTATTAGATATTGTAAGATCAAAAGGGGTATTCCTAGATATATATAAGAATGTAATAACATGTGAAATGTGCTGAATTGAAACTAGAAATGTTAGTTATTATTTGTTAATAGTCAAGGAGGGATAGAGCAATCCAAGAAATCAAGACAATGCATGATGTGGATCATGGAATTACAAACAGTGAGAAGTAAACAAGTAATAAGCACACAAGACAAGAAGTAAGAATCATACAAAAGTGGCCAAGGGGACAAACAAACAAGGGACATGGACATATGTCACTCAAATTAGAAAGCAAACATACAAAGCATATTTAAATGCCACATACACATACAATTGAAAATAATTAAGTTTGGAATGAGGGCCACAATCACATAGAAGAGTACAAGAAAAGGACATTGGCAAATGTCCTAAGGCACACAAAATAATACATGAAAATAACATTGGCAAATTTCCTAAGGAACATATAGGAGACAAAATAAGGACTGATAAATGTAATCACATTTATCTATGCAAAGTAAAAAAGGAAGGATGTAATATACTAGAAATACAATCGTATCTAATTTAATCAAAGCAAGAAGTGAACGTATTGAGGACATGTAGTATAAGACTAGGTATATTCTAAGAAATACACAAGTGCTATATGCTAGTGAGTGTCGATAGAGTAATCTATGTAAGCTAGTAAATAATGTAATCTATGTAAGCTAGTAAGTAATCTATGATAACTAGAGTGTGTGGTGAAGGAATGACATAGCCTAGATGGTTTAATCATGTATAAGATTCCCTTAGTGGGTATATGTATCGATATGTGTCTCGAATGTATGAATTAGGATGCCCCTTCAATGGGTAAAGTGAAGCAATCAAGGATCTAGATGTCACTACACACACTTAAAGAAGATCAAGTGAATCATGGTAATGTAGATAAATCAACAAATAATAGCATAGATTAATGAATGTCTAGCATGGTAGTAGAAATAAAGATCATGGATAATTCATATAATTTAAATGTTTTTGTGTTTTTGAATTATTTGAATGTTTTTGGATTTTGAAATGGTAAATTGTTTTTTGGTATTTTTAAAATAAGTTATGTACAAGAAATCATAAAGAAACTATGTATAAGTAATTAAAAATAAGATATGTACAAACAATTGAAAATAAGTGATACTAACCAATGAGTCTCATGGGAGATTCTGTATCATGGTGTCCTATATCAAGGAGAGGGATCATGTATGATTGTGAAGCTTAATGGAAGGGCCAAGACTGTGTTATAAAAGCTATGTATGCTATAAAGGCTCTAAACTTTCTATAGTGGAAACTGATTGTGGGGTATCCCTATAACTCTAAGAAGTAGATATAACTATAGGGCTCTTAGGGACCCATCTAATAGTAGGATACGCTCTCTGAACATGTCCTCTATGTGTATAGGTGTGAGAACTCAATGATACTACCTTGGGTGTGAATATTATAGTTGGAAGCTATCTAAAATTCTAAAACTATGGTTTCTCTAAAAAAGACCTCTATGAAAATATATGAACTCTTTGTGCTGGTGATGAAGGCCTCAACTGTGTCTAAATATAAATTGGAGGAAGAACTAAAACTGGTGGAGAAATTGAAACTAGTGGCAGAACTAAAACTGGTGGAAAAACTAAAATTGGTGACTATAAAATTGTAGATGGATCGAAAGTGGGGAGTGGTAACTCATATGGAACTCCACCAATTGTAACAACCTAATTAGCATTAATGAATTTCATGCATCTATGAACTATAGAAGTTACTACTCAAAGTTTATGAATCTATGGTCTTCCAAGTAACATATCAAAAACTCTTACACTAGGAACAATAGTAAATGGTGTGGCCACATGTGTTAGACCAAGCTATAGAGGAAGTATAATCATACCCAATGAACTTTATATATGACCACTAAATTCATTGATAACTATGTCTATTAGGGTAATATCCTACTTTGAATATCCCAGATGCTACAATAATGTCATAGTGCACATGTTCACAATGGATCCATTAGCTATGATAACACTATGAATGGGATGATTATGAATGTAAACTATAATAAAGAGTGAATGATAATTTGAATCATCCTCAACTATCTCTTTCTATGAGAAGGAGATCAAAGGTCTAGCGAGAACTCTAGAATCATATACACCAATCATGTTGCTTAGAGTATGTAACTCAACTGATGGTGCTTGATATGTAACTGGTAGAGGATGTGCATGATATACATGGTGAACACCTGATGTATCCCTTGTCTCTTATTTACAATTCTTGGGAGAGGATCTGAAAATATTTTCAAAGATTTGTCCTATGTTTACTAAATTGTTAAGATAAATAATATTACCATCTATTAAGTCATGTATCTTGTGTTTCAAATAGATGCATCTATTTTTTTATGGCTTAGTGCCCTGTGAAAATCACAAGAGGAATTCTGATCATATCCCCATGGAAGAGGCTTTGTTGGATTAACTTTCTAAATAAGATGGAGAGATATGATATTACATTCCAATAATTATTGTAAGACTTTGGCTGGAGATATTGGTAGATTGGAAAAAAATCATCGAGGAAGCATAAATAAAAACACTTGTTGAGGGGGCTCTAAAATTGCATTAACTATTGATTGATTTTGACTCTTGCTATCATTTATCTTTACTTTGTATGGGACTTTGTTGTTACTCTTATTTATTGTTTTTGATATGCTTGTGTACTTAAGTTTGCCCATTGAAATTAATTTGACTTCTCTTTCCTTTAGTGTATGACATAACTCAATGAAGGAAGATAATATTTTGAACATTATTGATTCATGTAAGGCTGGTAGAAGACTCTATTTGAAGATATCTTATAACTCTTGATCAATCATGGGGCTAGTCATCTTAGCCAAGATAGTCTTATATCAAAGAATATAATCTATGAGATGCTCATTTGACTTTTGTTTTTATTGTGCAAATTGGGCATAAGAAAACTTATCACCAATGTTAATGATAAAATGAACTAGGAATATGTTATCTAAAGGATTAAATGCATTGATCGACTAGTTTGATAGACTATAGAACCATTGTAAAGCATAACCCTTTAGACTCTGTGGAAATAACTTGGTTAGTAGCCATTAATTTAGCACATAGTCCAATCATGTTATATGAAAATATCTCAGTGTCGCTTGATCACCTTGCCATCATATAAAGTGAGATTGGGTTAAACAAAACCTTGTGGCAAGGGTGTTGAAGTAATAAGATGTGCTAATGGTGTGTTAAGTAGAGAAAAATATCCAAGGCATGTGTTGGTCTAGAAGCACCTTACTCAAGATATAACACCTTATATTGAAGATATATTATCTCTTACACAAGGATAGCCACATCGTGAGACAAAGATGTACTAGCCATAACTAGTGGTGCCTCATAGGAAAGTTGGGCTACTATAGGGGGTTGTTGAGACATAGTTGCTCCCATAGTGTCATGTGTAAGTAATTGCTCTGTGGTTTGAGATAATTGACCATTATTCACTTTTTATTATTCTTCTTGTATTATTTTAAGCATGTTAGTTCCCTCTTATCAATTTCATCAAAACCAGTATATTGGGCCATTGTTAACATAGGAAAACAAATGGAAAATGGTTTGAATTTTTTGCAATAAGTTGTAATAAGAAAAATGCAATGGAAGGAAAGTAATAAATATATGAAATGTAAATACCTAAAAATAACAAACTAGAAAATGCATAAAAGGAAATGAAGCTTACAAACATGTAAGGTAATATCTCAAAAGCAATGGGACGTAGTATATAAAACTAGGGCTTTGAAAAATGATTATTTTAAAAGTTACTATGGAGTTTTGAAATAAAATGCAAATTTTGATTTAAATATGTAGGTAAAAATCAAACAAATATTTGAAAATTTTATTTTAAAGGGACTTAGTATATGCAACTAGGGTTTAGAAGAAAAATGGTTTTTTAAAATTACTAAGGAATTTTAAAATTTAATGTGAATTTCTAATTTAAACATGTAGGTAAAAAATTAGAAAAATATTGAAAAAATTAGGAAAGAAATTACCCTAGGATTTTTGTGCACAAAATAACCTAGTAAATTCAAATAGGGTTTGGAATAAATTACTTTTTAAAATTACTAAGGAATTTTTAAATTTAAATGTAGAATTCTGATATAAATATTTAAGAAAAAATAAAAAAAATGCTAGGAAAATTAGAAGGAATTTTCCCTAGGGTTTTTGTGTGCAAACAAAGTAAGTCAAGTTCACCAAATGATTTAACAATTTTGGGAATATTAGAGTGTTATTCCTAATTTATTTAAGGGTCTATATTAGTAAATCAATAAATAATATTACAATAATTAGAGTACTAATTTGTATAATTTATTTGTATTTTGTAGCTTTCTAAGAATAGTAATGAAAGAGGAGAAATGCAACTTAGCTTAAAATTAGACTGAGATGACTAAGATAGGATCTAATATTGGTTGTGCAAGATTGAGACACTATCATAAATCAAGATCTAGCTTTCATTTGGTAAAAGGACAAGAACACTAAAAATAAGACACTTTAGGGCCTAATGTTATTGTCTAGGGCCTATTGCTATTGTCTAAGCTAGTCATAAAGATCTGAGCTTTTTAAGTTTTATCCATTGTCCCTATGTGAGCCTGCTTATGAAATTTTAGATCTTAAATGTCTATATATCTATTTGTAGAGCTAAAGTAATCTCTAACCTTAGACCTTCATAGTGCTTGAATGAAACTTGAGAAAGAGGGGGGGGGGGTTAGTGTGTATAAAATGTACTAAACATGTATCCACACCCCTTGTGTGGGCACACTACCTACATACCAATACTTTGAAGAGGGATCAGTCCATATGTAGTTATCCCACTTGATGTGCTTTATGAAATAGTGTTATACAAATTCAAAAATGCCAAACTATGAGTGCTTGAGGTGGTTAGGGACTGGTGTGAGGGTTTGAATATGTTGGTAGCTATATTAGATGGTTGTATGCATAAAATAGGGAAATTTGCCTCAATGGTTTTGATTTTATTCTTGATTAATTTTTAATATTTTCTAACTCTCTCTAAATGAGCTTTGAATGGGATTTTATAAAGATATATTGGTCATGGGTTAGATGCATTCATACTAGGCTGACATAATGAAGAAGAAGAATCAGGAGAAAATGGTCATTTGGGATTGAAGGGTGATTTGAAAAGAGTGCTAAAAATAGGACACCCTATCATCCAGTGCTATAGTCCAACCCTAACACTCATATCCTATAGGTTTGGGACCTAGGGGGATGGAATAAGAATTGGAAATGGGGTCTAGCTAAGCTAAAATTAGGTTTCAAAAGTCTATGGATGATTGGGAATCATTAAAAAGGTGCCTAGAAGGGTCAAGAGAGTGTGAAAGAGGGACCTATGGGTTGGGTCTCACAAGCCACACTCAAGCTACCAATTTTGACGTTTTATATGACTACAATAACAAGATTCTTTGAGATACTAATTACACTAGTATTGTCACAATAGATAGGACAAGGTCTATTTTGTTTTACCTTATAATCCTCTAAAATTTGTTTCATCCATATGACTTGATTGAAATAAGAGGAAAATAATATTTAATAAAATTCTATAGTTAATAGAGATATTAAGGATTACTTCATGCTTAGCCAAGACACCAAACATCCCTCGTGAAGAATACCCCACCACTAGTACTCCTCTTATCATCCACACAACTTGCATAATCTACATTAATATATGATCTCAAAGTGAATTATTTACTCCTGGGATACCATTAGACATACTCTATAGTGCCTTTGAGATACCTCAAGATCTTTTTGATTGATTTCAAGTCAGAGTCTCTACGATCATCTTGAAACCTTCCTACAAGATCCACTATATCCATGATATCAGGCCTATAAGTAGTAAAGTACAAAAAACTTCCAATCATGGATTTATAATAAGTTTGATCAAATTTTGGTGAGTCATCTAGTTTACTTAAATTGCATCTTATGACCATTAGAGTACCCATTGGCTTACAATCCATCATGCCAAACTTCCTTATAACATCCTTAATGTATTTATCTTGTGAAATGAATATCCCTTCATCAAGTTGGTTAATATACAAACCTAAGAAAAAAGAAAGTTCTCCTAAGATTGATATTTCAAACTCAATCTTCATAGCATCTATAAACTCTCTACTCATATTATCATTGTCAGATCCAAAAACTATGTCATCAATATATACAACCACTATCAATTGATGATTGCATTCTATCTTAATGTATAAATTATTATCATCTACCCATTTTTTAAAACCTTGACTCAAAAGATACCTATCTGATCTATCATAACAAGCTTTAATAGATTGTTTAAGACCATAAAGAGCCTTATTTAGTTTGCACACATAATCCTGATCACCTATCATGAGCCATCCTTCAGATAATTCAATGTAGACTTTTTCTTCTAAGTTTCCATTCAAAAAAGTAGATTTCATATCCATTTGGTATACCTTAAAAAATTTGAAACTTTCATATGCTAAGAAGAGTCTAATTGCTTCCATTCTATCCACAAAAGCAAAAGTATCATCAAAATATATTCTTTTAACCTAAGTATAACCTTTACACACCAATCTATCCTTGTTCCTTGTGACTTCTCCTTTCTCATTTATCTTATTTTTTAAAACCCACTTGGTACCTATCACATTTTTATCTTTTGGCCTAGGAACTAAGTCCCGTGTTTCATTCTTTATTATTTGCTAAATTTCTTCATCCATTGCATCATTTCAATGTTCATCTTTGCTAGCTTCCATGTATATTTTGGGTTTAATCATTGATAATAGAGCTGAGTCTTGTTGATTTTTATTGATAAACATTCCCCTTCTAGTTTGTAACCTTACACCAACATTTCCAATAACTTGAGAGATTGGATGATCTTTCTAAATTCTTCTAGATGGAGCTTTAGTGTCTTGTATTTATTCCTTCTCTTTGTCTTCATCATCTATTTGAATGGATAACTCATCATTATTTTTAGTAGAATTATGAATTGAGTCACTTACCTATAATTTTAACTTCTTGACTCTACTTGTCTCATCTGCTCTTACATTTAAACTTTCAACAATCTTGTGAAGTCTCTTGTTGAAGCACCTATAGGTAGTAATGATAGAAGATTAACCTAAGAAGATGCCCTCATCATAACTTGAATCAAATTTTCCAAGATTTTCTTCATCTCTTTTTATGAATCACCTAATCCCAAACACTCTTGACATTAGCTGCTCTATTCTTCCATAAGTGATAAGGAGTCTTATCACTATTTACTCTGATTTGACACCAGTTTAGGATGTAATCTAAAGTGTTACCTACTTCTTCCAAATAATCTTATGATAATTTGGCATCTTGAATCATGGTTCTACTCATCTCTTGAATAGTCATATTCTTTCTTTCAATAACACCATTTTGTTGTGGTGTTCTAGTAGCAGAATATTATCTTCTTATCCCTTATTCTTTGCAAAATTCATAAAATTTATTTGACCAAAACTCATGAATTTGATCTGATATCACACACTTGATCTTTGAACATTTATAAATTTCCACAAGAGTTTTGAATGCTACAAATCTTACAAAAGCTTCTAATTTTCCTTTAATAAATAATATCCAAGTCATCCTAATAAAATCATCAATGGGAAATATGAATTAGATATTACCTTGAATAATTTGAGTTCTCATAGGTCCACATAGATCAATGTGAATCAAATCCAATGGGTGTATAGTGGAAAATTCCTTGGAATTGTATCTTCTCTTGGTTTTCTTCCCATGAAGACATGCCTTACATAGAGAATAGGGAATATTAGAAATCTTGGGCATATGCCTTACCAATCCCTTTGAAATGATCTTTACCATATTCTTAAAATTTATATGTCCAAGCCTTCTATGCCATAGCTAGCTTTCCTCAAATTAACTCATAAAGCATTAGTCCTTCTTGGATTCAGAAAATACATACATGTTATCTATTTTAAAAACATTTGAAACTAATCTACCAGACTTTGTCTTTCTCACTTCACATACATTATCATGAAATGTTACAACATTTCCTTGCTTACATATTTGGATCACACTTAAATTAATATGTTTTAAACCTTATAAATATAGAAAATTCTCAATCGTAGTATGACCATTATCCAAACTCACAGTACCTTTGCCAACTATGTTAGCAGATTTGTTGTCACTAAATCTTAATGCACTTAGGTTGGTCTTCTTGAGAGTGATAAACTTGATCTTGTCCCCTGTCATATGATTTGAGCATCCACTATCTATGAACCATTTCTTTTTCCCATCTTCTTGAGTATGCAAGGCTACTTGAACAAACATTGGCTCTTCCTTGAATGGACTATTTTAATTCTACTTCTTTTCTTCTTCATTCTTGGACTTAGTATCCTTAAACCATTTAATGGTGTCAATGACTTGTATATCCTTTTTACAAAAGGCACTTTTATAGTTCTTGGCTATATGACCTTGTTAGTTAAAAATGTAGCATATGAGATCCCATTTGATCTTTGAAGAGAGTACATAAACCCTATATCTATGACCAAATTGATTGAAAGAGAATCAATACCCATTGAAGTTGACCTCTTTTTCTCTTGACCATTATCGATCCATGAATTTTCATTCTTGACCCTTTTCGTGGAACTAGAACCCCTTTTATCCTTGGATAAGAGCACATAAAAGTAAGTTGTGACTTTATTTTCAAATTGATCCATCCTTTGATTGAGACCTTTATCCATCATGACCTACAGATTCTTGATTGTTACCTCTAGATCTTGTACTTAGGTCTTCACATTATCCATGCTTGTATTGACCTTTGATAAAGCACATACTAGTTTGTCTTGAAGATAAGACAATCTCTTTGTCATCCATTTTACCTTTAATCACCTTTAATTGGTTAAAATTTCATGAAGGACCTTCTTTGATTCTAATTATTAAAGGTGTAATCACTAAGAGGGGGGTGAATAGGTGAGCCTAGATATTGTAATTTCAATTCTCAATCCTTCAAGTCATTAATCATTCAACTAATACATTTATGAATCATAGATAATTTTCATAGTAGAGAACAAGAAATATAAATCAAGATCATACACACAACACAAGATCTATGTAGGAAACCCTCTTGGGGAATAAAACCCACTCTCAATCTAATAAACATATGGACTACTTGTCATATAAGATGATCACAAACATGAGACTGGTCAAGTACTTATAACTAGAGTTGTAGTTAAACATCTATTTCATAAGGATCACCTACCCTTAAGATGATCAAGTCCTTATGACCACCTTTTGGTCAAATCCTTTTGAATGACAACCTTAGTCAAGTTTTTTTGACCAATGGCCTTTAGTGAAACCCCTGTTTCACAAGGAGAACCTGCCCCTAAGGATGATCAAGTCCTTATAACCTCTTTTGAAATGAATATCTCCAAATTTAAATAATGTCTTAAATAAATAATAATGGACTTATGATGACATATCCCACTTCACTTCTTCACACACTCTCAATGCATCTAAAACCACCTTTTGGATCACTCCACTCTTCTCTTTGCTCATACACTACTAACAAACCTATAATAGTTTTATCACAACACTAGTAACATGACCAAATGGTCATACACATAATACACACCCTAATAATAGATCTTCTCAATGCCTCTCAACTTATTGCTCTTAAAATCAATGAGATGTTTGTTCTTAATCAAAATAATTCCTATCCCTTCTCTCGATGCATCACTCTCTAACACAAATGGTTTAGATAAATCCAAAATAGCTAGGACTAATCAAGTACATATTATTTTTTTAAATTGATCAAATCACCTATGATCATAATTTGGCCAGGCAAATTACCCCTTCTTGCTTAGATCTAGGAGTGGGGTAGCCACCTATGAAAATCCCTTAACAAATTTCCTATAAAACCCACAAAGACCAAAGAAGCCTTTGAACTATGTAATATTTGTTTGGTGAGGCTAATACATAATAGATTTGACCTTCTCAGGGTCCATACGAACACCCTATGAACTGATAATATGACCAAGGTAGATAATTTTTGTCATCCTAAAATCACATTTTAACTCCTTGGTATATAGTGACTTCTGCTTTAGGATGCTCAAAACCTCCTCAAGGTGTATCATGTGCTACTCTCAAGTCTTTTAAAAAATCAAAATATCATCAAAGAATATGAGGACAAACTTAAGAAGCTAATCTCTGAACTCCCTATTCATAGAAGATTGGAAAGTGGGTAAAGTATTGGTTAAGTTGAAAAGCATAAATAGAAACTTGAAATGACCATATTGACACCTAAATGTTATCTTTTTTACATCCTAATCCATAACTCATATCCGATGATATCTTGATGTCAAATATATCTTGGAGAAGTAACAAGCTCCATGTAACTCATTGATAAACTCATCTATCCATCAGATGGGGTACTTGTTCATAATACTCTTCTTATTTAGTGTCGTATAGTCAATTAACATGCACATTATCCCATCCTTCTTCTTTACCAATAAAATTGATGATGCAAAGGGACTCTTGTTAGGCATTATGTGTCCCAAATTAATCAACTCCTTGATATATTTATCTATCTCATCCTTATGACTCTTTAATTATATATATGGAGTAATAATCATCGATTTGTCACCCTCCTCAATATCAATGACATACTCTATGCCTCTCTCAAAAGGCCTCCCAAGAGGTATACTACTGAGTTCCTTACTGTGCTTCGATAGCAAAGCCTGAATGTCAAGATAGTAATCATGTTTCTACTGCTCCAAAATTGAGGGCATAATTAGAAACTCTACTTCCCATTTGACCTAATCATGCCTAATGAGCCTCTCCATCCTCCTAAAATATGCCACCCTTAAATCAACATCTAAAATCCATCTGAGAATGTTCTTCTTCCCATCTACCTCAAACTTCATCTTCATGGTGTGCAAGTTAAGGAAAAACTCTCTAATAGCATGAAGCCACTTCATGACAAGAACCACATCCATATCTCCCATACTTACCAGATAAAAATTAGTATAAAAATTATAGTCACTCAACTGAATCGTTAATTTGGGAATCCTCCTCTTATAGGTGATAATGAATCCATATGCTACTCTCACCTTGACTCTGACAAACTCCTCTATCCTAAGTCCCCATTTGTCTACTTACCCATCATCAATGAAATTATGAGTAGCTCTTATGTCAAGAAGAGTGAAAATCCTATAACAAAAAAAAAACTCCCCTAATTTTGAATGATCCCTCTCTTTAAATGATGGAAAGTTGAGCCACTAGTCTCTAATCTATTTTATCTTTATCTAGATCCTCAAAAGTGCTCTCTATCTCTAAGTCCATTGAATAAGAGTGATTATTTGAATCCTCATATGTCTACACCTCTAATGAAAATTTTTCTATTTGTTTTGCTTTGGCTTGGTCAGCATACTTATGCTGGATCCCACTACTCCCTACAATGAAAACATAAATTATTATTCATTAGTACATTGATCTAATTGCTATCCAACCTAGAAAAAAAATTTGTTGGTGGATTGAAGTCCTTATGAAAGAGTTCTTATCTTTATATTTTTTGTATGAGAACTATTTAGACTAAAATTTATTCTTCATGGAAAATATATCCATATATCTATCTTTTTTGATATCATCCTCAAGGATGGGTGGATCATGTGCCTTGACCCATCCTCATAATAGGTCTAAAATCCCTTAGACAAACAAAACAATTAACTTCCTTTCTGAAAATTTGGTTACCATAACTGATAACCTCTAAAAATTTTTAATGTAAGTATCAATAGACCCCCACTATCTAAGTTGAGCTAATTCCTTGAAATTCAACTAAAGACCACTATTATTAAACCTATCGATCAACTTATCTATAAAATCAACATAGCTATCAATCTGATCATGGACCAAGGTAACCAATCCCTGGTGCCACTATTCGTGAGCACTCCCATCCAAATAAAAGGTAGCATATTTGATAGCCTCAAGCTCTATCATCAGATTAAGATATAGTTATGTGTCAAGTATTTATACCCACACTCTAATGTTAGTAATTCTTGATACATCAAACTATGGAATATTTAATTTACCTACTTTCCTCTACAAATCTTGGCTATGTAGTCTACCTACACCTTCGCATTAGGGTTTAGTTTTATCCTTATAAGGAAGATACTGATCAAATGACATCTCAACATGGAACTCAAGATATGAAACTCTCCAATATCTCCAAATATGTGCATCTCACACCTACTTTGTAGGCTCAGGTACTTCTTCTAGATAGTTAACTTGGGGAGTGAATCTAGGAATCATGGGTCTAGTGTTGGCTAATCCAACATATGCACATTATGGGCCAATATTGTTATTAATTGAGTTATCCCATTTTTTTTCATCATTTGCATTATGTCTTTTGTTGTTGACATTTTTTCCTATGCTATTAACATTATTCCTACTATTTTTTCCATTTTTTGCACCATGTTTCCCATTGTTCTTGCCATTGTTGGGTACCAACTGGTGAAGAATCTGATTGATCTCTTTTTGAGATTGGTTTATTCATATAAGAACATCCCTCTACCATATTTATAAAATATTTATTACATATAATAAACTATTCATATCACCTTTATCATAATCATGAAGATCCCTACCGGATATCCCTTCTCTATCACCCATGTTTTATGTAGTTATTATTTCCTCTAAATGTCTTTCTAGGTGTTGTCACATTATCTCAAAGGGCCAATGTTCCCATTGATCAACCTCTCTCTTTATTTGACTTTCAAGATAGATTCTTTATCTATCACTACCACTCAAAGAAATAGATTTAATATAAAATCACTCATAACTAGTAACATGCAACCAAAACCCACAAACATGTGTTGCTTGAAATCCACATGCAAATATCTGAGTAGTTATGAAATTGACATGCAACTACCTGGGTAGCCATCCAACTATCATGAAACTATCTAGGTAGAAACCAAACTAATATGCAACTATATGGGTAGTCACCAAACTATCATGCAACTATATAGGTAGTTATCAAACTGACATGCAACTATCTAAATTTTAGTAGAACTTAAACTTTGACATACTCATAGGAAAACCAAATTCAATAACACTATAACATACACCCATGTTCTATTTTTTTTATTAATATTTAATGTTTTCATGTGATGCTTGCATTGCACATAATTGAAAATTAACAATATAGAAGTTTTTCTAACAATATGCAGATGAATATATTATAATAAATCAATATTTTAAAATACCCATACGCTGCAAATAAGTTTCAAATCTCATACAAATATTGAATTTTAATATATTTAAGGAATTAACAATACCCATGTGGGTTAATCACTATAATAACAATTATATAGCATACCTATATGGTCAAAACAACTCACAATGATAAAACAAACATACCCATTTTTTGTTGTTATAAATGACTGATAATGGAATTCTGAACAACAAACTTTATTATTGAAACCAATCCAATGTAGTCTTCAAATTTTTAGTAATCTATTATTACTTCCTCAAATATTTACTCATATCATACAAAATATTTTCAAATTAAACCCTTTCCTATAATAAGAAACTCCTAGTAATGAAGCTCCATCACAAACTCTCAATGAATATGTCAACAATCAACCTTGAAGGGTCCTTCACCTATGAAATTTATGTCCTCTGTGAAGGTTTTCATCTTCACAAATCTCTTTGGTTGAAACCCCAACATAAACCTCTAAAATCTCTCTCTAATTCTTTGTATCCCAAATGAGCTCTAACATGCCTTTTTATATTTTCCCAAAGGGGGATGATTTTTCCTTGAGGGAACATGTTTTTATTTTATATCTAAAAAAAACCTTGTATCTCCCACTTGAGCATCCACACTTAAGTTATAAAATAGCTTTAGGTTATAAATTTGTTTCCCCTTCTTAGGCACCACATAAAGTCCATTTAATAAATTAAATAAAAGATTTTATAATAAAAAAAATATATTAAACCATTTATTTAAAATATCATTGAATACACATGGGAAATCATAGATGAAGCATCAAATAATGTCTCTAACTAATCTGAGGTGAAATCGATGTTGAAATCTAAAGTCAGTATATAAACTAATGACAAGCTAAAAATAGTAAATTTGGACCATGTGTCTAAAACATGCCAAAAAAGAATTTCCATGAATATCCTCAAAAGATGAGATTATACTAATCCCTAAAGGCATTAAATGAAGACAAAAAAAAATCCACAAATCAAAGGATCCCGTCACTAAGTCACATTATCCTATGGGAACCCCTAGCAATAGGCTAATGGTACACCCAACTAATGAAGTTTAGAGAAGGTACATTATAGTCCACCCTCCCTAAAATTGCTTGTCCTCAATAAGTTAAATAAATAATTTTATAATTAAAAAATTATATTAAAGAATTTATTTAAAATATCATTGAATACACTTCTAAAATAACTGACAAAGCACTGAATGATGTCTCTAACTAATTTGAGATGAAAATGACGTTGAACACTAAAATTGATATCAAAACTTATGATAGGATAAAAATAGTAAATTTGGACCATATGTCTGAAACATGCCTAGAAAAAGTCTCCATGAATTTTATCAAATGATTATCTCATAATAACCCTTAGAGGTACCAAATTAAGAAAAATAACACTCCAAAAATCAAGGGATCCCCTCACCAAGTCACATTAGCCTACGTAAAACCCTAGGAATAAGCTAATGGTCTACTAAACTTATGAATCTTAGGTAAAGGACATTACACATGCATTTCTAGATCATTTGGATCATCCTCTAGAGTGTTACCTAACAAAACAAAGTTAGGCTTGGAGGGTCTAGTATTGATCAAGGCATTAAAGGTTCATGTTTAGATAGCTCCATTGTTGATTCTATTGGATATTTTAAACTTCATTATTGCCATTGTTCCTTGCAATATCAATTTTATACATTACTTGAGAAAGAATGTGAGTAATTTCTTGATGAGATTGAGCCATTTGTTGGGTCATTATTTATACAAAATTAATGATAAAATTTTCCAATCTATCTTCCCTTAGAGATGGGTCTATGTTAGATCTTTCATATCTATCTCACATTGAATCAACAAGTCCTTCTTATTGCAATTTAATTTTCTCTCCTTACCATTATCTCAAGTTGTTGTCACTAAGAAACATAAAAAAGCACAAGGCCTATAGGCTATAAATATCACCAGATCTGATACCACTATAATATTCCTTAAGGATATTTATGACAATTTTTTAATTTTTTAAGATATTAGCTTATAATGACACAAATTGGAAATATAAAGACATTGAGATCAGCACATATCATTTTCATATGTATAAGTTGATTACACTATTTCATTGAAGGAAATACATAGGAATTTTGAAAATACATATAAGATGCAAATATAACGATATAACTACTTACATATAGACTCTTTCGAAGCATAATTATAGTTTTTGAATGAAATCACCATAAGCCATCCAAGGAAGATCTTTCACCACTAAAACCAAGATATATTAGAGGGTTTTCATCCACCAAAATCTCTTCAATCCAAGGGTTTTCATCCTTAGGAAAGGCTTAATTATGAACCAAGTTCAAACTCACAATTGGGAGGGGGATGATTTAATAATAATCAACATACATTTTAGAAAGGAGAGCCAAGTATGTATAGAATCTACATGGAAGAGGGAGATAAGAGAGAGAGATAATGAGTAGAGAGCGAAAGTTGGCACCACAAAATAGTGACTCATGTGAAGAGTTGCCTTGGAATGCAAGCTAGTCAAAAATATAAATATAAATTAACTACCTCCTTTGTCTTTGTTCCCTTCCTTACACATGATTCCAAAAAGATACCTCTCTCACACATGTGAGATCAAATATGTAATAGTGTAATCTTGTCATCCCATTCCATGTGAGCCCAAAGATTCCCACACAATATAAAATCAAGTTTGATGCATTTTTAAAAGCCTTCACATGCTAAAACATTATTCTACCAAGGGTGGCACCCAAACTATTCCTCGTCTTGTTGAAGCACGTGATTTGTAAAAGATAAAGAAACTTGTCTTTTGGTCTCTAATTTATTCACATGCACAATATACCATTATGGGTCATGCCTCATCCCCCAAGATACCTCACTTATTGCATGATCAATTGCATCACCTACCACATCACCATGAGTAGTGATGGTGAATAGTTCCAATGAATAGTAACCTTTTAATAGTGACCCCCACATTAATATTCCCCGACATCACCCAAATTAGCCTATTTGAAATAAATAGTCTAACTATCTTCTTCAAAAGTCTTATTGTGAATAAGGGGCCATTACATTTATTTAGCATTTCATGGTACTCCCAAACGAATTTATTAAAGAGGTTTCACTTGTGTGGGAATCCAATCCATGGTATAGAACTTTGAGGAACTCTGATATGAATTCCAATCTTACCTTGACTCCTAGATAACTAAGTTGAATGAATTATTCCACACCATCAACATCAAAAATACCATACTTTTCTATGAACTTAATGGCAATTGAAATTATGAAGCTGAATTTATATCCTAAAATAGGGCATGTGGCCATAATTTTGACTATTCAATATTTAATATTACATAACCAACCAACTAGATTTATTATACCATATATTTGATCTTCCATGATAGAATAAGGGAAGCCAATGTATCCATTGTATCATTTTAGTTAGAGAAGTAATTTGTCAAATGGTATGAATTGTATCAAAAATAGCATATAGAAACCACCTAGGATGACTTTCTTAGGTATTTTTTGATTCCATAATTTTTTTTGAATATCAACTATGGCATGAAATAGGTTTCTATATTTTGAATATATTCATGAATAAATCATTGAAATAATTGTTGATAAATCCTGAGGTATTGATGGGTTTCCTTATGAATTATATAAAACTATTTGTGATATTATATCAAAAGCATTCTCAAATTACATCAAAATCTTTGTGACATTATATTAAAATATTTATCAAAATTAATCTTAAAGAAGCTCTTTACGATAATATAACTATGATATCAAACCTAGGGCTGAATGTCAAATCTCATTCTCTATGGTGGTCTTTAGTTATAACTTATTGTGAAGTCCCCTTTTTCCTTATTCCTTGAAATAAAGTTATTCATATTTTCAAAAATAGAATAAAAGAGTTATTGAACCTCTTTTGTAATGATACCAAAGACTAGATAGTTTGGAATATTTATGTCCTAGTTTTAGTTAGCCAATGATAAATATTTCAACATAGAAACTTATAATTCCATACTTGGTATCCATCTCCATAAGATTGGTATGAAAAATCCCTCTAGATTTTGGATTGAAAAAAGTGTCCTATTGAGACCGCATCCCACTAGTACAAACCCCAATTAGGGTATTAAACCCTTTCTCTAAAGTCTCTTCCTATGGAAACTCTAAATTCCAAATGGATAGTTAAATCCACTATTTTTTTTAGATAAGAAGTTAGTTCTACCCTTACCACTACTTTAATCAGTTGGATAACCTATGAAGGTCTATTTTGTGTAGACAACTTAGAGGGCAATAGTGAATTTTACTCAAAAACTAGTACTAAAGGGTGAATTACATTGAATATATATGCATGACTCATAAGATCCATTATTTTCTCCATCGTAACCTCAACTAGTGTTACAAACTACTCTGTGTTTTCAAAAATAAAAACAAGCACGTTCTCATATTGTTAATTATACATAACTAGTAATATGGTAGATAAAATTATGTAGCATACAATGATGATATTGTTGATGATGACTACGATGGTTATGTTACATCACTAGATAATTTATTTATATTTTGAAATCAAATAAACATGATACTACATGATCATGATGTGTAAAATTAACCTCTTTTGAGATAGTACATACATGTGAGCATCCTATTGGTGGGACCATTAGTTAACATTGCATAACATTATAATAATGACTTGTTAATTAAAAACATGAATATAATATTCAAAAATTAAAGAACCAAAAACTATGCATGACATGTATTGTATTTTTACATGATTTGTTTACGCTTTATCATATATAGTACATTATATATCTAGTTTTATTTTTAAATACATTTCATGATGTACATGAGTGAGATTTAGGATATATATGTAATTTGTGACATGGACACATAGATGTGGGACATTTATTCAATTAAATTTGAATCAATTAATTTTTCTTCATCTTATTAAAAATATCAATTAAATAATATAAAATATGTGTATAGAGCTATGTTGCTAATTATAAAATCAAATTTACCAAATTGTAAAATTAAAGAGAAGTTATTGATAAATGATACATGGTGTTGTATAAAATCTTTGAAATTTGCAAGACTATAATAAACAATTATAAATTAGTCATAAATAATAAGTTATAAATAATTCTTCAAAAGTAATTTATAAATTATAACGATTTGGTTATAAATAATTATATTAATTCAAATTAATTCCTTAATATTTTACTAAAGAAATAATTATATAATTAATAAATTGTTATTCACAATACCTTAATATTAATCATAAACTAATATATTAAAATATAAACAAATATACTTAATAAATTATTATTTATAATCAAACATATAAATAATTGTTGAATTTAATATATTTTAGAGCATGTATTTGAATTAAAAATATTAAGAAGTATTCATCATCATACCTTTTAATTGATAAATACTATATATATATATATATATATATATATATATATATATATATATATATATATATATATATATATATAATTTTAAAGATCTAAATTTTTATAATTATAAAACTAGTTAATTCTAAATAAAATTGAATTAAAAAAATCTAACAAGGGCACCAAGTGCTAAGTCCCTATGATAATTTATAGATTTTGCCTTTTTTTTTTATTTAGTTAGAAAATTATTATGGTGTTGTTATTTTTACACAATTTTAAAATCTAGTTGTATATTTACATAATTATAAGTGCAAAGTGGGAAAAACTAATCTATTTATTAAGCCAATGAAAATGATACAATGTAAACATAAACATACCTCCAATTGAGATTTTGGAGATGGAGAGGGAGATGAACCTCCTTGAAATTCACTAGGATTCAATTTTGGCATCCTAGCTTCTTCTATTGGACCAAGTGCAGGTGAAAATGATGAAATTTATGAAGGTGTTGGGCTAACAGAAATTAGTGATAGTGAAATCATAGGCAGCACTAGGGATGATGAGATATGTGGACAAAAAGATGTGGTTACAATTTTAGAAGGTGTCAATCTGATAGCAAACATAAGATTGGCTTAAGAGAGAAGATATTAGTACTTGTGAAGATGGAGTTTGTGAAATAGTGGACAATGCTGGAATTTTTAATGGTGGATTGGATGTTATTAAAGGTGGGAATGAAGTGGGGGGAAAAGAGGGCATAAAGGTTAGATGAGTTAAAGCTACAAAAATTCCTATATAAATTTAACTTGTCTTCCTATCCCGACAAGAGTGACTCAAATAAAACCCTTCCTAAGAAAAATGTGTAATGCAGAAGTAGACAACTAACTCATAGGAATGGGAAAAGAAAAAGTAATTTTTATCCATTACAGAGGCTATAGGGAAACAAATTCCACTATAGAATATTTGTACCATGAGCAAATCTATTTATGAGAAATAATTTAACACCTTTACAAAGGCCTTTAATTTTTTGAAAAAAAGAACTATGAATTAAATTGGTTTTGTTCATCAAAATTTTCATGAATTTTCTTTGCATCATTATCTCACCTATCTTCCATTATCTATGTTTAATAACTATCTCCAAGTTTATACAAATAATATTTATCATTTATTAATCATTTTAATATATATTTATTATTATAGATTGGTAGTAATTTCCTATTGTATTTTATTAATTCTATTACATTTTGTTGCTAAAACAACTTAACCATTCTAAGAGTAAGTTGTACTTGACATCGATCCTTTGTTTGCATTAGTAATATGATGAATTCAATTAACCCAAACACAATTATTATATTTATTAGTGGGAAGACCTAATTATTCTCAGCACATTCTACCAAATGTGTTTTTCTATATAACCACAAACATAGCTACAGCTGGCCCATAACACCCATACATTATCCATAAATGACCAAAGCATCTTTTCTTTTGTCACTTTACTTAGCTAGATGGGGTTGTCATCCAACAAACCTAGGTTTCTGGTTGTTTTTAATCAGTTACTCCTTGAACCGGTATAATATCTCTCCCAATTATTTATTTAAGAAGAGTTTAGGGTTTATTCACTACCATCAAATGCTCAAAGTAGAAAGGAGAGAGCTCTATAAGTCTTTAAGCTCTGCAAGTCTTAGGATACGTCTATTAAGTATTGGTTTAGATAGCTACATGGCTCAGGATCTAATAGTTTTCAAAACTATTTAGCCTTATACATTGTGCATAGCCTATGAAAAAATATATGTTAGTTTCTAATTGTTGATCTTGAAGAGTCAGAAGGATTATGACTATGTATGGTTAGAATCTTGTTGAACTTCATTAATTATGTTATGTTGTTCTATGTTATATAAATATATTTTTTTCAATCAGTCTTTCTCATGGTATCAAACCCTGGTTTGCCTATTCAATATATATTTTTATTCATCTTATCATCTTTAATTATTTCTTCTAGCCTATAGGGAAATCATTTTAATCTTTTGACAATCTATTTAAAGTTTATTTAAATACTAGATTTCCTTGTTCATAAACTTAGGGAACCTACTGTGTCTAAAGTTCCTCGAGACTTCTTTGGCCCAACAATCTATCAGATCTAGATCTTGAATGTATGTGGTATACCTGGAGTTGAGGCATTGAGGTAAGTTGTCATTTAAGTCATTTTTCCTAATAACCCCTATTCAAAGAATTATTTATTGGAGGAGACCCTAAAAATTACCAATCGAATGAGCACTAGGCGGTAGCAAGGATAAGTTCTCCCAATAAGAGTTGCATCATCTAAGTGTTATGGACCAAGTGAAAGTTATATTCCTTTTTCAGATTTGATGGAGAAATCAGAATTTAGAAATAGAAAAGAAGATGAACATGATCTAAGCCAATATATTTCTCCTAAATCCATACGTGCAAACTGGGAACTCCCTAGATTAGATTTGTCTAAAGTCTATAAGATGAATTTCTTCGAATAAAAATTTCAAATTGGAGTCTCTTTCAAATAATTTACTCTTTAAGGTTTTATGTTAGTAAATATTGAGGGTAATTGGTTTAATATACTAGATAAGGAACATTTTAAGACTTTTTATAAAAAAGGCTATCATTTTGTACACATTGACTAGGTAGAATGGGCAATAGTACCACTTTTCAAGCAAGGTTTGGATGTTCCTATTTTGTCTGTTCTTGTTGATAGCAGGCTATAAAACATTTCCCAAGCTATTATTGGTGTGGTCAATGATAATGTCCATGATGGAAAACTTACTTGTTAGGTTTATCCTAATTTTATGGCTGACCTAGAGGATCCTACTGTTCCTAAAATACTTAAATGTAATTTACAATTTAAGATCCTTTAAATGGATCCTAGATCTATTCCCTTTATTTTAGTTACCTGATGGGTCTTCTAATACTGTAAGTATCCTTTAATACCCTCCAATTATACTCAAAAAGCCCTAGCCAGTGTGGTGATGATACCTAGAACAAAAACCTTAGGAGACTAGGTTTATATCAGTCAGATAAACTTTAAGATAATCTCCTTACCAAAGGAATGGGTGACTAGCTATAACAAGTGTATCGATATACCACCTACGAAAAATACCAATTACACTCCTAGGCTAACTTCTCTTCCTACAAAAGAAGATTTCATAAAATATAAAATCTCCTTGGTGGAAGAAGAAAAACAAGAAACCCAAAAAGGAGAATTCCCTAAAGAGAGAAAGCTCAGAAGGTATTAGTTGATGAAGAAACCCTCTATAAATAATATAGAGACCCTCAAAACCATAAGATTACCATTCTAAAAATCTAATGCTCTAAATCAGATTGGTCAAAATACCATAGTTTGCCTGATGAAGACAATTTTTATGTAAACCTAGCTAAAAATCATTTTAGCAACCATCCTGATTATGATGCATGTATAACTTATACCCAAAGAGTATAGAATGCTCTGCATATTAATACATTTAGAGGATAGCTAAGTGAAGAAATAAAATATCTTCCAAGAGAAGATGAGTTGAAAATCTTTACTACTTTAGAAAAAGAAGCAAATGGGGTAGATGTCAAATACAGTGTTATAAAAAATATTGGAAGATTTCCCCCAAGGCAATTCTATGTAAAATTCACATCTGATGGCCAATGTTTTATGCAACATTACCTAATACAAGCCGTAGGTAGGGGAAAACATAACTCTACTAAAGGAAGGCAACTAAATTGGTGTAATTTGGCTTTAAATGAGTTGGGAAATAATATTGATGAACTTTACATGGAAATTTCTCAAATGAGAAGCTTTTTAGATAAAAAGGTTGGAACACTAGTTAAGAAACCATTCACCAAAACACATGACCTAGCTCCACTAGTCAATACTAGTGATAGGGTTCAAGGTGAAACAAATGTAGCCAAAATTGCATTGGTTGAGTTAAATAAAGGTTAATATAAACAAATAGTAATGTTAGATGAAGCCACTGGCATAGTAAAACATCTAGAAGAAGTCCTTTCAAAGTAAAAGCTAGACCTCTCTCTTGACACTACAAAGCTTGAGAAAATAAAAGAAGATATGAAGAAGCTAATTATGACAAATACACAAGGCTATGATATGCTTAAAGTAATCCACTTAAGAATGGTGGACCATTTAAGTGTTAATACTAGTACAAATTTGCAAACTAGAAAAATGGACATTAGCCTTGAACAAATAGAAAAAATTGTCATAAAAACAAATGATCACTAGAGTGTTAGAGCAGAGGAAACTAAAAAGAAAATTCAAGAACTTCAAGAAAAGGTTGATACTTTAGTAGGATCATCCTTACTTATTTTGACTCAGATACATGAATTGCAAGAAAACATGAAAAGGTCTTATAAAACAAACCCTTTGAGTATGGTAGAATTAGGAGAAGGCACCCCTTCTAAGATCATCTCATTAAGAAAACCTACTATATAGCAAGTGTCTAATCATGCTAAAAAAAATTGGATAGCTAAGATCTTTCATAAACATTGAGTCATTAAGCATAAGTGTTTTACTAGTTTTTTTTTATGATACCTATAGAAGTCTTGAGAAGCTTAATAAAAATACTAAAATTTTCAAAGAACTAGTTAAGTTGTCTGAAGATATAAACTAGAAAAAGAACATTGAAGAAAATATCACTACCACCTGCCCATATTTTAATGAACTTAGTGAATTAGATTAGAACCCTGATAATCTAGAATTCTTAGATCCCTTGGATGCTTTACAGGATTGGACCAAGTCACTACTCACCAGATTGAAAGGTGTGAAAGAGGAAAAGGTTGTACTTATTGGTACACCTAGATGATTGGAAGAAGTACACTCCTCTAACACTGAGTCATCTAGCTTATCTATAGTCACACCTAGGATTAGAGCAACCTTTCCCTAAGGAAATTTTGGTAGTGTTGAAGACCTTGATCAAGATATCTAATGAAATTAGGGAATACAAATAGATGATCTAACTTAGGTTCTTATACTTCCATATTCACTCAATATTGATGGTTGGTGTGGAGTAGGTAATGATATAGATATAGAATCTAGAGTCGAACTAAAAGCCTCCACAAATGGTTAAAAGCTCAATAACTTGTATTTGGGAAGATTGAAGAAGAAGGAATGGACTTTATAATTACTAACCTAGACAGTATCATAAAAGGATGGCGGTTATCCCTTACATAAGACCAAAGGGTTGTGACAAGATCCATGATAGCTAGTTTTGTTGAAGTAGTTATCCATGAGTATGATGGAAAAATGTTAAATGTTGATGCTATTGAATACAATAAGTTGTTCAGGATGAAGCTTTATAACATGAAATATTGGGATAGATTCAAGTGTGATTTTGCTCTTTTGGAAAGAAAAAAAAAACATAGCCAAAAGACTGAAATTAAACACATGTTTATTAATGCACTTCCTAGTGAAATCTTAGACAGAGTATTGGCCTACATAGAAATTTAAAAAGAAGCCATGACTGGAGAAAAAGTCACAGTTGAAAAATTCACCTTAGATAAAATTATTCAGTCTATAGAAGAATATCTTTACAATCAATGTAAGGATAAAGCTACGGCCAAATTGCTTAAAAAACAAATGAAAATCATTGATAATAGTATCTGCAAACATAGTGGATATAGTGCACTAGGCTATTATGGTTCTGAGAATTATCATTATAAAAGCCACAAAGAAAAGTGTAGATCTCAAAAATGGAAAACTAGAGACAAGCCCAAGTATAAGAGGAGGTTCTCTAAAAGAAAAACTTATGTTAAGATGAAAAAAACCATCTCAAGAAAATGAACTATAAAATGTTATATCTATGGTCAAGAAGGTCATATAGCTCCTAAGTTCCCAAATAAGAAAAGGTATCCTAAAAATATGAAAAATATTAGACCTATACTTCTGAATGAAGAAATGCAAGTTATTTCTGAGTTCAACTCAGATGATGATGTATATTCAATACCCACTAAAAATGATATTTATTCCAGTGAAAAAAATAAAGTAAATTAATTTAAAGAACTATCTTCTTCTGATAACTCTGAGACTGAACTCTACTATTGTAATATGATGTATGGATTTGATCTCGAAGCTCAAATGCAACATCTAGAATATCTACTCCAAAATCGTAAGATCCATCTTCATCTCATCCCTATCTATCAAGATGAGCTTACCTAATTATACAACACACGTGGTGACCCTCAGGGCAAAACATTGCAACTTGGTTTACTTTCATGACAACCCAATGTTATATGCACAACAAGAATGGAATAGAAAAAAAAATATAAGCCTAAGAATCCAAGCACAAAGAGTCTGATAAAATACCAAAATCCTCCTGTTGAAATCCTCAGAGCTATAAAATCAAAAATAGAATATGCTTGTCAAGATATTAATGAACTAATAGTTTTTTTAAATATTCTATAGAAGAAAATAACCCTGAAAAGTTCCTCCTAACCAAGGATGTTTCCATGCTAGAGAACACAAATAAATAATTATCTTAGTAAACATCATTGATTCACAGAATGGCTTATTTACATGAGATTTTTTAATCGGAGCATATATGAGTATTGCAAAGCATGGAGCTATCCTAGAGTACCTATGGCAAGATGCTTCATTATATTTTGTTGTTATCAATGGGTCAAGGACTACTATAAATAAATTTTCTCCTAGGGTACTACTTGAAGCAAATGTCATTAAGGCATATGTAAAATTATGGATGTTCGATAAGATGTTGATAGATATTATTTTAGGAATGAACTTTTTGAATCAATTTATGCCTTATACTATTCATAAAAAATACTTGTCTTTAAGATTCTTTGGTAATGAACACCAAATTGATAGAAAAACCCATGCATATGTAAGAATTGCCACAAGACCACATGAAGAAGAAGACAAAAAACTACAGATGAAGATTTATAGGATAGTAAAAGATTTTGAAAAGAGGAAAGATAGCCTAAATATTGTCATAATAAAGATCAAAGGACTTTATGATAATGATCACAAAAGGTTTTGGGATAAGTGTAAATATACTATTTCTCTTCATCTAAAACTTGGCACTGATCATACCTAAGGTATCAAATCTAACACTATCCCTTTCTCCCCTTCTCAAGTTAAAATAGGAGAAGACGAGATCAAAGAATTACTGAAAAGGATTTGATATAGAAAAGCCATAGTGAATGGGCTTCTTCTGCATTCTATGTGAATAAACACTCAAAACTAAAAAGAGGGAAAATGAGACTGGTAATAAATTATAAAAAGCTCAATGATGGGCTTATGCTTGTTAGGCATCTAATTCCTAACAAGATTGTTCTTATCGACAAGATGAAGGAATATTGCATTTTTCCTAAGTTTGATTTGAAAAGTGGATTTTGGCAAATTTTAGTAGAACCTAAAGATACTTATAAAATTACAATTTGTCTTGCCAGTCTTAGATAGGCATTATGAGTGGAAGGTTATGCCTTTTAGCTTGAAAAATGCTCAATCTGAATTTATAGAAAGGATGGAGGGAATATTTGGCCATGCTAAACATTTTGCTATCTATATTGATTATATAATAGTTTTTTCAAAAGATTTAAATAGTCATCTTATACATTTGAAAGAATTTGCTGATCTTTGTAACTAGAATGGGTTGGTTTTAAGCGATAAGAAAATGGAGATTGGCAAAATAGAGATTGAATTTCTTGGGTTAAATATATGTTAAAATAAGATTGCATTACAACCCCATATTTTGGAATTTTTGGAAAGATTCTTAGATAAAATAAAAGACAAAACCCAATTATAGAGATTCCTTAGATCTCTAAATTACTACTCTCCATTCTACAAAGATCAAGCCAAAGATAGGAAAATAATATAGAAAAGGTTAAGAAAAGACTAAAACCCATGGACTACTAAAATGACATAGACAATAAAAAGTATCAAGGAAAAAGTTAAAGGACTACCAAATCTCAAACTGTAAGGAGAAGGTTTAATGATTTTGGAAAAAGATGCTTCAGATGAAGCGTATGGCATAATACTTCTAGAGAAAACTAAAGATGGTAGAGAAGAAGTCTACTATTATTGTAGTGGAACATGGAACCTAACTCAAAAGAATTACCATTCCACTAAAAAAGAACTATTAGTATCCAAACTATGCATGCTCAAACTAAGGATCTTTTTTCTCCCAAAGAAGTTCCTCTTGAGGATAGATCTATTATAGTTTGAATCTATCATTAGAAAACCCCACACCCAGTAAGTTGGAAAATAGATAATGACTACATGGGCAATATGGTTTTCTATATTTGAGTTTGATGTTCAATACAAGAAAGGAACTCCAAATTGTTTAGCTAATTTGATGTCCACAGAAGCATTGAAATGGTATTCTCATAAATTTTGTACTAATCATGTTTCAATGTTTTACGGTAATAAAGGATTTGATAATTTTGATTACGATAATGTCAAAGAAAATCTTACTCAAGAAGGAAAAGAAAGAATGAAAGAATGGCTTCTTGTCTTCATAAGCGAATCAACAGGGAGTGTTGGTTGTTTTCCTTCAGTGGAAGAGGATCATTGTTGGCCTTGGGATCATGTGGGGTATCCCTGTTGTTTGGGAGGTAGTAAATAGTGAGGAGTTATAGTGATGTTTTGTTTATTAGTAAATAGATATGTTTTCATTAATGTTGAAAAGGGTTAACTTATTTCTTATTTTATTTTAATTTAATGTATTATTTATTAGGAAAGATGAACTTCTCTAGCATCATAGTTATATTGGCATGGAAAGTGTTATGGGAACTGGATTAATAAATGAACTTTTATTATTGGCATCTAATTCATACCCTTCCATCTTATTTTATAATATTTCAAATGTGTAAGAAAATTTTGACATAGTCTAGTTATCTATGTTGGGAAGTGGTGTGCACTCTACACCAATTGAATAAGGTCAATTCACTTATATTGATCTTCATCAAGTTGTTAGTAGATGGCTCTATATTATGAGGTTGATTGGATTATTTTTTAAACATTTGATATGTAAAATTTATCAAATTTGTATACTAAAATTAATGACTTATAGAGACTAAAATTGAATAATTATAACATATTAGTATTATATACCTGGTATATATAAATCATGTCTTTACCCTTTAGTTATATACCATCCTTATGCTGAAAGAATCACACTTGTCATCTCACTATGCATAAATTATTATCTTATACTCATATCCTTATCATTTTGATGACTTAGATCATCTTTACTATGTAAAAAATATTAAAACCTGATAAAAATCATCCACTATCAGTTACATACTCATACCTTTTTTCTATTCTCGTAGACACTACCGACCATAGATGAACACTAGTGTCCAGATCCTTATTTATTATCCAGTTTCAAAAATTCATCCAAATTTCAAATAATATGAAACCTATGGGTTAGCCTATTTATCTTAATATAATGTATAAATGCAAGTCTTAAGCATTCTCATTATTCACCTACAAATTTCCAAGCAAGTATCTACCAAGGCTCATCCAATCAAGCACACAAATGAGTAATCTCATACTATGTGTCCCTATTTCCTTATCAATCGTATGATAAATCATATAAAATGTAGGAGTCATTAAAAGAATAATTCATGTGCAATGTTTTCCAAGTTATAAGCCAGTGTAAGATATCATATTACACTATTTTTCAGACACACTCCTACACATATGGTAAAAGTACATAAGTCTGAGGCCCTCCTTTTATTATTAGATATGCATGCAATGCTCAGTGGTAGATGGGTCATTGAGGTCATCTAGACGCTATGATTCCACTAACCACTTTTTGGAAAACTCTTTATAAGGGTGAATATAGGTGAAGATATTGGGATTGATCAATAAGAAAAGAATGATAGCCTATATCACAAATATGAATACATCATCAGAAAGCTGAAACAAAAACCAAAATAATAATAATTTGATTGCATATATATCTAGTAAAGGACACCTATGGTACACAATGGATACGTGCATGGATAGTAGCATCCATATTTGATGCTAGTGTCTGTGGCAACAAAAGAATATTTTATAAATCCTGATGATTGATCCAAAATTATTATCATGTAACCTTCTGCTTATATCCATCCCAGATCTAATAATGACTAATAAACACAAAAGTATCAATTCATAATAAACCTAGGTGTATTTCTTAACTTTTAGGTATACATACAAAACATTTTATCTTCCCCTTCTTCCACCTAAGATGGCTCAAGACAATGTAATGTCAAATTCCCTATATAATGAGAGTGTCAATGATGAAATGAGCAAAATACATAAAATGTCATGATAGAGAATGCATCAAATCATGAAAATGATGACATGAATAATTATATGATGGCAATATAAAGGCCATTCTTATGTTTTAAGAGAGTATTTGTAAAAAATTTAAAATATTGATAAGATCTTTGGTACTATTTCGTAAACTAAAAACGCTGAAGCTACTAATGAATTTTGCAACCCCTTGACCACATATTTGATGCCTTCATCTAGTGTGGACACGTATTTTGTTTTCGAACCATTTTTATATTAATATCACATCCTTATTACTATGCCTTCTATAAGAAAATTTGAATGTTTGAAATTAAATATCAATTTCAATGGCTATATCTTCTCAAACCATGTTTTTACACCGTTTTATGATTTCTCAAGAAACAAATACCTTTTCCAACTCATCAACTAGTTGGATGATAAAGTTTACAACATTAAAAAAAATTTATCACATCTCCTTATAGTATTGACTTCGAAGATTTGTTACAAAATTCTATTGTATCTAAAATCTCACTACACCCTTTTCTAGCTAGATTTGTTGCACCCAAGATCACATTTTATGATGTCAAGGGCGATCCTAAATAGCATCTTCGATCGTTATTTGTGGCATCCTTTGATTATGCTTCAAATTTTAAAATATTTACCAAACTATTTCGAATAAGTGTCAAAGACTATGCCTTTTAGTGGCTCTACGATCTACATATAAAATCATTGAAAGCATTCAAACCCATTGCAAACTAATTTTTATCACATTATTATATCAACATCATTAACAAGGTTTCATACGCTCAAAGTGATAAGGTCAAACAAGAAACCAATGAACCAATCAATTAGTACATCTTGAGATATAAAATAATATTATCCAAATGATAAATCCAATAACCAATAAATAAATTTGATAAATATTAAGCAAAGCTTACACCTCTCCATGAATTCATTTTTTTCATAAATATCAAAAAATTTAATGAATTATACCATGTTGTACACAGAAGGATTAATCATTGCACAGCTCTCATTCTTGATAAGTTTCTCTTATTGAAAGATGTTAGTTGATTTAATAAACGTTTATCATAATTTTTTTTTAAATTTCATAAACTAAAGAATTACAAAAAAAATCGATAATCAATCCTCAAATATATTCCTGCTCTTACACGATTTTAAATATATATATATATATATATATATATATATATATATATATATATATATATAATTAATATTAATTTATTCTAAATTCTTACTTTGTCGCATTAACAAATGTGACCCCATTTGCTGCACATGTATCAATGAATATTAATTTATACTCAATTCTTCTTAAATATCAAAAATAGGATTTAACACTTAATTAAATAAAACTGTATCCTAAACTAAGAAGAAACGAATTCAGTCAAAAAAAGAACAGATGGGAAACACTTCAAATTGTGGGAACTAACATTAATAAAAATTTAGTAATTTATTCGAATTAGAGTTTTTAAAGTCCATAAAATAATTTATTCGAATTAGAGTTTTTAAAGTCCATAAAATGAGATTCATTTTTTTTTAAAAGACTGTCCGCCAAAGATATTGGTGGCAATATATAAATCATTATCCAAATATAATATTATTAAATCTATTAAAAAAATTTAATAACACACCCATCCTTCATATAAATGTTTTTTTTTTTTTTCCTATTCTATAAAATGATGAACGAAGTTTTCAAATTAAAGATAAAGGGAAAAAAGAATCCATCGGAATCTTCGAACACAAAAATAACAATGGAACAAAACAACTTAAACTTGTCGAAAGAACATCACAGATAACAGAAACATGAGACCTCTTAGGGATCTTTCCTTATAATGGAAACAGAGATTTATTAAAAACCGGCCAGGTCTTGCCGTTAGCCCATCCCAAGAGCTATTTTGAAGTTCTGTGTATTTGTGTCAAAATTCGCAACAACCTCACTCTGGATTGAAACAGTAACATCTGTCCAAGTAAACTTTGTATTGGGATCGACTTCTGTCAGACTGGCTGCATACCCATTCTTTGCAATATTATTGAGACTATCTACCAAACCCTTAAGGAAGACGACATTCGTAGACATTTTGTTAAAAACCACAGAAGTCATTGGTCAATCTCTGATACCAACAAATCAGTATGTTAGGCACACAAAAGAAAATGAACAAAACATGATAATAAAAACCTGTAAATAAAAAGAGGTCATCTATTTAGACTAGAATACGCAGGTATGGCTACAGCCCTTAGCCTTCATAACTTATCATCTTTGTCCTCATCCTATACGAATGGATCAGGGAATCTGAATAGATTGATAAAGTAAAGGTAATATGAGTGGATTGATAAAGTAAAGGTAATATGAGTGGATGGATAAGCTAATTCATTGCTAAGGTATTTGGTAATATTGTTTTTACTTATAAGATGGATTTTCATATGTTTAGAGGTTCAAAGGATGCATTTTAGAGATCATCGGATATTAGCGATCAAATTATTAGTTCTGGTTAGCATATTTAAGGATATATTATTTTATATAAGATTGGTACATTTGTGGGCATGGCTATTGTTCATGTAATAATCATTTTCATATTTTCTATTACCATGTTGGTACTAAAGAGAATAAATATAACTATTTACATTTAAAAGCCGTCACAATAGATGATTCAAACCATTAATTTATATTTTAGATAAATAAATAAAAATTAACCATTACAAAGATAAATGAAAATCCAGTAATTGATAATATAATCTAATTGAAGATAGATACACGTAGTAATTATTAGTAATAGTAATAGTAATAGTTGGTCTTGATTATTAGAGGTTACATTTGGAATTAAGAAAATAAATAGAAAAGAGGAATATGTATTATATAATTTAACTTTAATTATTAAATTTATCCAAAAATAAAATAAAATCAAAACATAGTTTTTATTTTATTTTTTATATTAAAAAAAATTATAAAAAATTATTTATTTATCATTAAAGTATTTTAAAATTTTATAATTATGTCTATTCTGTAGACACTTAAAAATGACACATGTATTAATGAGATGTTAAATTACAATATCATAAGGTTCATGTGTTTTTGTTAGTTATATATTTAGATGAGGTCTTTATTGCCACATTTTTGTTGCTTTGTTTGTTTCTTTTGTATCCCATCCATCGTTATCTCCTCTCATCTCTTCCTTTATCTAAGTTAGTGATATATAAGGGAATGAGAAGTCCAAGTGAATGGAAACCTTATTCCTCAATGGTGTTACACTTCACTTTCAAGGACATTTGCAAACAAAAGACACTGAATGTAAATAAAAAGAGTATACATGTGTATGTTTAGTTTTATTATTATAGAGATTGCATACACAATCACACTATCTATTCCCCTAAAGACCATGAAGAACAACCTTTCAATTGAATGAATAGGCTTTAATGAAGACAAATCACTCAACATATTTCTTTATATGCTCTTGCATTCTCTTACCTCCTCTAGGCTCCCTCTCTATGCAACTTTGCTTTAGAGTAGGAATCTCTTATTCTAAACTTTATTTATCTTCTTATGATATGATTTGAATCATCACAAGTGAGTTTCCCATTTTCTTCAAAATATTCCTTAAAATCTTGTTGTATTGAGGCTAACATCCTATCACATCCTTTTATCTACTTTTGTTTCAAAATGTCATTTTTTCTTGATCTAATATTTAGTTTTCCTATTTTTCAAATGGAGACCAATGTTTTGGTTGGTATACACTTCTAATTACATAATTTTTCCAACCTTTTTTTATCCACCACCTACATAAAGCTTTAGATTCAAATCTATTATTGTTACATCCAATCCCAACCCTAATGGAAGTCCTTATCATTAACAAATAGTTAAAACTATTAGTGATTGGGGATTACTAAACTTTTAATTCTTATAATTGATTTGATATGTGGTTGTGGTATTTTTCATTTTGAATCTTTGTTTACAACAAATTTATCCATTGAAAATGTATGTCAATGTTGATTATTTATGCATTTTGATTAGATCTTATGATTTTACTAGATGCATTATTTCTGATTTAGTTTATTTTTTATACCATTTTCTTATCTGAGGTGGATGTAAGATAGTCTTTACCTTTTCCCTCACAAATGAGTCTTTAGGGAGAAATTGACGAGGAAGAAGTAGTAAAATCATGATTATTGGGAGAAGATAAATAAATTGGAAAAAAAATATAGACACATACACACTATTTTGTCTGATTTAGTATTTTCTTAAATTTGTGTGATTTTAATATTGATTTGCATTGTTAATTTGTATATATTGTACATCATGTCCATTTAATTATTTATATGGCATTTTTAGTGTTTATTGTTGTTATGAGTGGCCTTTGATTAACCATTTTGTTTTAATATATGTTGATAATAATGTTTACACATTTAGAGGCCTATATGAAATGAGTTGGTATTATTGTAAACTAATTATTTTATTTACCAATTAGTAATATATTTTCTTGAGCTTGATTGATATATCATTGATAAGGTAAGGAATAAAGGTATATGACATTTCATCACTATCTATTTTCAAATAATTATATAAATAATTACAAAGAGACCTTGAGGGAACCATTGGTTGAATTTAGAGTTTATGACCTAATAATAAAACATTTATTGATTGTAGGTGGTAGAAATGACTCTCGTGCATATTTTATTTATACATTTGTGAATATCCTTTTATGTTTATATGATATTTCACTTCATCCTATGTCTCATCACCCCTCTTACCTTATTCACATCCTAGTCTAGTCTCATCAACATATCACTAGTGTTGAGATTGTTGATCACCATGTCTTTAATGAATTAAAATTATTAACACCATACAACTCAACACATTACATTGTTCTTCACATGTTAAATATTTAATAATCCAAAAGGAAACTAACCTCCAAGGTTTAGGTAGAGATTCTATGCTTATCCCTTTTATTTTTCCTTTGACATCTTCCATGAAAACTGGTGTGGGCTCTCCTTCACTGCTAAAAGTTATAACAATATCATGAAATGAGTATCTTACTGCTATTTGAGCTCCATCATTTTGAATCTATGACAATTCATTGAGAACTTGCATAGATAAGGGTATTTGAAAACCTTTGACTATGAAGAAATCATGTTTCAATAGAATAACAATTTCTGTCACCAATGCCTTATCAAATCCTAAAACTTGAGAAAGAAGTTGAGCCATCCATCTGCAGCCAATATTTATTTTAATGATTAGTTCTCCAAAAATTCACTTGCATCCTCTGATTTTGATTTATTTTTCAACCCCATTTTCAAACTCTTCACTCTTAGGTTAGGTTTGCATAGTCGATTCTTCACCCTTCTTTCAAAAGGAAATTAAACTATGTTTTCAAAGTGATTGGATGGCAATAATATCCCTTGAGGGTTTAGACTGTGGATATTACTCAAAGCATGTTGAGTAATGATGACAACATCAATTAAAAGTAATGATGAAGTACTTTTTATGTAATTTTTTTAAAAATCATTCCACCGTCAATTCTTTTTAACCCTCTACTTGATATTTTTTTATAAATGACACATAATTACAATGATGTGTCATTATTAAAGTATTTTATAATCTAAAGGGGTAATATCTATATCGCATGTGTTGAATTTACAAAATATGACCCTAAAATGACTTTTTTCTTACTTCATAGAGTTTGACCTCTTTGTATAACCATATGAGAAATTTATATCAATGGCTTTGAGCACATGAATGTAATCTTAAATATCTAAAACTAATAGTTAGCATAAAAATAAATAATTTACCCTACAAATATCAGTATTATCCTTTTCAATCTTCCTTATTTGTTCTTTCAAAAAATAAATTGTATGAGTTAACTTTTGAAAAATAGTACACTAGATAATAACATTAAATTTATTGCTTTGGAATCAGATGAATTTCTAAATTTTCTAATTTTTTTGGTATTTTTCCATTGACCAATCATTTGTTGGTTTTCCAGTCAAGGATCTTTATTCAGTGCATGATCAGCCAACAAGATGGTTTTTTGATCATGACTGCCAACAATATCTTGAAATATTTTCATTGTTAGAATTTATTATTATTATTTTTATTTTTTTACATTTTTAGTGAAGAGGGGGATCCTCTTCTTTTATTCAGACCATTTTTGTCTTCAAAGAT
>JARHVA010001558.1:1997500-2090000 GCA_037957365.1 Torreya grandis | reverse complement strand
TTTTCATAATATACTCTCTCCTAGAAGTAATTTTGTAATCGATAACTATATTAATCATAAATAAATATATCACAATATAAAAAAATATAATTAATAAATTGTTATTCACAATCAAAGATACAAATTATTGTTGAGTTTAATATATTATAGAACATGTATTTGATTTAAAAATATTAAGTAGTCATAATATATTTTAATTTATTAATAGTATTATATATATATATATATATATATATATATATATATATATATATATATAATTTCAAATCTCTAAATTCATATAATTATAAAACTAGTTAACTCTCAATAAAAATGAGTTCAAAACATCTAACAAGGGCATCATGCACTAAGTCCCTACAAGAGTTTGTAGATTTTTCCTTTGTTTTTTCGGTTTGAGAATTATTATGGTGTTGCAATTTTTGAAAATTTTTAAAATACAATTGTATATTCCATATTTGTAAATGAAAAGAAGAAAAAAACTAATCTATCTATTAAGCTAATGAGAATGATACACATGTAGACAAAAACATACCTCAAATTGAGATTCTAGAGATGGAGAGGTAGATGAACCTCCCTGAGATTCATCTAGAATCAATGTTGGCATCATAGATTCTTTAGTTAGACCAAGCACATGTGATAAAGATGAAATCTGTGTAGGGGTTAGACTTCTGACAAAGTCTATGCAAGCTTTGGGCTAGATGAAATTTATGATGGTGAAATCATAGGCAGAACTAAGGACGATGATATATTTGGAGCAAAAGATGTGGGTACCATTTTAGAGTGTGTCAAAGTGTTAAAAAACATGAGATTGTCTTAAGGAAGACTATGATAGCACTTGTAAAGATGGAGTTTGTGAAATAGGGGATAATGTTGGAGGTTTTAATGGTGGACTGTGTGTTATTGAAGGTGGGAATGTAGTGGGGGCCAAAGAGGGAATAGAGGTTAGAGGAGTTGAAGATGCAATCATTCCTCTAGGTATTTGTCTTGTCTGCCTAACTTGACCAAGGTGATTCAAGCCAAACCCTTCCTAATAAAAACGTATAGTGCATAAGGAGATAAATCCCTCAAATGAATGGGAAACAAAAAAGAGATTTTTATCCATTGAAAAGGATTTAGGGAAATAAATTCCACTATAACAAATTTGTACCATGACCAAATATATTTATGAGAAATACTTTAACTCCTTTACAAAGACCTTCAATTTTTCCAATAAAATGAAATGTGAATTAAATTGGTTTTTTTCATCAAATTTTTCTTGAATTTTATTTGCCTCAATATCTTGCCTATTTTTAATTGTCTAAGATTAACAACTATCTCCAAATTTATACAATAAATATTTATCATTTATTACTGATTTTAAAGTGTATTTGTTATTATAAATTTTCAATGATTTCGTAATATATTTGATTAAATTTATTAAATTTTATTGCCAAACCACGTAAAGATTGTAAGAGTAAGTTGTATATGACATCAATCCTATGTTTGAGTGGGTAGTATGATTTATTCAATTAACCCAAACATAGTTATTAAATAAACTAGTGGGAAGACATAATTATTCTTAGCACATTGTACCAAACATGGTTTTGTATACAACCACAAACATATATGTAAATGGCCCACAACACCCATCCATTATCCATAAAATCCAAATAATGTAGTTAATTAAAACTCTTATTATTATTTTAAATTATAAATAGCCATGATTATTAGAGGTTTACATTTAGAATTAAGAAAATAAATAGAAAAGAGGAATATGTATTATATAATTTAACTTTAATGTAATTATTAAAATTTTCAATTTTGATTATATTTTATTTCAAAACATAATTTTTAATTTTTTTATATGAACAACATAAATAATTGTATAAAGAATTATTTAATTATTATTAAAATATTTTAAAAAGTTATAATTATATCTATCGTTTGTAGACACTTAAAAATGGCACCTGTGTTTTTATTAGATGTCAAATTTCAATATCATAGGGTTCATGTGTGTTTGTTAGTTAGATGTTTAGATGAGGTTTTTATTGCCACATTTTTATTTCTTTGTTTTTTCTTTTGTGTCCCATCCATCATTATCTCCCCTTCTCTATTTATTTATCTATGTTAGTGATATACAAGGTGAGGAGGCCTAGTGAATAGAAACCTTATTCCTCAATGGTGTTACATTTCCTTCACTCTCAAGAACATTTGTAAACAAAAGACATAGAATGTAAATTAAAAAAGTATATATGTTGATGTTTGGTTTTATTATTATAGAGATTATATACACAATCACACTATCCCTTCCCCTGATGACCATGAAGAATAAATCTTAAATTCAATAAGTAGGATCTAATGAAGATACATGAGTCAACAACTTTCTAGATATTATCTTTCACTCTCTTAGCTCCTCTATGTTCCCTCTCTACACAATTATTCTTTGGGGTAGAAATCTCTTTTTCACAATTTTAATTATCTGATTATGATATGATTTGAATCATCACAAGTGAATTTCATTGTTGGATAGATGCTAACATCCTATCAAATCCTTTTATCCATTTTTTGTTTAAAAATTTCATGTGTTCTTAATCTCGTATTTTACTTTGCATATTTTTCAAATGGAAGGCAAAGTTTTGGTGGGTATAGACTGCTAGTTACATAATTTTACAACCATTCTTTAGTAACCACCTATAAAAATATTTAGATTAAAATCTATTCTTGTTACATCCCATCCCACCCGTGATAGCAATTACTTATCATTAATGAGTAGTTCAAACTATTAGTGATTGGAGATTACTAAACTGTTAACTCTTATAACTGATTTTGATTTTTGGCTGCAATATTTTTAATTAAAAATCTTTAATTAAAACATATCTATCCATTGAAAATGTATGTTAATGTTTATTATTTATACATTTTGATTAGATCTTATTATTTTACTAGATGCATTATTTATGAGTTAGTTTATTTCTTCAACCCTTTTCTTATGTGAGGTGGGTGCAAGATAGTCTTTATATTTTCTCTCAAAAATGATTCTTGAGAGAGAAATTAATGAGGAAGAAGGTGTAAAATCATGACTATTTGGAGAAGGTAAAGAAATTTGAAAACAAATATACACGCATACATACTATGTAGTCTAATTGAGTATTTTATTGATTTTGTGTGATTTTAATATTGATTTGTATTGTTAATTTTCATATTTTAGACGTCATGTCCATTTCATTATTGATATGGTATTTTAGTGTTTTTTTTAACTATGAGTGGAGTTTGAGTAAACATTTTGTTTTAATATATGTTGATAATGTTTTTTGTGAATTTAGAGGCCTGTATGAAATGAGTTAGTATTATTGTAACCCAACTATTTCATTTACCATCTGGTAACCTATTGTCTTGATCTTGATTGATATATCACTGTTAATCTAAGGAATAAAGGTAAATGACATTTCATCACTATCTATTTTCAAATAATTATATAAATAATTCAAGAGAATATTTGAGGGAAGCATTGGTTTAATTTAGAGTTTATGACCAAATAATGAAACATTTAACCACTGTAGGTGGTAGACATAAATATTATGCATATTTTATTTATAAATTTATGCATATAATTTTGATCTTATATCATATTTCACCTCATCCTATCTCTCATCACCCCTCTTGTCTTAGTCACATCCTAGTCTAGTCTCATCAATATATCACTAGTCATAATCCCATTTCTTACAAATAATAATCAAGTCTTGGCATCTCTACATCTTATCTTATCATAGTCTAACCTCACGCTCTTCACATAGATTTATCATTAATTTCTCCTAGTGTCATATTTATCACTAAAAATGATTATGTGACTAAAGCAAACAAGTTATGTCATACCAAATTCACATTTTGACTGTTTGGCATACAAGGAATCTATCTGTCAAGGATTATTAGAATCTCATCTAAATGCCTCATATGTTCTTCCCATGTTTTGATAAATATCAAAATATCATTTAAGAAAATAAAAAATAACTTTTGTAGTTGTTTTTTTAATACCGAGTTCATTCACGAGTGAGAAGTGGCAAGAGCATTGGTTAGACCAAATGGCATGACCAAGAACTCACAGTGGCAAAAATGACACCTAGAAGTAGTCTTCTCTACATCCTCCATATAAACTCATATCTAGTGAGAACCTAGCATAAAATAAATATTATATAAGTAGAATATACCATGTAGCTCATCTATCCATGAAATGGGATACCTGTTTTTATTATCTTCTTATTTTGATCACTATAATATATACACATACACATAGTGCCATATTTTTTATTCACCGACACTATTAAAGATGTGAAAGGGAACTTACTAGACACGATGTGTCACATGTTAATAAACTCATTAATGGACTTCTCTATCTCATATTTGTGCCTCTTAAGATGCATTTATGGAGTGGTGGTAATGGGTTTGGAACCCTCATCTAGCTCAATGACATGCTTAATTCCTCACTAATGAGGTATGCTACTAAAAATATTATTGTGCTTGGACAATGAAGTCTATAACTCTATAGAGTTACTCTTGTTTTGATGCACTATAACAGTTGGCATAATGAGGCTCTCTTCTTCCCACTATACCTAGTCATGTCTGATAAGTCTCTCCATTATTTTTAAAGGGACTATTTTTAGTCCACCATTTTACATACCTTTGAGCATAAAATTCTTACCAACAACTTCAAATTTCATCTCCATGGTCTCTAAGTTAATATAAAACTTTCCAATAAACTACAACCACTACATTACAAGGAAAATATTTGTGTCTCCTATGCTTACCACATAAAAATAAAATTTGAGATCATAATCTCCTAGTTGAATTGTAAAGTTAGGAATCTTCTTAGTGCATATTAGGGTAAATGTATATGCTACCATCATGTTTAAACAATAAAATTATTTCATTTTAATTCTCCTTCTGGCTATAATTCCTTCATCAATGAAATTGTGCATAGTACCTATGTCTTTAAGAGTGATTATCCATTATCCACATAGTACTCCCCAAACTCTAAAATAATTATTTATTTTAAATATAGAGATTTGGTCAAGTGTGCCTCCACCTTCTTGTTACTTCTCTGACTTTTCTAAAGATCTCTCTTTCACCTGATCTTCCAAATCAAATTATGGATCTCATTTTTCAATAGCAGTTTCATCCACTGAACAATACTCAATTTGATTGACTTTGGACTTAGGTGAGAACTTATGATTTAGACCCCATGGGTCCTTACAAGTGAAGCTTAATTTATTAGTCTTTATTTCACTAATTTGATCTTCATTCAACCTTATGGGATCCTTATTAAACTCATTTGAATCTTTGTGTATGTTCTTCTTACCCTTGTCTTATTAGAACCCTTTTAATAATGATTTGCTTCCAGAGATAGAGGACTCCATGTCTCTTAAATTTTTAATTATTTCCTATAATATGGATGGACTAAGAGCCTTAATCAAACATCTCAAGGGTAGGATATCCAATAAACAAAAAACATGATCATTCTCTTTTCTAAAATGTCTATCATCAATACTGACAATCTTTAGAAATCAACAATGTAATCATTTACATAACTCCATTATTTCAACTATGTTAACTCCATGAAGTGCAAATTAGGATCTCTCTTGTCAATCCTATCGATCAAACTCTCTGTGAAATCATAATAACATTTGATGCAATCATGGCCTAAGGTAATCAACCCATGGTACCACCATTCATGTGCAAACCCTTTTAAATAGAGATTTGCATAGTTAACTACATCAATTTTAGCTGTAGAATTAAACTAGGAATAAGTGTCAAGTTTTTTCTCCCAAGATTTAACAATGATATTTATAGCACCATCAAAGTATGAAATAGATAGTTTCCCCACCTTTCTCTACAAATCATTATTCTCTCCTCTAACTTATAAAATAGTTTATCACTACCTCCTCAACATTTTTTATCTATTAAATATAAATAAATCATTACTTATGTAACTTATAATATCCCAACTATATTAGCTACTCTGGTAGAGGTTATTTTTATCATAGTTTTGTTTCTCAGCACATCCAAAAAAATTTAAAAATATGAATATAATTTTTTAACTAAAAAAATGCTTTCACATTCTAATTAAATATACATTACTAGCTAAAATATTTATATATTTTTTGTTTTATACATTTTTTGATTGAAGAGAGTATCTATATATTAAAAAACAAGGATATGGTATAACACTAATCATATTAAAAAAAATGGGTGGAGAAGTCACACCCCACATGCATAACCACACTGAGGGCAAAAACACCTAGTGAAATGTCTAAAAGGTGGTCAATAAATAAACACATAGAAAAAAAACAACACATCAATAATTCAACAACTAAGCATAAAAATTAAGGAAGAGAAAATAATAAAGAAGATAATTAAATAGCTATAGGAAACATGAATGTTGAGGGAGGTAGTGGAGATGACAGGTCCTAAGGCTTATCACCCCATCCTCCTAGAGTAAAAAGGTCCTATACATGGGTTAGGTATATTTATCATTAGTTTTTTGAGATTTTAATTCATTATCTTGGTGTCTTTTAGAAGATATTTCCAAAGCAAGTCGCAAAAATTTGCCTTGGGGGGAGAACCCCAACCCCTGTTGTCACCATCGTGATTCAAGGGAGGAGAGCCCCCCTACCATTGCTTTCAGATATAAAATATTGACTCGAGCCACCACATCAGGGGGAAGAACATTGAGGTGGTGATTGAAGGGAAGAATGACTCCTATGTCTAATTTTGGAATGTTGTCTTTGTGGTCCATGCCCTCATCATCAAAGAGGTGTAGGATAATGTGGAGGCTCAAGAGGTTCATATCTAATCATGCATGGGACATTTCCACATTCGTTGAATAAATAATAGGGATTGTTAACTTCTAAATAAACTTTATCAGTCTGGATTTCAATTTGAAGAGTAATATTAGATAGAATAGTATTTTATTAGTAATAAAAAAACTACATTCTAACTCTTCATTATTAAAGAAAGTATAATCTATGATTTTTATATTTGAAATAAAATATCAACTTGAAAGATCTTCCAAAATCTATTTTATTTTTTAGTCAACTGAGTTGAGTTCCCCAAGAGAGCCATTTTACATAAATAATTTAGGTTGAAAAGATTGAAATAGGGAGTGAGTTGAGCACCATGCACACTATGAGTGAGAGAAAAATATAAAAAGTGATTAAAATTCTCATGCTACTAACAAGACATGTAGATGGGGTTTGATACCCACAAATTCTTGAGCTATTCACCCATAGGCAAACCTTGATAAAGGAGACACCATAAAAAATGAGATTTTTTGGGCTCAATAATAGCAATCCACACAATGTTAAAGTGCTTGGCCCAAAACCCATCACTATAATAGAGATTTCATATAAGGTTAAGAATTTCATAAAGAATATGATAAGGGGTTAGAAAATTATAACCTAGGTGAGGATAATCTTGAATGAAGGGGGTAGTCATAGGATAATGCCAATCCTTTTACCAAGGAAAAAGGGAATTGATCCCTATTTTGTGCAAATATTCATCAGGTATGGAACCTTGAATTTATTATATAGCCTCTGCATCTAAATTATTTAAATGAAATTTATTCTAAATTTGATTCCAAGTGATCCAAGATTGATTCTCCTTGTAAAAGAGATCACCTATAGACTTCACACCTTTTCTAAATAGTTTTTGTCCTTTAACCGAAGGGATTAAGGCAAAGAGAACATTGTGAAAATTTAAGCAAGGTAACCACCAAATAGACTAATAATTAATGGAGAGTACATTCTTTAAACCCTCACCTATCTATGTAAGATGAGGCTTAAGCTTCTCCCATGTTTTCTATAGTCTTTATACAACAAAGGTGCCATTAATTTTAACTGACGCTGGGGTAATGAGAAGGGAGTGAATTCCTATGCCTTGCCAAGCCTTTCTAACACATGAAATCCCTTGATAAATATAATGGATAAGAAGAATATTCCAAGATTTATCACCAATAAGACCTATAATAATCCATTTAAAACCAAAAGCAAGGCCTTGAATTTTAATGCCCAAAAGGCCCAGACTACCAGCTTCCTTGAGTCGACAGTATATGTTCCAAGAAACTCTATGAAATCCCTTATAAAACTCATAATTATACCCTATAAAATATCTTATGATTTTTTCTAGTTTTTTGTAAGTGGCATTAGAAAGGGCCAATTAAGAATAATAGTAAACATGAGTAGTTACCAAAACTTTGGAGAAAATTTGAAATTTCCCAGTAAGAGATAAAGACTTTATGATCCAAAAAGAATTTTTTTTCAACATTTTTCACTAGATAAGGCCATATATCAGATGGAGAAGACTAAAAATCAAAAGGGATGCCAATAAAATTAAACAACACCCATGGAAGAATACACTACCATTAATATCCCTCTAGTGAAGGAGGTTTGGGACCCAGAGACTAGTGGTAATATTGAGCCTGAAGCCAAAAAAAAATGGAGACATTTTATATCATTATTAACTAACTATTCTTCCTATTTAAGAGTCAAAAAATAGTAATCTATGAAATTTTCATTTTATAGCTTTCTGTCAGACCGATGGAGGGAAATGCATTTCACCAAATCCATGATAGTGTAATTAGTTAATAGGTAACTAAAGCCTTTTACTATTGACACATATAATGAAGGGGATAAAGGGAATATTTTTCATATATAATGATGAATTTAAAACTAATAAGATTGGGTGGTATTTATTTTAATACGCGCCCTAATATCCTAAAAGAGCATATTAATCATTTGAACAAATTTGGGTCTAAAACCAAGGGCATGCAACATTGACAAAATATAGTGCCACTCAATATGATCATAATCCTTATAAAAATCTATCTTAACAAATAAAGATTTTTTGATTAGAGAACAAAACCCATTATATACCTTCCTAAAAAATAATGATATTATCCATAATGAACCTGTGTTGAATAAAACTAGTTTGTTCACTTTTGACAGTTAAAGGAAGGATATATTTTACCCTGGTGGCTAAATCCCTAGCAATACTCTTATATGAGATGATTAATAGAGCAATAAGTATCCAATTATTAATAATTTTAGGACCATTAGACTTGGGAATAAACTTAATATTACCCTAATTTATAAGAGTTCCCAAAGACCTAGTTAAAATAACTTTAGAATATACCTTATGAAGATTAAGGCTAATAGTATCCCAAAGGGTCTGGTAGAATTCACATGGTAAATTTTAAATTCTTAAATATTTGTCAACTACCATCTAATTAATAGTATCATGGATATTCGTGAGAGATAAGGGATTGTCATAGGTGATCCTTATGGAATTGGAAAATTTATAGGGCACAATTAAGAGGCATTAATGGAGAGTTACTTCCCATTTCAGAGAGGAGGCTTGTGATGGAAAAACACCATGGTAGTGATAAACAAAGTCTTACATAATGTTAATAAGTTTGGTAAGCCAAGCGTTTCCTTGACATCTCTAATTTTATTAGCAGTTCTCCTTGAATGGAGAAGGGCAAAGAAGTCCTTAGATACTTTGTCTCCTATTTTTAACTAATACATATGAGATGTTATTTGAGATCCTATATCCTTGTGAGCCTCTTCTAAGATTGTATCTTTAATGGGCTACTTGAGTTTGAAGTTTAATATTAAAAGGAGACAACTCCATCTCCTTTGAAACCCAGAGATATTCATGATTTGTACATTATGTAGACACCATTAAAAAGAGGCCTTTTATTTACCATAGATCTAAAAAAAGGTGGAGGTACAAGTAAGAGCATCAATCCACCACTAGATCTATCCAATGTCCCCTTTTGGTCGAAGAACTAGATTCTAAATTTTGATAATATGCCCCACTATTCTTTCATGTTTAAGGTGAGCAATATTGAGATAAAATTGAGTAGAGGCAAGCTTGACTTGAGGCATGGTCCACTCAATATTAAAATATATATGGTGATTATCTAATAGAAAAGTATTAAGGATGACTAATATTGGATGATCATGAACTAGGGAAAAGAAGAAAAAATCTTCTTAAGCTAGCAAAGCTCGATCAAGTTACTGAACTACCCTATCTTCTCCTTGTCTAAAATTGGACCAAGTAAACCAAGGGGTACCTAAATTTTTCCTTCGATGGTGATTAGGATTAAACACCCCATGTTTGTTGTGCATGTAGAACCAAGATTCCTATTCACCAACACAATAATGCAATGGAAGCTGCCCTTTTTAATCCTCGGTCAACTCCACCATGTTGAAATCACCACAGAGGATATAATGCAAATTATGAAGTGTGTCAACCATCCATCTCCATAGAGATTCCCATTCCATAACATAATTAGAGGCATATAAGTTAACCAGTCCAATGATGTGATTATTAAAGTGAAAAAGGGTCTAAACCACTAATGGGTGGGTTATAAACCCTAGGAAATTACATTTTGACAAAGATATGGAGCCAAAAAAGTGACGGCCCCCACCAATCCCAACTTCATGCCCAATAGCCTAACATATAGCCTCAGGCCAAATTATTTGTGTTGTTATCTACATTAAAAATCCATAAATCTTAACCTCTTATAAGAAAAGAATTTTCATACTACTAAAAATATGACAATTATTCCTAAATGCATACTTGTGTAGAGGATCATTAAGGCCCTAAACACTCCAAGAGTAAACAATCATTGAGAACCATCGAGGTGCATGTCATTCTCCCCTTTGAGATATTTAAGTGTAGCAAATCGATTATACATAGGTTTTTTGGGAATGTATTAAAAAATAATAAATGGTTTTCTCTTATGAGCCATATATTCATCCTCTTTAGGAAATGGAGAGGGAATTTGGGATTTTTGAAACACTAATTTATAGTCCAAGGTGACCAAACTCCATTATTCCTTTGAAATATTCACCCTAGGAGAGGGTTATGATGGTGGAGCTTAGGGTAGTACCTCAACCAAAGAAGCCACTATTTGTGGATTATGCATACGTAGAGGTGAAATTTTATTACTCAAATTAATTTTTCTAGTAGAATTTGAGGTATGATTATTCCCAATAGGTTTGTATAATGAATCTTGTGGCATGCTACCACCTTTTGAAGAGTTATTCTTTTGTTGGTGATTGTGGTTCAACTACCATTGTTTATATTTTGAGGTTTTACCTTAGGACCACCCTTTTCCTAAGAAGTAGGGGTGTATGAACCATCAAAGGACATTCATAGATCATATGTTTAGAAGTCTAGAACTAAAATCAAGTATTTAGGAGATTGATATATAAAACCTACTGAGAAAATCTATTAGTGCCAATTTATTTATCAATGGATTCTATAAAGACTTAGGATATATCCAATTCAACACAAAGCTTATTATGGGGATGATCCATAAAGAATTTGGTCTACTCATGGCATATGAATCACCCTATGGGTTGTATAAGTTGGTCAATAAAACCCCATAAGTGGAGAGGCAAGCTAGGAAACTAAACCCAAATAGGTATTTTAAACATTTCTTATTCAGAAACTTGAAAATCTTGAGTCTAATGAAAAAATACAACTAGAGTGTTGCAAATAAACCAATACCCATGGTTAATAATGAATTTTTAGTGTTTTGGGTTAGAGAAACAAAACAAAAAAATCCCTTGGTAAGGTTCTAGACTCCTAGTTTCACGCCATGGCCTTCTCAACGGTTGTGGAGCCATTGTTTCAAAAGGCTCTCAAGGGGGACTCAACCCACAAAATAATAAATCAAAGTAAATTTTTCAAAAAAAAAATTAGGCTTTGTCAAATTTAATCATATACAAAACAACATCAAGTAATGGATAATAAAAATCAGTAGCATTACCTCATGGAAGACTTTCAGGACAAATATCCTCACCTACTTTGGGGCCATGGTTACATTCACTCACTCTAGCTTTCTATGAATCCATGAATGTAGAGAGAGAGAGAGAGAGAGAGAGAGAGAGAGAGAGAGAGAGAGAGAGAGAGAGAGAGAGAGAGAGAGAGAGAGAGAGAGAGAGAGAGAGAGAGAGAGAGAGAGAGAGAGAGAGAGAGAGAGAGAGAGAGAGAGAGGTATAAGTCATTTAAAATAGGGTACCCCTACCACCTATAGGGTGAATCACCAATCAAAATCAGTAATAAATTCAAACTAAAGCAAAATCTTGCCTAGATCCATCAATGCAACTAGAAAAATAGTATGACAGGGCAACTTAGAGGATCATCAATGCAGAGCTTTAAAGCCTAATATTATTTTCATATTGATGCGTTCTATCTGATATGTGGATCATTTTATTTATACATTAATTATAATTAATTTCAAACAAATTTTAAGTGCAAAGGAATTTTAAATTTAGTAAAGTAATTATCAATGTTTAACAAATAAATACACCTTGTTTGGTGAATTTATTTTGCATATAGTATAGTTTTCCATCTATGGTTGATGAACACTTTTTGAAACAATATTTGAGATATTACATCAGAGTGTATTTGGATAAAAATTTAATTAATTAATCCAAATTTAAATGAATAAAATAGTTTAAAGCTTATAGTAATGTGTTTTCAATCAAAATATATGGCTATATGAAATCACCCTACCAAACAAATTTGACAAGTTTCATACTTAGCCATTTTTCTATCATTTTCCCAATTTTTAAACCTATCTATTAGCACCATTTTTAAAATAAATTTACACCAAAAAATCAAGTTGGATAAGGCTTAAAAACATTCATGAATGAAGCCAAATGTAAGGGAAACACATTGGTTCAATATTTGGATTGAAATGATTTGTCAATAAAAACATATGGCTTCACAAAATCAACCTCTTGGGTTGATTTTATAGTTTTTGTATTTAGCTAAATAAATTTATTTAAAGATATATAATATTCTTTAAATCTAAATAATATTATTTGAAGGTATAAATGTGTATTTAAAGAGAATTAAGTCTATATAAAGTTATAAAATTTTGTCTAGATTTAGAAAAGCTTATCTAACCCATTCAAAGTTGAAAGAATAAGTCAATTGAAGCTATAATAGGATGGATTTTAGTTTTTTGAATAATTAAAGCATGCAATCTAAATAAATAATTCAAAGAATATCTTTATTTTCTTTTTAGGTTATTTTTCACATTAGAGATAAAATTATAGTTATAGTTAAATTTTTGTGTGAGTTATGCATTAGTGGATTTGGTCCACTTAATTTTTTGATTTTAACCTTTTAAGACTTAATAGTTGTAAATCATATATTTTTAAAGGGATGGAATAAAGGGGTAAATATAGATAAATATTTTAAATGACTAATTTAGTTGATTTACTCTAAGTAGGCATGTAAAGGAAAAATTCCACTTATCTAGAGTGAAATGTGTATCATGGGTGATGATAATGCTGGAATAGGTCAGAGGAATAGTTTGGAGTCCTTTCGTTTAGAAAATAGAGTCTCACCTACTTCAAGGCAATAGCATAATAAATTGGATATAAGCATAGTGTGTTATTGGAAAAGACATTGCGTTAGTGTCCTTTTATAGACATGCGCCCTAAAACTTTTGGGGATGCTGAGGGAGGCTTCTTAGGTCCTATATGTCTCCTAAAGAAATTTTAATAATTTTATATGTCACCTTTTATCTATTCTTTCTTGAAGCCCTAATGAATATCTGCACACATGAAATAATAACATAATCAAATATAAAAAGAAGGGGAAAAGGTGGGTTATGGGATGTTACAATCAAACAACCTAGAATGCCTATTATTCTAGATGTTGCCTACATTAACCCAAATGGTATGGGTATAATATCAAATATAGTTATCCTTTAAGGAATGTGTATAGTCAATGCACATGCTATATAAGAATTACTTTCACTTAGGCCTTTTTTTGATCAAGTATGCAAAGTTATGTGTGATGTTGAGTAAATATGCAGAATGTTGAGCTATACTATTGACTAATTTTATATAATTATGTGCTAAAGTAGTAAGTGATAGATGTAGAATTCCTTATGAATATATTTATATAGAAGGATATTTATTTTTAATTTGAGACACTTATTCACAGGTCGATAAGGCAAAAATATATATAATTATAAGAGGGGGCACAAAAGAGGGTAAGGACCTGAAATAAGTTAAATACATGATTATTGGATAATAACACTTAGGTGGATAATAACTTAGTGTGTTCCTTCTTAGGACCATGCTATTGTCTTGTGTGCATAAAATGAGGTTGTGATTGGGACAAATAGGGTAGGGGCCCCTATGACTGGAAAAGGGATGACCTGAAACTATAGAGTGTAAAAATAGGGGAAATTAGTCATAATAAGGATCAAATGACTAGAGTGACCATGTGAATAAGACTCTCGTTCATTATTAATAACTTCCTATGAAAGAACCACAAAAGACATAGTAATTGTGTTTTCTTGACCAAATTAGGGTGTGTACATCTACCCCCTCCCCTTTCATTTAGTAATGCAATGGACTGAAATTACTAAAGTAAAATAAAATTAAAATGCATACTTATACTTACTTGTGTGATCTATCCATATAAATAATAGGTACATCCCGATGACATCTTGGTGATAAAATGAGTATAATTTGATGATATGAGCATAGAGAATGGTATAGCTTTCCATTTCATCTATATAACTTAGTGAAATCTTACGAGATCAAAAAAATGTGCCCTGTATCATGCCCCCAAACTTGATATCTTAATAATGTAACTATGTAACATGTGACTAAAACTATATTTATATAGGGATGGTGTATTGTTTGACTTATATTTCCAAGGTTACAACATTTTTTCTAGATATTTCTAAATATAAAAATTTTGTATCTAGATAAACCTAGTGTAATTATATTTCTAAGCCTGAGTATCTCAGTAAATCTACATGACTATGTATCTGAGTGTCTGAGTAGAGAAACCATGTATCTATGTGAATAGTATTCCCCTTTTGGTGTGAAATCCTAAACCATGGTAAGGATAACAAACAAAAAGTGATAATGGAAGGCATGTCAGTATGTAGTTATCATTGAAAATATGGTATGGGATTGATTATATTGATAATTTTAGAAGGATTATTTATAGATTGAGACTAAGATATACCCATGGTGTATATCAAGTTTGTTAAGGAGATATGAGTTTTAGAATTTATAAATTAAAATTGATTAGGATAGAAGTGTAATAGGTATGGTGTATGTGATATCATCATCAAGTTTTGCAAAAATAAATGGATTGAAAATCAAACCTATGGTTCTCAAGATATCACAATTAAAAAATCTTATTAATAGTTAGAGAAATTTGCCTATGGGCCAACTTTAGGTAGGTGGCATTTTATAAAGCATGGTTTTAATATTTTTTATTGATTGATTTTAAAAACATTTTAACTTTGAGATTTGAGAAAATTATTGCTTGGATACAAGAAAACATGCAAAGGAGATGAGGTGTAAAAATGACCCACTATGAGGTGGTAGAGGCACTAATCCAAGCTGATGGGGAGGTTAGACTAGTAAAGATTTTCTTTTTTTCATGTATATGGACATTTTGGTAACATTTTTCATCATTTTTTGTGTAAAACATACTATATTAGTGATTTTGGGGTGGGTTGCACTACTATCTAAATAGAACATTAGTGTCTTGGGTTAATGCACTAATGTTTGTGGATTGTGTTATAGTCCCCTATATAGTGCTACTATATTGTAGAATAAAATAACAAATTTTTTTATTTCAAGTTGTATTTAATGATTAATTTAGCATATATACTTGATATTTAGAGATGTTAATGTAATATTTTAGGTATTTTGAAGGTGGATGAATGCATGAGGGAGTTATGGAATGGTAATATGATGGAGTGTCTATGTGGGCTGCCCTTGATAGATGATGAGAGAGTAGTAATGGATAGTGATAGTTTGGGACATGCAACATCATTTACACCGATGCCCTAGGACTATCACATTATGATAGCATTGTGTGAGTGATGGAATGCCAACACATGTACCTTTTGGCTACCCACTAGAGATATGACTATAACTCTATAAGATGTGTATAGGATATTAAGGATACCCATTATTCATTAATGAGTGGCATTGCATGAGATAAGTGGATGGAGAGACATACATCAGGGATCGATGTATTTTATGACCATTCCTATAGGGACACATCATTGAGGTAGTAATAGTGATGTGTTATTATCTATGATTTTTAGGTTTTATGTTTCATGGTTATGAAATTTTATGGTAGTGTTACTAGATTCATTTATTGTTGTTGTTGATGTTAGTTTTATATTGATTGGATATAATATGCATAACATTTTTTGGTACATAGAGGATTATGGGTTTGTATACTCAGGGGTCATACCATGATGGCCCACTTGTATCTAGATTTATACCATTTTACTCAAGAATTATGCAATGGTGGAATTGGGTCTTCAACATTGTTACATTATTGGGATTAAGAGCATATTTTAGTGGCTATACTGGAGGGTTTTCCATGTATAGATTGGGTACACCCCAAGTATTTATAGATAGGTGGACAAGTATGGCCCCCATGTGGTCAACGAGAGCGTTGTATTTTCAAAAGGTACTGGATATAGTTACAACTTGAGATATTATTTAGAGACCATACAAGGAATTTTAGGGGTGGCCAAAGGGTGGGGTTTAGTTGGGATGGATTTAGGTGAGCTACTAGTTTCAAAATAGGTAGACTATTATGTTTGATATATTCTAGTATGAGTGGGTTACATGGTATTTTTGTGTGGTATAGGATGTGCCTCTATACCATGGGTGCGGGTGAGGAGTACTTGGGTCACAATGAGACTAGGTAGCAAAGTTAGACCTATGATAGTCAAGTTGGATCTAATTCTAGTGATGGAAAGAGATGTTATGATAGAGATACCTGATGTAGATAATGTGGGGGAAATAGATGCCTACATACTATTTTGGGGACAATGTAAATGTTTTCCACTATTTCTAAGATATGGGGTCATTATGGAGGATACACTATATCTAGAGCCCATTAGAATAGTTGAAGGTATATTGCTATTATAAATTTATATGCTTGGTTTCATTAGTATTGGCTTATCAAGTAGATATTTGATGTACTATGATGAGGTGTATATGTGCAAGAGATGATGAGTAGTGGGAGACTATCATTGATGTGGAATTACGAGAGCTTACATAGAGCATTCTTAAAGATGTCATAGATGATGGGTTGGTGGAGAGGGATATGAAGGTGGATGATATCCATGCATAGCTGTTTAATCAAGTAGCCATTACCACTATGACATATAAGTCAACAATAACAAACAGAGATGAGGCATGTGCAGATTTATAGAGATGATATACAACCCCACCTAATGGTCTTGGTGGGGAAAGTGGTAAAATAGTAGATGATTGTATTCATCTTCAATATAACCATATAGAGGCCATGGTTGAGATATTAGTGTCATGAGAGAGAGCATAAATGCAGGTCTTGATCTCGGTCTAGAGGGCATGCAAGTGCATCAAGTTATAATGGGCATGGAAATGAGAGTGAGGGTGATGAGATGGGTCCTAATGACCGATCTACCATTATTAAGTGATTATGTATCATTATACGAATTTTTTTTGATTTATATTACATTAACTTTTTTGATACATGGGCATTGTGCTATGTGATATTTTGATTGTGGCATTATTTATTTTATTACATGTTTTGATTATGTTTGTTGCGTATGTGTTGACATGGAAATGTGTATTATTGATAGATAATGATAATTAATCTGATTTACATATAGATGTTGATTAAATATTGATACTAGATTGAAAATTTTAGTTATTAGTATTTATGACATGGAAGTATCATATTGTGTTAGTGTTGATCCAATGATTGTGGCATGCACTATATGAATTTTTCTAGAAGAGTAAACAAGTGCCCACACTGCTCATTTTATGTAGGTGTAGAAATAGTTTCAATAACTAGTACTGATCTTAGTGAACTAGTGATAGCTATATTTTTCAAATTTGTAGTGAATAAATTAATCAATTGTCATACTAAAATTTTACTCTAGTGTGTGGTATCTCTTGTAAATATCTTAATTGGTTGTCATACTAAAATTGGTGGTTGAGTTATTTTCCATTCATCACCATGTTGTTATAAGTAGGTTTATCTATTTGAATTAGTTTCCATCTCTATTGAATCTATGGTGCATGAGATCTCTCATAAATAGGTGTCACATCTTGATTTATCACTAATAAAATTTACCTGATTATCCATGGATTATTATGGTTGGTAAATTGATTTACTATTATTTGACTAAGTTGTAAGTCATATACTATTATGGGATAGTTGTATGTTTCTTTGATTACATGATTGCATTTCTATGATTTATCTATATTTTATATTTTGTACATCATGATCATGTTTATTTGTTGTTACAATAGTATTTTATGGTATACATCATGATCTAACAAGATAAATACCCTCTTGTCATGAGTTAGATACAAGAGAGATTCATTCCTCAGAGCATGATGGAGGTAGAGAATCATCAAAGAGGATGTCATAGATGTAGGTGTTGGTGGATGATAGAGGAACAAATAGAACCCATGCACACACCACATTAGATGTCACTCATAATATGCATTGTTTAAGTTGTTAGTTTTAGTGTGTCTTTGATGTTATTTGCATTTAGATAATTGATTATGTGTTAGTTGTGATTTAGTTCAGTTTTATGCTTATGTGGAATTAATAATATGTGATTGCATTATGGTTGTTATACATATATTAGGCGTACAATTTTACTATGTGTTTATGTTATGTTATTATATTCATGATTGTCAATGCTTCTCAAGAAAACAAATTTACGTGAACAATATCTATTTATTGTTATCTATAGATTAAACAAAATGTCTTTGTAATGTTTTAAAAAATTATCTAGTTATCATTATGATATTTGGGAATATAATTATATATAGCTTAATGCCTTAATATATAAAGATAAAAAATACATTGGATAATCTATATATAAAATGTAGTAATAGCAATGATTGTTTTTTTATAATAATCATTGTGTTTTGATATAATAGTTGTTGATTTACCATTTAGAATTAAAAGAATATCATTGAGTTACATTAGTCATATTTTTATTAAGTCATGATGATTTTTTATCTATACTAAGTTATTAAAAAAAATGTATTACTACCTAAACTATCCTATGAACTAAACCTAGTCACTATTTAGATACATAGTCAATGGTGATGTTTGAATTGTTAGTTATCATTGGTAATTAAGAAAATGGTGGAAATTTGTGAATTTGATTTTTGATCATGTGATGTCAATAGACCATGCAATAAATAAAATGAATGAAATAATGATTAAGGAATTTTAGGAAAAGTTTTAGAATGTTAGATTTCTTACTTGTGTCAAATTAAGGTTAAGCAAAAATCTTAGTAGCTAGTGGCTTTTTATACGTAAATGGAAACTATGAGATTTATACAAGTAGTTGCATGCATTACATGAAAAAGAAAAAGATATCAATGTATAAATAATAAGAAGAGAGATGGTGAAGGGCATGTAAGACACATCATGGGGAAGAGAAGTAGGAGCAAAGTGAAGGAAAGTGAATTATTATGGTCCAAAAAGTTCATCTGGAGTTATTTAATTTTGTGTGGAATATGTAAAATTTTGATAATATATAAATATATTTGTCTATTAGGGTTTATAAAATGATTTGTATTTTATTCAAGATACAAGCTTAGCCCTGTGGATGGCTCAGCCATCCACAACACTAAGCTAATATCCTCTAAATCCCTATAAAAACAAACCAAAACTGTATGTGAGTAAAATCATAGGGTTAAATGTATTTTATTTCCATAATGGTAGTATGACCAAGTTAAATTTTAATGGGTTTTAGCTGATGATTTTTACATATACTATGTCTGAGACTTTGTCTTGACCCTGGATATATATATATATATATATATATATATATATATATATATATATATATATATATATATATAAACTTAGATTAGTTATATATACATATATACTTAGTAGGTATATATCAATATACTAAGTATATATACATATATAATGCATATGATTATGTGTATACTTATAATTTATCATGTGGGTAAAAAAGTGAAGCATGAGTAAAATTGATGAATGAATGGATTGACTCAAAAGTTTATCTGTACGATTGAGTATCAAAGTTAATTTATCATTTGATATACATATTAAGATGACTATGTATATTTTAAATCATTGGAATATAAATATGGAAGACTGTGTTAATTATAAGAGTGAATGGATCGATATATACATTATTATTTGTTTGCTATGAAATTCATTTAGAGTTAGCATATATGGGGACTATGTACTTTTTAATAGAAATTTTTATATGTATAAATTGTGTATGTAATTTTTCACACAAAACCATGCAGATGTTTATATATGAATTAGGTTTATTTTTTTTACAAATCATGAGAATATATAAATGTATGAGTTGCATGTAATATGTTAATCAAACAATGAGAATATATATAAATTATGTGTATGTTTGTCATTAAAAATAGTGAAGAAATACATATTTGAGTTGGGTGTATATGCTTAAAAATTTAATGTGAAAGTTAACTCTGTGTTTATTGGTTATGCTTGGGTTGAGGGAAAATATAGAACTATCATATAATGTGTATGGTAAGTGTTTAAGTCTTGTCTCAATTTAGTATAGAAATCTGTGTTATGAGATGACTGTATAACGTTTGAGATGTTCATTAACATATTGAGGAAAAGATTACTAACATCAAATTTAATTATATGAGGATCTTGCACATATTATATAGATAATATGACTATAGTTGTCTATTGGGTTAGAGTATTTGGTTTGAATTATTTATAAAAACTAGTAATTATTTTAAAGGACATGAGTTTTATATGTAGCAAGTCAATAGAGTCAAACTTGTATAACATATATGATAATATATAAACTAATACATAGACTATTGTAAGGTCTAAATACATAAAGAAACTATGTGAGTGTTTGTATGTTATAACTAGTGGCAATTTGATTTAAGAAGAGCAAAATATGGATATAAATTGTCTATTGACTATAGTACTATTTTTGTTAATAATTCAGGATTATTAATATTTTATGATAGATCATTAATGCATTTTATGAATAGGAAAGCTATAGTGGTTGTTGGAATCATATGAAATCCTTGATTAAAAAATGTAAATGATTGATGATATTTATATGCAATATCTAAAAATTATTTTAATAATTGTATGTGATACATATTATGAAGATAGTTAGTATGTGCAAGATGAAATATATCTATATGACATAGGTACTCATATACATATATATCATATAAAAGTGTATTACGTGTACCTATATTTATAGTTTTATTGACTTTTAAAAATTAAGTCATAGATTCCTGAAGAATATGACACTATGAATATATGCATACAACATCCTAAAAATATAACAAGTTGTTTAAATTAAATATTATGTTTTTGTGAGAAATATGACCCTTTTTATTATGACTAACTATTTTGAAATTGAGTAGTGTGTATATAAAAATGATGGACTATGGTATTATTTCTCATCATAGAATGTAGTATAAATGAATCTAGTTATGAAAATTAGAAACATGCAGTCTAAATATATATATCCAGTTGGTATAAACTGAACTTCTTATACATATTATTTATGTGATAATTAATATAGTGGAGATTCATTCACAGGGTTGATAGACTAAATGTATGCATTTGGATTGATCTTATATTTAGTACATTTTGTGTCTACTAATAGGAATTAATCTATATGAATCTATTGGTTATATTTATATTAAATAAATCTCACATTATTTGTACTAATTAAGTAGTGATACAAAATTTACTAGCTTACTTAGCATCACCAATGCTAGATGAATGTAATCTGATCAAGTGGTGTGTATGAATTTTAATGATCTTAAAGATCAATAACTATTGAAAACTTTAACCAAAGTAATGTTTAGTTAAATATTATCATTTAATATATATAATTTACATTTTTTTAAGATATCATGTTAGAACGGATTTATTTATGGTACACATAATATTTTATAAATCTTACAACACATGGGTACTATCTTTTTTCTCTAGAGTCCCACATTATCATTATCTATCCATAAATGAAGGGAGGTCCATTACCTGATGGGGAATTGTGTGGAGAATCGATGGTCTGTGATTGGTGTGGAAAAATATTCAAATGATGTTCTCCCTCCACACAATAGTACTTATTTGGAGACTACACTTGATATTACTATAGATACTAGAGTTTGAGGAAATCATGCTCCATGGAGCCTTGTATCTTGTATCTTGTATTGTATCTATTATTAAAACATTAGTTATAATGAAATATAATTATTTATTCATTATGACAGTAATGGTTTTATTATTATACCAATTGTGGATGGAAAATTGTAATTAATTTCTATATTCAATTATGTTTTGTTTCATATGATGCTAGTGATCAATAATATGTAAATGTTACATGTTTATTTTATAATTAACATAGCATGTTATACTTGGATCAATAATTAGATTATCATGGTAAAATCTAATGAAATAATAGATAGATTGTGTGTGTGTGTATCATGTTATTCTAAGTCAATCCCAATGGGGATGCTACATGTGGTATTAGAGCAACAACTCAAATTATAAGACTTAATAAGTCCACTAACATTTTTGTATCCTCCTAATTACCATAAAAGATAATGGTGAAAGATAGATTATATGATGAGGGTCCATCAGATGACAATAATAAAAACCTTTCATTTGATCCTAACCAATTTACCACTGAGCAAGGAACAAAGTTGGATTAGATATTTGAAGCCATGAATGAGACTAGGGACCGAATTGTAGCCCTAGAATAGGAAATTCATGGACATGAAGAGGAAGCTCATCAGGATGTGCCTACAGAGAATCCTATTAAGTATAAAATACCTCAAGAGCAAAGACATGAGGAATTACCTTAGGATGTAAGAGCACGTGTAATCATAGAATTAGATAGAGATATGAAAAAGGTGAACCCATCTAGGTTTGATGGAACCTTTATAGGATATGGAGCTAAAGCATGGTTGATTGAGATGGATAATTATTTTGAGATTCAAAACTACTTTGAGTTCACTAAATTAGTTTGAATAGCTTATCAACTAGTTAGTGAATCAACTATGTGGTGGGCCAACAAGAAGTTAGGAATTAATCTTAACTCAACCACCACTACATGGGAGAAGTTTGTGACATTGTTCAGATCATATTGGTTTCTATAGTAATACTTTGACCTAAATATTATAAATTTTTAGAATCTAAATCAATGAGACATATTGGTGAATGAATATTAGGAATAATCCACCAAACTTCTAAAATATGTGCCTCAATATCAAGGAAATGAGAGGTTCAGAATAAAGAAGTTTATCATGGGATTAAAACCCTAGTTTGGTGGAGAAGTGGACATTAATGGACCATCTACCAAGGACTAGGTCTTCGATAAGGTAGTCAAGTAAGAACAAAGGTTGAAACCTCTTACTTAGGTCAGAGATAGGTTTAAGAAAAAGTTTAGAAGTTCTAATATAACTTTCAAAAAGAAGAATTGGAAGAAGATGAGTGGAGACTCCAAGAGTCAGTTCAAGAGTCAAAATTCTAGATTCAACAGTGGTGTAAGTAACAGGAAATTGTGTAATGGTTTAAAAGGCAATTTAAGGGGAAACCAATAGATTAACAAGAAGGGACCATCTAGGGGTCACTTCATTTATGAGGATGATCATTTTATGCATGAGTCTACCTAGGATAAGTCAAAGAACAAAGTCTTGATTTTCAACAAGGAATGTTTTAGCAATATATTTATGTGGTAGTTGATAATTGACAAGATAAATTCCAAAATTCACCCCTATAACTATCAAGTATTTTGCTTGAATATTTAGTTTCCATTTTGATAGATATGGGGTATACATAATGTCTTATAGCTCCTATAATACTAAATAGGTTATCTATAAAATTTGGGGCAATGGAAAATACATGGTCGATATAATATGGGAATGATTCAAAGTTAAAAGTTGACAAGCATTTAGTTGAAGTTGAGATTAGGTTACCTAAATTCAAAATAGTAGTTTATATTTATACAGCACCACTAAGGTCATATGATGTGATCCTAGGAGTCAATTATTATGAAGCATAAGGCCAAGGATAGCTAATATCTAAAGAAGGTTAACTGTCTAGACAATTTTGGAAATTAGACAAATTCAAGGCAAGAAAAAGGAGTTGAAGCTTAGGTAGATTTATGTAATGCAACTCAAGAAGGCTCACGGAAAAGGATGCCAATCATTTATTATCGAGATAAATGAAATGGAGGAATATAATTAACCATTCCTTGAATATTATCCATTCCTTAGGAATTTTCATGATGTGTTTATAGAGGAATCACCAGGATTGCCTCCTAAACATGAGTTTGATTTCTCTATCAATATCATACATGGATTAAAATCATAGTATAAGGCATCATATAGAATTACAACCACTAAATTAGTTTAGTTGAAGGCTCAATTATAGGAATTATTGTCAAAAGGGTTTATCAATCCAAGTGTGTCACCATCAAGTGCATCAATTGTCTTCTTCAAGAAGAAGGATGGTACTCTTCAGCTTAGTATTGATTATAAAATGTTGAATAAATAAACTATCATAAAAAAGTATCCACTACCTCATATAGATTGTATTTTTTATCAAATGCAAGGAGCAATGGTATTTTATAAGATTGATCTTAGATCAGGATATCATCAGTTAAAGATTCAAGATTAGGATATTTCAAACACATCATTTAGAACTTGATATTGGCACTATGAGTTCACAATTTTACCATTTGGGTTGACAAACGCTTTGATACCTTTTATGAATATCATGAATAGTGTGTTCAGAGATTATCTAAATAATTTTTTTTTGATAATTTTTATGACATTATTATATACTATAAGAATGAACATAAGCATCTTCAACATCTGTAACTAGGTTTGCAATGGTTTCTGAAGCACAAGTTTTATGGAAAGTTATCCAAGTGTGTATTTTTCCAAAATAAAGTGCAATATGTGGGGCATATTATCTCTAAAGATGGTATTTCAATAGATCTAGTAAAGATAAGATCCATTATGGAGTGTCCAACACCAAAAATGTCCATGAGGTAAGGAGTTTCATGGGATCAAAAGGTTATATAGAAAGTTCATTCCAATTTTTTCTAAAATAACTAATCTGATTACCTATTTGTAGTGTAAGAACCAAAGTTTTATCTGGTTAGATAAGTTTGAAGTAGCTTTTCAATAATTAAAAATTAGGCTTACTTCAGCACCAATGCTAAGAGTTCCTAATCCCAATGGTCAATTTTCAATGATCACAAATGCATGTGGGGATGGACTTAGAGGAATCATTATGTAGTATGGTGAATTGGTATCCTATGAGTCAAATAAGATAAAGCCTTATTAGGTAAATTTTTCCCATCATGACCTAAAACTTATAGCATTTATGCATACTTTGCAATTTTGGAGGTGTTATTTGTTGAAAAAATTGTTTGAGCTCAAGACTGATAACTTGGGACTCAAGTACATCCTCACCCAACTAAATCTAAATGGTTATTAGAGGTGTTAGTTATATTTATTGTCTGATTATGATTTTGATATAAATTATATCAAAGGCAAGGAAAATAGATTATTTGATGCCCTAAGTTATAAGAGGTACATAACAGTCATGCATACTATCAGGAGTGCTTTCAAAGATCAAGTGATAAAATTATCACCAAGAGATTAATTCTATGATCAGGTGAGAAAAGTGTTATTTGGGAATGCTTAAAATCCTAGTATAAAAGATATGAACTAAATAATGATGGTCTTTTGTGATAGAATAGAAGGATGTATGTACTAGATAGGGAGAATCTTAGGAGCATAATTCTAAAAGATCTATAAAATACTCCATATTCATGACATAAAAAAAAACCAAGATCATTTCAAAGCTTACACCACTTTATTTATGGAAGGGAATAAAGAAAGATGTAGTAGAATTTGTGTCACATTGTTTGGAATGTCAACATGTGAAAGTTGAACATGTGCGTCTGACTAGATTATTGTATCCACATGATTTAATATAATGGAAGTGGTAGGTTACTGGTGTGGACTTTGTCCAAGGTTTATCATTGTCAAGGAATAGGCATGACATGATCTTGGTTGTAATTGATAAGCTAACCAAGGTAGCTCATTTTATACCAAGTAATTTGACATATGATGCACCTCCTCTTGTGAAGAGGTTTGTAAAGAAAGTATATCATTTACATGGATTTATTGAGAAGATCATTTAGGATCACTATCCAAGGATGACTTCTATATTTTGGTTAACTCTAAATTCAACTTTAGGTACAAAACTAAACTTAAGCACTACATATCACCCACAAACTGGTAATCAATTGAGTGAATTAATTAGGTGTTATAGGATCTTCTTTGTATGTATTTCATGGAACAATAATACAAGTGAGAAGAGTATCTTCTATTGGTTAAGTTTGCTTACAATAACTCATACCAATCAGTTTTGAATATGGCACTATTTGAAGCATTGTATGGAAGAAGGTGTAAGACACCAATCAATTAGGACAGGTTGGAAGACATGGTAGTCTTTGGAGCTAAGATACTTTTAAAAATGGAATATCAAGTCAGATAAAGTAAGTCGATATTGGTTAAGGCCAATTATAATCATAAGAGCTATGTTGATCTAAAGAAAATAGCTAGGTATTTTTTAGTAGGTGATAAAGTGCTCTTATGAATTAAACTACATAATATCTCAATTAATTTTGTGAAGTCAGCAAAAATTTCACCAAGATATGTGGGACTCTTCAAGGTTTTATAATTTTTTTAGTATTGTAACATATAAGATTGCTTTGTCATGAGCCCTATCTCTATTACATAACATATTACATGTTTCTTATCTTTAAAAGTATATATCTTATTATTCACATGTGTTGGATTGGAATGCTTTGTAGGTTATGGATCACAGGGTGGTCATGGTAGAACCAATCAGAGTAATTGACACTCACAAACTTCATTTGCATAATAGAGAAGTGTCACAGTGCAAGGTCTTATGGAAAAAATACTTTGAGGATAGTGCCACATGGGAGGACTATGATGAGTTCTACAAATGAATTCCACATTTTTTTGCTTGATTGTTTCTTCATACTATGATATTTTTCTATTGAATAATGTTTTTATTTTATAGCTAGTATTTGAATAAATGTCATTGGGAAAATGACCAGCCTTGGGGGGAGGATGTCACATCATGATTTCTCACTGGCTAGTTTAAAATTGAGTAGTGTGTACATAAAAATGATGGACTATGATATTATTGCTCATTATAGAATTTGCTATAATTTAATCTACTTATGGAAATTAGAAACATTTAGTCTAAATATATATACTCAATTAGTATAAACTAAACTTGTTATACATATTATTTATGTGATAATTAATATAGTGAATATTCATTCATATGTTTGATGAACTAAATGTATGTATTTGGATTAATCCTATATTTATCATGTTTTATGCCTACTAATAGAAAATAGTTTGTATGAATCTATTGGTTTATATTAACCAAATATCACATTATTGGTACTAATTAAGTAGTGAGATGGACTTCACTAGATTAATTAGCATCACCAATGCTAGATGAAGATAACATGACTAAGTGGTGTGTATGAATTTGATTGATCGCATAGATAAATAACTATTAAAAAATTTGGCCAAAGTAATATTTATTTAATCATTATCATGTCATATGTATTATTTACATTTTTGTTCGATATCATGTTAGAACATATTTATTTATGGTACACATCATATTTTAGAAATCTTACAACACACGATTACTGGCTTATCTCTCTAGATTCGTGCACCATCACTATCTACCCATCCATGAAGGGACTACTATTCCCTGATGGGGTATTCTGTAGAGAATCCATGGTCCATGGTTGGTGTGGAAAAGTGATTGAATGATGCTCTCTCTCTCCCCACAATAGTAATTATTTGGAGACTACACTTGAGATTACCATAGATACTAGAGTTTGGGGAATTCATGCTCCATGGAACCTTGTATCTTTTATCTTATATATTATTTATTATTGAAACATTATTTATAATCTAATATAATTATTTACTCATTATACATTGACAATAGTGGTTGTATTATTGTACCATCTGTGGTTGGAAATTTATAATTATTTTCTATATTTAGTTATGTTTTGTTTCATATGATACTAGTGATCAATAATAGGTAAATGTTACATGTTTATTTTATAGTTAACATACTTAGTGTGTTATAATTTGATCACTAATTATATTCTCATGATGAATTCTAATTAAATAATGCATATATTAAATTAATAAAATTATCACGTTATTCTAAGTCAATCCCGATGGGGATGTTATAGTAGGTGTCCTAAAAATCACATGGCTCATATGATGAGTAACCAATGGATCCTTGAAATGAATGTCCCAGGATAACTCATTTGTAGAGTAATGTGATCTAGGATAATATATATAAGCAGATATTAGTGTGCCCTATGTGAATGTTATAATGCTTTTATCCACAAACTTGTCAATATGATATCTAAATGCACAACAATTATTATCCCAATGTCCATTGATTTCATGATAATTACGATATTATTTATTTATTATTATATTAAAAATATGTGATGGATGATTATGACTAGGAGGAAATATGGTCATCCTCCTATCTAATAATGTAAATAAGATATCATAAGGCCTATCTCTATCTAAAAATTGTATGTCCCCTCGGCAAGTATTGTGTGCTCTATTAACTATGGGAGATGTTATGTGAAGTGGTTATATTCCTTTGTTAAGTACATTGATTGATGGTTTTGATTCGACTTTTTCCTTAGGCATAGGTGGATTAGGTTCTTGGACCATATTGCATGATTGTGGTTGTGAGAGATCTAAATCAAAATTTGCCTTTGAATTTGTGTCCACTAGTCCAAACTTATTTTCTAATGTGATAGTTGTATGGCATATATGCTTAAATGGTCTTTATGTCTCATATAACAACTTATAATTAAGAGTAAAAATGAGGCCTTTATTAAATATGTATTGTGTCTCAAAATGTGTCAACTAATAGATCAACTATTATATACATGATTTTGAATTATAGAATGTAATCACCTACTAGTTTTAACTTACCCTAGTGTAGTGAAGGAAATATGTCATATGTGACTCGAGGTCCTTTATTCTGAATATAATGCATGACAAATAATTATTAGAAGTCATCCTATGTATGTAATGAACTACAGGTGAGTGAATTATGGAATCAATTTAATGCCTGATCCTATAAACTTTTGGGAAATAAACTACAAGAAAATCAAAATGTCAATGGTATGTGCCATATCCTTTCTATATGATTTGAGATGTAAGTATGGATCTCTATGTTCTTTGAACTTAGGAAATGTTGTTATATGAAACTTATTTAGTAATGTTTCATTAGGGTTATGCATGGAATTGGACTGTCATGGATAACATTAGAATCAACCCAAGAGTATTATGCTTTACTTTCCAAGGTGAGTTGATGTACTTGTTATTGTAAAGTACCCATGGCCTGCATCGAATATATTACATCTTGAGAAGGTATGTTAACATCATTAAGAGTTTTATTTAAACATTGAATCTTATTATTTATTTTAGCTATTGGCACACTATTTCATGGAACATTATTAGAGATATTGAGTTGGATCATTTTAGCCTTTGGAGGGGTGTTATCTTGGACCTAGTGATATGGAGATTGGCTATCACCCTCATGGAGGTTAGAATGAGGAACAAGTTATACTATAGTAAGGAGGGGTGGAGGAGATTTATTAGTATCTCTTATTTTGTTAATTTATAAATAAGTATCACATGATAATGGAATAGAAGATACATTATTATCATTCAAATTTAAAATATTAACATGAGTATAAGTTTGCACATTTTTAACTGAATATGTATTATTTCTTATATTAACTTTTAATAATCAATCAATTTTGACATGAGAGATGTGGGAAGTAGAGAGAGGACTATACTCAATTTATTCTTCACTAATATCATAGTAATCATTATTATTCCAAGTTTCATCAAATAAAAGTGTATTTCACTTGTAGAGTTAAGGGAACAGGAACTTCATTTTCATGCTCAATAAGAAAAAAAGTTAAGATTTTAAATCTTTACTACTATACAACATATCATCATGTGTATGTGGAATTCAATGTATATCTTCACTAACTATGAGTGGAATGCACATGTTATCACTATTTTCAATAATGGAGTCAAGGGTAGAAAAAATAACAATCATATTTTCATTTGGCACATTATGACATGTAGGAGAAAGGTTAGAAATATTTTAATTATCTATATTTTTCATGGAATCCATATTTTGGGCTTGAAAGGTAAAATAAGTTGACAACACAATATCATATACTTTAGTTTGTAAACCCAAAAAAGGTATACTATCAGTTGTACATGATTTTTCAAATTGAATTGAGAAAGGTGAAGAAGATGTATTTTCACTTTCTATGTTAAGAACATCATGTGAAGGAATAATATAACTTAAATTATGCAAAGGTAAATTGATTTTATTTCTCTTATATTGATTCAATTAGAATAAAGTTGTATTAAAAGTGTTTGAAAGGCTAGGATCTTGTTCAAACAAAGAAATACATCTAAGGGGATATTTTGGCCTTATGTTGTTAAGCTGATTTTGAGAAGTGGGTGAAGAGAGAGGAGGAGAAGATAAATATACTCTATCCTCATTATCATTTTCATTATAATGCTCATAGTAATCACCATATCCATCATTACAACAATAATAATCATCATTATAAATTAAATCATGTTCATTATCATGTGCTATTTTATAATTTTGAAAATTGGTCTATTCATTTGTATATTTATGTGAAAATTTATAAAATTGATCATCTGGGTGAGGGGGAAGAGGTTCCCTAGAGGTAATCTTAAACTTACCACAAAATAGAATGTTACCAAATGAACAATAAGAAAATAATGGGTAGAATATAATCCAACATAAATATATTTAAAATTATGTTTAATATTCAGCCCAAAGTACTAAAAATCAAAAATTGACTTGAAACCCTAAGGGATAATATTTGTATATGTGAGGACCTAGTATGTGGATCTAGGGTTTAAAGGTTTTTTAAAATAAAATTTAAAATACTAAATTAATTAAAAAAAACCTAATAGAGGATTGATATGGATTAGTTAGGATATTTAAAAATTATAAAAATCATAATTTTATAAACCCTAATTTATTACACAAGACTAGAGAAGGAAAAACCTAGGAAAAGAAATAGGGTTGTTAAGCAGCATTTGAAGTTAGTTAGTTTCACCAAATTATTTAAATTTTTAAGACTTAATAGATGCAAATCCTAGATTATTAAAGGATTAGAATAATTGGGTAAATATAAATAAATATTATGAATGACAAATTTAGTTGTTTTACCTGAAGTTAGGAATATAAAAGATAAAGTTAACTTATCTAGAGTGAAATGTGCATCATTGGGTGATAATAGTGTTGAAATAGGTTAGAGGAACAAACTAGAGTCCTTTTATTTATAAACTAGAGTTTCACCTACTTTAGGTCAATAACTTGGTTAATTGGATAGTAGTGTGGTGTGTTATTGGCAAAGGCACTACACTAGTGCCATTTTATGGATAAGTGGCCCAAAAAAATTTAAGGATGTCATGGGAGGATTCATGTGTCCTCTATGTGTCTTTAGGAACTTTATATAATCTTTATATGTCATATTTTGGTTATTCTTGCTTAAAAACCCTAATATATAAAACTTACACACATGAAATAATAATGGAATCAAATACAAAAATAAGGGTTAAAGGTGGGTTATGAGATGCTACAATCGAACAACCTAGAAACCCTGTTATTTTAGATGTTGCCTACATTAACCCAAATGGTGGGGTCTCAAATTGAATGTAGTTATGGAACATGCATAATTAATGTGCATGGTATGTAATAATGAATTTCACTTAGGCCCTTCTTTGATCAAACGTGCAAACCTATGTGTGATGCTGAGTAAAAATGTAGAATGCTAAGCTATACTCTTGATTTATTTAATGTAATTATGTGCCAAATTGGTAAGTAATAAATGTAGAATGAATTTTTAATCTCTTTATATCTAAGGATATTTATTTTTAATGTGAGACACTTGTTCATTGGCTGACAAGATAAAAAGATAGATAAAATTACAAGAGGGGACCTAAAGGAGGGTAAGGCCCTGAAGAAAGTTAAAAACATGATTATTAGACAATAGCATTGAGGTAGACAATAGCAAAATTCACTCACGTATAGGAACCGTGTTATTGTCTTGTGTACACGTAAATGGGTTGTCATTAGGACAAACAAGCAAAGGGCCCTGTGACTAGAAATGGGATGACATGAAACTATTGAGTGTGTAAAAATAGTGAAAATCAATCATAATAAGGATCAAAATACTAAAATGACCATGTGAACAAGACTCTTATTCTTCATTAAGAACTTTCTATGAGAGAGTCACAAAAGACATAATACTTATGTTTGCTTGACCAAATTAGGGTGTGTATAATTTCATTATAAATAATTTATATTGAACACATTATTATCCACATATATTTGAAAAAAAGAGGGTAAAAATCCATTACATGTTGGAGTGGGTACATAAACCTTCATCAACAAGGTAACCAGTGCTAGAAGGAGTATTGAATCTCTTTAAAATCTTATTTTCTATCCAATACATGGTTTTATAACATTTTATTTTCATATGTGTGTGTGTGTGTGTGTGTGTGTGTGTGTGTGTGTGTGTGTGTGTATGTATATGTATATATATATATATATATATATATGTATATATACATGTATATATATGTATATATATGTATATGTGTGTATATATATATTTGTGTGTATATATGTGTGTGTGTGTGTATATGTGTGTGTATATATATATATATATATATATGTACATATACATATATATTATATGTATATATATATACATATGTATATATATATATATATACATATGTATATATATATATATATATATATATATATATATATATTCATACATACATTTTATATATATATATATATATATATATATATATATATATATATGAAAATTAAAAATTGTCTTATCTTTATAAATTTTCTATAAGTATTTTGGGTATTTAGCATGATTTTCTAGATTATTCATTTGATTTTATTCCTAGTTTTTAAAACAATAGCAAAAGAATTATTGAATAAAATATTGATTCTTAAAAATATTCTAGGAATCTTTTTAATGTGAAATTTGAGGATGTAACTTCTAGGTTTTGTACTTTTACTTTAGAAAAAAACTGTTATGATTGGTTTTTAGGCTTCACACATAATTCTATTACTATTTGACAAAAATTTCAAGATGAATTTTTGTTTAAATTTTTCAAAGGATTAATGATCCTATTTTTTGGAAATAATTTATTACAATTAAAATAGAAACTCAAGAGCTAATTGAATATTTTTTAGTTTTTATTTCAAAAAAATTACAACAAAATCTTGATCATCCATAGACTTTTTCAAACAATGGTTTCAGATATGTATTTGCATGCCTCAGATCCATTAACCTCCACTTTTGTGAGAATGTTTGTAGAAAACAATTAGGTTTTAGATTGTGTAAAATCTATTCAAGTGGATAATCATTTTTTTCACAAATAGAGGACATGTGAAAGATCAATTATCATTTTAAAACATTTTTATAGATGATAAAAAAATTAACAAGTTCAAGATCTTATCATTTCTCCCATGAAAGCTTTTAAATATGAGAAAGTTGATCATGAAGTTTCTACTTTTATGAATCATGACACAATTAAAGATTAATAATATATTCTAGAAGATGATGAATGAAAGAATAATTTAAATTCATAATAGCAAAATCAACACATGTAAGAAAAAATAAAATAAGATTCTTATTTATCACATAATCTAAATCTCAAGAAATTGACATTTATTGAACCTATTTCATCTAACATCATAGTCACTAAACTTTAGTTGAATAAATATCTTGCTTATGATTGGATAGAATTTGAAGAGAAACTATGAAACTATTTTGATAGTCAATTAGTTGGTTTTACAAAATAATTTAATTATGACCATTCATCCACTTCATATAATTTATCATAATTGACAGTTGTCACAGTTATGAATATTCATTAGTTTCTCATGAGGTATTTGAATTTTGGAATTAAGCTATGTGTCATAACTAGATTCATATTCAATTTGAATGGAATGTGCTTATTATATTATTGAAATTCCTTTTGTTATTTTCATGAAAATTTTAGAAAAAACTTCTCATTTTGAAAGATTAATTGCACATTTATACGCTTAAGATTTTTTTAAGATGTAATAAGCATTGAAAAACATAAAAATACTAGTGAAACCTCTGATGTAAAATGAGTTGATCCTTATATACCTATCCAACGGTAGTTTTTAACCCCTCTTCCAAATAAAAAGATAAACAAATAAAACATTCATAGATAAAAGAAGGGTAAATCAAGTAATCTCTAATGAGGCTATGGATGTCTAACTACTAATAGATTAATTCTTAGAGTATGATCAAAGGTATCTCTATTAGGATTATAGACACCTAACTATCAGTAGAGTAGTAATTAGATTGAAATAAAAGGTATATTTGTTGAGGCTATGGACATCTAGTTGATATCATACTAATGTCTAGCTTCCCATAAACAAAAGCCTAAAAAAATGATTACAATTGTTTTTAAAGAAACCTAATATTTATGTGTTATCTTTGCTAAAACTCTCATAGCATGGAAATTTTTCTTTTAAGAGTTGCACACAATCTAAAAATGCTATGGGTCAGTATGTTGTATGGTTATGGTTAAACCTCTTTTAATTATATATTTTTCTTATGTCTTTCTTACAAATTCTAGTTCTTTTATAATAGTTAAACTAGTAATTCTAGGTTCTCAAATACTCAAGAGTATTTCTCTACTAATCCATTATTTTTGTGTGCCAACATGGCCAAACTTTAAAAAAGGCTTAGGACCATGAAATTTTAGCTAAAAACTATTTATGCATTCTAATTGAATATGCATTACAAGTGATTTTATTTATACTTAGAATGAATTCTATTGTTTTTAAAATATTATTTAGGTGTAAAATAAATTTTAAATACAACAAAGATATGTTTAGTGTGTAGTAAAGGGATAGGTCATGCTTGGTGAAACAATTATGCATGTGGTACATTTTTCTATAAATGGTTGATCAACACTTTTTGAGGCAATATTTGAGAGATCACATCAAAGGGGATTTGACTAAAACCTTCATAAAGGAAACCATATATAAAGAAAATAAAATGGATTAATATTTTTAGTAAAAAATATTTTAAATAAATATATATAAATACATGAAATCACTCTACCAGACATTTTTAATTTTATTTAATAGAAGTCATTGTTATGTCATTTTCTTAATTTTCAAAATTAGTTGTCCGCTAAAATAAAGTTGTATATGGCTAAAATTTTAGTGAAGGAATTCAAAAAATATAAATAAAACATAGTAGATCAAAATTCATATTAAATGAATATATTAATAAAAATATATGGTTCCCAAAATCACCCTATTCGACATATTTGGTAGTTTTTGCACTTGGACAAATAAATATATTTAGAGTTACATAATATTATTTAAATATAGATAATATTATATAAAGCTATAAACTTTTTCTTAAATCCAATCAAGTCTATGTAAAACTAGAAAACTTATCTAGAGTTGGACAATCTTATCTAAAACTCATCAAAGTTGAAAGAATAATTTGATTGAAATTATTCAAGGGTAGAAATTAATTATTTTAGTAAATAAAGAATGTAATTTGGATGAATAATTCAATGCATTTTTTTATTTAATTTTTGAATTTATATTTTTCAATATGGATAAAATTAGAATTATAGTTAACTTCTAATGTGAGTTATGCATTAGCTGATTTGGTCCACTTATTTTCATTATAAATAATTTGTATCAAACCCTTTATTATTTAGAAAGATTTGGAAGAAAACTTACAAACTTGAAAAATCATTGTATATGTTTAGTGAGTTTGTTTATTTTTTTCCTTCAAATTTAGATTAATATTGTAGATGTTTTAGTTTAAAGTGATCACTAAATGATATTTATTTATTTTATTAAATTAAGAAATTAACTAATTTAATTATTTATGTGGCTTATTTATTATTTTTTTCAATTGTTGTGGATGAATGTGATTTTATATATCTAGTGTGGTTAATTAATTTTACAAAGCGATGCTACAAGAATTTATACATAACTTACTAATTCTTAGTCTCTCTATTATTTTTATCTAAGTTTAAGTTAATGTTGAATTTAATAAATATTATCTAATTTATAATAAATATTATGAAAGTGTTTGATTTATAAAATAATATCTCAGTATGACATCTAAACCTTATTTATTTCCCTACCATTTCCCTCTTTTTGATGTTTTTAATTAGACTCAAACCCTATAATATAGTATTATTATGAATATTTATATTTAGATTAGTTTTTTTGTATGTTAGATAGGGTTGGTTTATTTGTAGGGAATACATTATTTAGTAGGTAATAGTCACATTTTTGAACTATGCTATTTCACCACTTATTTATCTATAGAACCACATTCTTGCAACTAATTCTCTAGGTTACATTTTGCGATCACAAAATAAGAGCGTGATGTAAGAGCATTAGGATTTAGTTTATATTTAAAAATTTGGATTCACTAGGTTTTATGGGTTATAAATTATCTATTTAAATATTTTACATGCTTCACTTTGAATTGTAATGATCATTTCACTTGTTTTCTATTTGCTCGTCAAAATTAAAAATTTGAATTTTCATACTAGTTTTGGGTGTTTCAATAGATTTTCTCACCTTATAAGGATTTTTTTTGTAAATTTATTTAATAGAGGGGTAAAACAAGGTCCCGTGCATGATTTATAACAATTCAATGTCTTAACCCATATATTATTATGTTAAACTCACTTAAGAGTTGAGTTAGACAAGTTGGTTAGACAATTTTGAGAAAATTTAAGAATTTAGAACAAAGGAAAAAGAAGGGGGAAGATATGAGTACATTTGGAGAAGGATAGAATAATTGGAGAGACTAGGAAATTTAAAGACTGAAAAATAATATTTTGAAGAAAATAAGAAGAATAGTTTAGGAAAATAAGGTAGAGGTTGGATTGTGTAACACTTTCACACTTTTAATGAAAGACAAGTTTATTTGAGTTTCCTATTAAAAATTCAATATCATATGATGTGTGATTATTTTTTTATTTTTAAATAATTATTTATTGTTTTGGAAAAACTTTCATTCATATTCAATCTTAAACAATTAAATATTTTTACAATCTATAAAGGTGCACATACAGTCAAGAAAAAGTTATTTTATTCACATTTTAGGATTGTTCAAAGAGAAAAATTAAATAACATAGTATGGAATTAGTTTGGAAATATTTAAAAATTAGATCATAAAATTTAAATTTCCCTTGATTGAGTGTTCTCAACCCGCACATAGATCTACATACCTTAAACTAGGGTTTTGATGACAAAAATCCTTATAAAGTAAAAAATAACCCTTTAAAATTCTTAAAACATTTTAGAAGGGTGTAATAGGTTGAATTATAAGTGACTAAATATTTTTTGAGATTTTTTTTTTAATTATCTACAGAGGGAGATATTGAAGATTCTCTATTTACAGGCCTAATTACAAAGATAAAAACCATGTTTTCACCACTTTTTAGATTTTCAAGTTTGGACAAAGATATAAATTGATATAATGAGTTGAGACACAATCCAATGAATGTGTAAAAAAAAATTATAGCATAAATATTATATTTTTTATCATAAAGTGCTATTTAGATTGGTTTTAGCATGATTATCTCTATATTAAACAAGTTACAAGTTTCATTATTCCTTAACCCCTTAACCATCATTTTTTGTATCAAGAAGATCATGTTTTTAAAAATAAACTTGAAATAAGTGTAAAATAACACTCAGAGGAAAAGCCAGAGATGGTGCTAGAGGAGGTTCAAGAAGAAAACCAAGAGATATATTACTAGACAAGATAAGAAACTTGAAAGTATGTTTGGAGGCAATAGAAATTACCGAAAGAAGAGGTGTTTTAATAGGTGATGTGAATTAAGAGAGGAATAACGATAATAATATGTTAGAAATGAAGAAGAGGAAGAAATAATGGAAGAAATACCCCTAAATGGGGTCATAGAAATAGGATCCAAACTCAAATTGGAGGTTTCAGTATATGGAGGCAGTTTCAATATTGAATAGCTTATGGATTAGATAGATATAATAGAAAAATACTTTGATTTTGAAGGAATATCTGAAGATGAGATCAAGTTTACTTATACCATATTCAAGGGATATGTATCTCTTTGGTGGGATAGTGTCTAAAAATAAAGAAATAAAATAAAAAAATATAAAATCAAGTCATGGGATAGAATGGTGAGAAAACTCAAATAAAAATCATGAATGTAGAATGGCAACCAATTTTTCTCAAGAAACTCTAAACTTTGAATTAGAAAGAAATGAGTTAAAGGACTACATTCATGAATTCTACAAGCTTACAATAAGAGATGGTTATATATAGTAAGATGTTGAGAAAATAACAAGATATATCAATGGTTTGAGGTTCAGTATTTAGGATGAAATCAATTTGTTATCACCAGAATCAGTGGAAAAATCTTATTAGTTTGCTCTCAAATTAGAAGAAAAGTTGGCTATAAAACAAATTCAATAATCTAGAAGAAGAGGTATAAATTTTATAGCTAGAGGACAAAGTGGTAGAAGTTAGTTTTAGGGTCATAATAAAGAAGTAATCATTTCTCAAGGTCAAGCTAACCCTAAAAGAGGATGCTACTCATATACAGGAAAAAGACCATATAAAATAGGGTGATGAAGATTATTTTGGGGAAAATGTTTCAAATATAATAGGTATGTCGGTCATAGGTTATATGAATTTAATAATAACCCAAACATAAGACATATAAGAATTGAAGGCAACAATCAAGTTCTTCAAGCTGAATAAGAGAGTGTAGGATCATCATCACATGTGGAAGAACCTAAAGTGGAAGAGTCCTTATTGATGAAGAGAGTACTAGTAAATCCAAACAAAGACGTGAAGGAACTAGCCTAAAGGAAGACCTTATTTAAGACTACATGCAAATCAAAAAGTAAGATTTATAACGTTATCATTGATAATGGTAGTAAAGATAACTTGGTTTCTTCATTAATGGTTGAAAAACTAGGACTGAAAAGATTGATACATCCCACCCCATATAAAGTATCTTGGTTTAAAAAAGGGAATCAAGTACTAGTCAATGAGAAAAGTAAGGTTTATTTTTAGATTGATAGCTATAAGAATGAATTACATTATGACATCAAGCCTATGGATATTTGACATGTGTTATTGGGTAGACCTTGTTAGTTTTCTAAGAGGGATATATATAATGTGGAAGGAATAACACCTATACATTTTACAAAAATGGAAAGAAGCATACTTTGACACCATTGAAAGATGGTAGTAAAGTTTAAAATAATACTAAGGTGATATTGGTAGGTGGAAAAAAACTATTTTAGCTGATAAAATAAGAGATTAGTTGTTCATTAGTTACCAAGCCAAAGACAGTCATTAAAGACAATAAGTTGATTAATTTTCCAAAAATCAAAATTTGTTGGATGAGTATGTGGATATATAAGTTGATGAGTTTTGTAATGATTTTCCACCAATAAGGAGCATAATCCATCATATATCTCTCATTATAAGAGCTATTTTTCAACAAAAAATAGCTTATAAAATGACATCGAAGGAAAATGAAGAGATCAAAAGTCAAGTACAGGAGCTATTAGATAAGTTTTTATTAGAGAGAGTCTTAGTCAATATGATGTACCCAAATTATTAACTCCTAATAAAGGTGGATAATAGAGAATGTGTATAGACTCTAGAGCTATCAATAAGATAACTATGAATTACATGTTTTCCTTGCTAAGAATAGATGATCTAATGGATTATTCAAGTGGATCAAAATATTTCTCAAAGATAGATTTGAAAATTGGTAACCATAAAATAAGAATTAGTAAGGGTGATAATTGGAATATAACCTTCAAGACTAATGATGTATTATATGAATGGATTGTTATGACATTTGGATTCACCAATGCTCCTGGTGCCTTCATGAGGATAATGAATGAGGTGTAAAATTCATTTAAAGGTAATTTTTTTTACTTGTATGACATTTTAATATTAAGCCAACCAGAGGAGGAACACATCAATCATCTTAATATGGTTTTTAATAAGCTACAAGAAGAAAAATTATTGATTAACCTCAAGTAGTGTACCTTCATGCAAACTAAGATGGTTTACATGGGATTTGTCATTTCTAAGGATGGCTTTAATATGTACCAAGAAAAGGTAAGATCAATAGTGGAGTGGCCTACTCCAAGAAGTGTTTTTGAGATAATTGGTTGTCATGGATTAATTAGTTTATATATAAATTTTCTTAGAAACTTTATCTATATTTATGTACCTATTATTAAATATATAAATTTTGATAAGAATAAATTCCATTGGACTAAATTAGTTGACAAGAGATTTCATATTTGGAAGAAAAATATAACTAAGCAACCTATTTTAGCCTTACCTAATTTAAAAAACTCTTTCAAGTTGAGTGTGATGCTAGGGGATTAACTATTAGAGTTATTTTAAGTCAATCAGGAATGAATTTTGATTGCTTTAGTGAAAATATAAATGAGTATAAGAAGTATTCATCAAAAAATTGAATAAGTGGAAGCACTACTTATTGCCTAATGATTTTTTGATTTATATAGACAAACATGCTTTACAATTCATCAATATTCAAACTAAACTGAGTCAAAGACATATTAAATAGATAGAGTTATTAATAATTTTATATTTTATTATCAAGTATAAGAGTGGTAAGTTTAATAAGATAGTTATTGCATTGAGTAGGAGAAATGTGATCATACATGAGTCTCAAGTCAGTAGTTTGGGATTTGAGTCATTAAAAGAGTTATATCAAGAAGATCCATATTTCAAGGAACCATATGAGGCTTGTGAGAATCTAATAATAATTGATATGAGTCCATGTATGGACTACATGAGACAAGAAGGACTATTATTCAAAGGAAAAAAATGCATACCTAAGAGGTTTATGAGAGACAACTTATTGAAATAAAAACATAGTGTTAACTTAATAGGACATTTTTGACAAATAAATACATTTTCAAAATTAAATGCATAATATTATTGGCAAAGAATGCAATATGATGTCAATAAATTTGTGGAAATATGTAGGATTTGTCAACATACCAAAGCAAAAAGTCAAAATGTAGGTTTATATCAGCCACTACCTATTCCAAGCAGGTTATGGGATGCAATCAATATGTATTTTATACTAAAATTTCCAAGGACACAATAAGGTAATGACTCCATATATTTTGTTGTTGATATATTTTCAAAAATGGCACATTTCAAAACATTTAAGAAGACATGATGATAAAAATGTTACTAATTTTTTGTTTAAATAAGTGGTAAGGTCATATGTAATTCTTAGAAGTATTATTTCTGATATGGATACAAAGTTTTTTGGTCATTTATGGAGAAAAATTTCAAAAAATTTGAGTACTAAATTGAGTTTTATTTCAACCTACCCTCCCAAAACTAATTGTCAAACTAAAGTTGTCAATAGAAGATTAGGGAATCTACTAAGATGTTTGGCATGTGACATTCTAAAGTAATGGGATAAGGGGCTCACCCAAGCTAAATTTGCATACAATGATTCACCTAATAGAAGTATAGGTTTTATCCCATTTCAGATTGTATATTGGATCAATCCAAGAGGTGTTTATTATATTATATATTTGATTAATAAGGAGAAGAGGAGTGTTGAAGGTAAATACTTTGCTATAGCCATACAAGAGCTACATGAACAAGTCAAGAAGCAATTGAAGTTATGTACTAGTAAGTATAAAGGAGATGTTGATAAAATAAGGAAAGAAGTGAACATTTAGGTAGGTGATTTGGTGTTATCCAACCTTAAGGAGAGGTTTCCTAAGGGGGAGTACACTAAATTGAAATTGAAGAAGATAGGACCTTGTAAGTTCTTGAGAAATTTTTTTATAAATGTTTATGAACTATAACTCTTAGTTGATATTGAAATATAACCTATTTTCAATGTAGTAGATCTCTATCCTTATAAATTAGGAGAAGACACAATAAAATCACTTGAAGATGACAAGGAATAGGTCATTGATTAGGAATGATAATTACTCAAGGCACATAAGGATGATCTAGAAGTTATTTTAGACAAACATATTGTCAAGAGAACCAACAGCAAGGATTAATTCAAATATTTAGTCAAGTAGAATAATCATCCACTTGAAGATACTTCTTGGTTTAATCCATTATAAATAATTCAGTATGGAATCACAATTGAAGACCTCATGAGTAGGAGCTCATGAAAGTTTTTGTACTTAGGGAGCCTGATGCAGAGGCATTGGAATTTAGTTATTTCTTTTTCAAATTTTGGATTTAATAGGTTTTATGGGTCATATTTTGTATATTTGAGGTTTTCACATGCTTCCCTTTACATTGTAATGCTCATTTTAATTTTCTTTCTATTTTCTCACTAAAACTAAAAATTTGAATTTTCAAACTAATTTTTTATGTTTGAAGAGATTTTCTCACATTATAAGGATTTTTTTGTCAAGATATTTCATATAATAATAAATAAATGTCATATGCATGATTTATAACAATCTAAATGTCTTAACCCATATATAATTATGTTAAGCTCACTTAAGAGTTAAGTTTCAAATTTAGTTAGAAAAGTTGGTTAGGTAGTTTTCAAAAAGTTTAAGAATTTGGAATGAAGGAGAGAGAAGGCATAAGTTAGGAGTATGTGTGTATAAGGATAAAATATGTATAGTAAATTACAATAATAATAAAAAAATTTTGAAAAAGGAAGAGCAGTTCAAGAAAACATGGCATAAGCTGGACTACATAACACTTTCACACTAAAATCAATGAAAGATGGTTTCCTTTGAATTTATAGTTGAAAATTCAATATCATATGATGTGTAAGAGATTATTTTAGTACTTTTAAATCATTATTTGTTATTTTGTAACAAACTGCATCAATATTCAGTCTTGAATAATAGTTATAGGTTTTTGGAGTCTAGAAAGGTGTATGTATAGTCAAGGAAAAGTTATTTTATTCACATTTTAGGATTGTTCAAAGTGATAAATTGAATGATAGATTATGTAATTAGTGTGGAATAAACTTTCCAATTGAAAATTTTCAAAAATAGGTTATAAAATTCAAATTTCCCTTGATTGAGTGCTCTTGACCTATAAACAGGTTTACATACCTTAAACTAGGGTTTTGAAGACAAAAATAATTATAAAATGAAAATTAAACCTTAAATTTTCTTGAAAATTTGTAGTTTAGACACCCCATTTTGGCCATAATTGGCTTTTGACCAGACTTTAGACTGATTTCTACTTAACACTACAAATTGAGCCCAAAAATCATTGAACATCTCAATTTTATTCACACACAATTCATCAATGCTCATAATAATGTTGATGCATACCTATTTGGGGTATTCTACTATATGTAATGATAACCTTTCACATATTCATCTCCAGTCACCTTGCAACATAACAATTGGTAGTTTGGCTTATGGACCCATTAAGTGGGGCACTTGAACAATTATTAAAAGAGCTAAAATACTAATCAAAATGAATCAACTACTTAAACCATATTAAATGCTTAGCTAAACTATACATTTATATTTTAATGAATATATAAAAATGGAAATTCAAAAATTCAAAAATATCAAACTTATTCATCATTGCCTTCATGGGTTGTCAAGATCTCCTAAAATATCTAAAAATATTTAATTTGAGAGCCATGCCTATTAATTGAAAATCATAATTACATGACACCTTTTTAACTCAACTCGAGTTAGCCTCAACTCACCTAGGGTTAGTTTGAACTCATTCCATGTTTAAACTCTACCTTAACTCATCTTGCGTGAGCTTTTACTTTGGAAGATATAAATATAAGGCATTGCCTATTGATCAACAAGAATTTTAAGTGCAATGTTATTATGCCAAAATAAATCCAATAAGCCTTTCCTATTAGTGTTAGCAAGCGAAATTCATAAGCCAACTAGCTAAACCAAGGTGCCAAAGAGAGGTGGAGCAAATGGATCTTCATTGGAAAATATTGTTTGATCCACAAAGCCAATAAATCTTCTTCAACAAGCCATTTTGGAGATACAAGTGATTTCTTTTTTCTAGTTGTGTTTTCATTGTATGCTTATCACCTATGTTATCCCTAGTGTCTAGGATATAGGTGTTAGTGTTTAGTGTATTTTATTTGAGTTTATTTTCTTAACTAAAATTATACTAATCTCACCTCTATGGATTTCTTATTCACATTATGGCACTTTTGGTGGGAACTACACCACATAAAGTCCTTTCATGACATTTTAGGGCCCCATTTTAACAATTTTAATGTCAAAATCCAAACTTAATGGTCAAACAGTGGAAATTTAAAGCTCACAGACATCCTACAGGGAATTGCATTTTTGTTATATGTAATTACAATTTTACTCTTTGTATTTGTGATATTTCATTGCAAATTTTCAATATTGCAGCTGTGTTATTACTTTGACAACTAGTGGTTTTGCTTAATAAGTAGTGTTTTTTCCTGATAAGTTGCATTTTAATCTTTATGATCATGATTTTATGTCATAATATGTGATATTTAATTTTATAATCATGATTTTTCACTAAACCTTTTGTTTTTTAGGGAGTTGTGATATTATGCTATATAATTACATTTTTGCACTATATAATTGCAATATTGTCTTCATTATTTGCATTTTGGTACTATATATTTGTGATTTTTCTCTATATAATCATGATATTTATTTATAGATCTATTATTTTTTCTTTATAATCATGATTTTGAACTAACACTTTAATCTATAGGAAGTTACAATTTTGTGATAATTAGTTTTGGTTTTGTAATAAGAGTCATGATATTACTCTTTGTATTCATGATTTTGCACAATGTGAGAAAAATTTGAAACCTAAGAGATAAATTAAAAAATTCATTTGATCATATACTTTTAGCTTCTAAGTATAAGGATCCCCTAACATCTTTTACAGGACCCAAAGACCAAGAGAAGACATCTTTTTGTACTCTAAGATTCAAAACTCATATTTACATTTTTTTTTTTAATGACTTGAACTATTTTCAAATTTTTTAAGTTCTCAATAAATTCAAAGGGGTTAAAATTCATGTCATATTTAATTTTTTTCTTTAAAAATTAATTCACACTCTAGTTAAATGTTTATAAGAGTTTTCATTTTTATGGTTGTTGTGTTTTTGTTTCGCAAGCCAATTGTCGTGTCTATTCTCTCCCCCCATCCCCTTTAGGGAAAATGGGTGATAAAAAACACTTCATCTATTGCCTTTGTTTATTTTCCCATATAATTTAAGTAAATAATCTAAGGCACTCTCCAAAATCTAAGTGATTTGGGTGATCCGAAAATGACCCTAAAGTTCTTATATAATTTTTATTTCATATGTCTTGGCTTGTGGGTAGGAGTTCATAGCTTCCCCATGGGTTATCTAGGGAATTTTTGACTTGATAATTCATCTCTTATAATTTATTCAACCCTAATATATGATATGGTTATAAAAATTTAGGTTGACTTACTATTATTCTTGTTTGATTAGTTAAGCAAGCTTTGTTAGTAAGAGACTGCCTTAGAACATATGTTTAACTTGGACATCACATACACTAAGCAATTAATAGATGTAGTGGTTGTGAAAAAGATAAGATATTTTCACATTAATCTAGTTAATTAAGATCCAAATGACTTGTTGTGCCTTAGTGTTAACCACACATATGGGACCATTTAGAATGTATGAAAATTGATAGTTTTAGACAACCTCACTTGTCAGGGATATACTGTCAATGTGGGGTGAGTATCCCAAAGTTCCATTTCACTGTACAAACTCTTGAGAGAATAGGGGGGAATAAAACCCCTACTTTTCATGCACATTTTAATTTTTTGTATTAACAACATAAGTTCCTGTTAAGAGTAAGTATATAGATATAATTTGATAGTATGAAGCCACATTGTCAATTTTTAGGATTAAGACAATACACTTAGGTGTTTTTTCTGTTTTTCCTTTTTACTTGAATTGTCTTGAGTCAAAAATATTTATTGTTCATACCAAATTTAAAATAATTTTTCATACCTTTAGAGTACAATAGCATTATTATGTTAAAGACTTTTTGCCTTGTATCCAATCACAATTTCAAAACCATGTGTACCTTTTTGGGTCTATGTATAGTATCATTATGATGTCTATTTTGGTCTAAAATTTTATCCATTTAAGAACCAAACCTTATAAATAGAGTTTTAAATTGGCCTTGATAATTTCAAATTCAAACATTTATTGGTTTATGCATATGCCTCATGTAATTTTGACTTAGACATTTATCTCTCACTTTTGGATTGTACAACTTAGACTAATTCCTTGCTTGATTTAAAAGACTATTTTTGTGCCTATATTTTTGAAGTGGTATATCTTTTGTGTTCCTAAATTACAATGTATTTTTCCAAAGTTCAAGCTTATGTTTGAATCCAAATGCCTAGTTTGAGTCAAAGTGTTTAAAATTTGTTAGATTAATTATCTTACCTTTTAGACCTAGTTTGTATCAAGTCTAAATTTTATGTTTTATTCACAAAATACCTATAAATTATCATTAATATTATACCTAGTGTGATTAAAATTATATTGATGTAGAGGTTATACCAAAACTATCACTTTATACCTTGGTAATAAATCCAATTCCATATACAATGGTTCTTAGACTCACTTTTCAAGCCATGTTATCAAGATTCATCTAGTTCTCTTCTATAATTTTCAATGCTTATGATATTTATCAATAGATATTTTATTACCCTCTCTTCCCACTCATCAAATCTACCAATAATTTTTAAGTTTCAAATCATCTTTACTTAAATTTGCACATTCTGCTTATAGTCCTTATAGCCCTATTATTGGGGTTATTAGCTTTATATAGCTCTGTGCCTTCATAAATTTGTAAAATAACACTTGATTTAAACACCATTTATCAATAAATATATAAGCATTCATTTTTAATTTCCAATTCTTTGTTTTGACCACTTTGTTTGGTGTCCTTATAGGTCATGGTTAAGGTCTATTAGACATGTTGTGCACCAATCTATACACAGGGTCCTTTAGTATCAAAAAAAATGTATAGAAGAAAAAAAAATATATAAAATATATTTAAACACCTTAAAACACATCTAATCACCAAGTTTTAGGAAATTTGGATGGTGGAAACAATTTTAATTTATGTTTTATCAAGAAACCCTAGATAGGGTTATACACAGGTAATAATGACCTGAGAGCACCAAATAATAGTTTGAATGAGTTATGAAAGGTTTAAAATAATGGTGATAAATAATTTAGGTATTTTTATCCCTCTTTAAAAGTATCTAAGCATTGTATTCTCGTATTCAATCCACTATGACTATTTTTTACCTTAAAATGGTTTGACTATGGAAAGAAAGATGCATACTACAGGTATGTATTCCTTTGAAAGCACATCAACATTTTAATACAAAAAAATAGGATTCAAATAAGTTAAATACCCATAAAAATAACTCACCACTATATTTCAAATCAATTTCAAATAGATTTTGATGATCCTTTGTCTCATAATATTGAATGCACAGTCTATGCAATAATGATATACTATGAACAACCTCAATGCATGACACAAGCTTTTCTCACTGGTTCCCAAAACTTATTTATTATTTATTAAAACATAAAATCCATAACCACATCAAAACAAAATTCAAATTCATTATGTATAATTACTAACATCATTCAATTAGCAATCTTGAAATTACACAGTCTATAGTACTAAATAACCAACAAGGGTTTGTGTCACCATATGTATGATCACCAATTTCTTTGATCACTATTCCTTGAAATATTTAATATTAAAATAATTTATAGAATAATTAAATAATGTTTAACATAATTAAAAATTTTCATTGATTATCTAATCTAAAAATATAGTCTATAAACAAGTAAAATACACAGGGATAGGGTGTGTACTATTGATTCATCTCAAAGACTTAGAAGTTATAAAGATAGATACTTGAAACACCATAGGAATAATAATATAAATTTACCTAAACATAATAATCACCACCATTTTATTCATATGAAGCTTTAGTTTAATACACAAATATTAACTTACACAGTCCTATATGATATTGGTAGACCTTCAATCTTTCCCAGTCTTGTCCACCCTATTTTCTCCATATCTCCCCTAATTTGAACCACAAAAAATATATCTTTAAAAATACCATATAATATATTTTAAAGCATGACTATAATTGTTTATTTATTCAATAAACCCATAACTATTCCTTGACACACATAGGGTCGTGGACACTATGACTGCCACCTCACAACTTGACTTGACATATATATGCATATCCATATTAAAGGACCCTTAAAGTGACCTTATAGGTCTATTAAAAAAATTTCAAGATTAAATAACACTAAAACCCACTTATACCACCTAAACACACTCTTAATACCTCATTACAAATTTGAAAATTTAAATTAGATAAAAGGTTGGAAAACTAGTTTTAAAATTGCACTCACAACATAGCTCTTAAGACACTTCCTAGACCATCTTTGAGAATTCTTAAGAAGCCCCTACATCATACTCCTAAGGGGAGAAAATAACTTCACCCACACATTATTCTTCATTCAAACTTTCATATAAGTGTGTGTGCTCTTTGTTGCCACACCTATGCCTCTACTTCCTCATCCATGTTAACCTTTGTTTTTTCTCTTGTTGCTTCTCTTACTACTACTTGTACATGTGCTCTTCTTATTTTTATTTCTTTCATGATCCTCTTCAATATTCATGGAATTTAGAATGAATTGACATTCTCTATCTGTTTCCTCCTCTAACAATGTTATTTTTGCCTTTTCATCAGGATACATGTTCCATGTCATACTATCTTCATTATTTGGTGACCATCCCAAGGCTTCATGCTTGATCATATCCTTGTTAAAAACATCCTCTACCCTATTTGCATACACTATGGTTGCTCCTTATTTAAATATATAATCAACCAACTCACTACTTTTCCTCTTCATTTCATGGACTATTATTTCAGTCTCATCTTCCTTTACTTGTTCAACTCTTTCCTCAAGCACTTCATGTGATTATTGCTTATTAATTGATCTAGTTAACTCTTCAAATAAACCTATTGTGTATTTATAAAAAAAATCATATTCATCTTTATAATATTCATCAAAAATTACATTATCTTCATTACCTATTGTTTGCTCCTCATATCTCCATTTTTCCTCATCAAATAATTCACCATCTTCAGGGTAACAAATCACCTCATCTTTAGTTTCACCTATACTTTTCCATTCATTAACATCTTCTTCTTTATGGACTGTTGTCCAATCAATGTCCTCATCCCAATCATGCTCTTCATTTTCCATTTCTTGACCTATAATCAACCATGACAAATTAATTTTAGTCTAAAAATTTTGATGCTCAATTACCTCTCTCTACTCTTCCATGGAAAATTATGTTACCATCTTCTTCAACTACCTCTCCATATATTCCTTTGTTTGTTGATTCTCTCTTTCTTATATTCTTTCTCTAAATCTACACTTGACTCTTTTCTTGTTCTTGATTCCACACTAAGAACTATACACATTCCATAACTACGATAACTCTCTTTCCATCCTTACCAATGCATCCTTCATTTCTTTTATCTCTATCTCCATCATTCTCTCACTGTGGCTTTCATGTTTAACCCTGTCTCTAAATTTTCTTTCTACTTTTCCTTTCATCTTCAACATGAGTACCTCATTTGGGTACATACTCTTCCTCCTTTGGCCTCACTTGGACCACTTTATTTTTGGTTCACATTTGGAACCTCTCTCTCTATTTCAAAACTCACTAGGGCCTTTCCAACTCTTGTCCTTCACACTTGGACTGCCTCCTCTTTATTAATCTCTATTTATGATCTTATCTCTTCTTTGAGCTTATTAATAGCTCTATTTTTTAGGTTTTTCCACCACACTATTAATTTATTTTCTTTCCTCACCTATCACATACCATTAGTCTTGCATTCAAACCAATAAACAAACCTAAAAATGGATCATACATTCCTTAATTTTCCCTCTTACTCTTTCTTTCAAAATATTACTTACTTTCTTCCTTGTAAATTCATGCAACTTGCCACATGTACAATGTAATCAACATGTATAAACCTATTCCTAGAGCATCTAGATGGATCTAATGCCAAATTGATGTAGATCTTATACCAAAAATCTCACTCTATACCTTGTTTCTAAATCCACTTCCTTATACAATGGTTCTTAGACTCACTTTTCAAGCCATGTTATCCAGATTCACCTATTTATATTTTATACTTTGCAATGCTTATGATATTGATCAATAGATGTTTCATTACCCTCTCTTCCCACTCATCAACTCTACCAAGACTTTCTAAGTTTCAATTCATCCTTTACTCAACTCTGTACATTTTGCTCATAGTCCTTGTAGCCCTACCATTAGGGTTATTAGCTTTGTATGGATTTGTACCTTCATAAATTTGACAACTTACACTTTATTCAAACACCCTTTATCAATCACTATTTATCCATGTTTTTTTAATTTATAAATCTATGTTTTGATCACTTTTTTGTGCCCTTATAGGTCATGATTAAGGCTTATTATACCTATTTTTCACTAATATATACATAGGGTCATTTAGTAGCACAAAAATGTATGGATTAACGAAAAAAATTATAAAATATATTGACCCACCTTAAAACACATCTAATCACTAAGTTTTAATAAATTCATATGGTGGAAACAATTTTAATTAATTTCCTTAACAAGAAACCCTAGAAAAGGTTATACATAGGTAGTAAGGACCCCAGAGCACTAAATAATAGTTTGAATGATTTACATAAGGTTTCAAATAATGATGAAAAATCCATTAGGTCTATTTATCCCCCTTTTAACATATCAAAGCATTGGATTCTCCTATTCAACCCACTATGAACATTTTTTAGCTCAAAATGGTTCGACTATGTAAAGAAAGATGCATGTTACATGTTTGTATTCCTCTGAAAGCACATAAAAACTATAATACACAAAACTAGGATTCAACTAAGTTCAAGAACCATATAAATAACTCACCAATATATGTTATATCAATTGTAAATAGATTTTGATGATCCTTTGTCAATTGATATTGAATACATAGTCTGTGCAATATTGATATGATATGAACAACCTCAATGCATGATACAAGATTTTCTCACCATTTCCCAAAACTTATCTATTATTTATTATAACATAAAATCCATAATAACATAAAAATAACCTTTAGATACATTATTCATAATTATAACATCATTCAATTACCAATCTTGAAATTACACATTCTGCAGTACTAAATAACTAGTAGGGGTCTATGTCACCAGACACATAAATTGCTTTGATCACTATTCCTTACAAAATTTTATCATAAAATACTTTATAAAATATTTTAAGACTGTTTAACATAATTAAAAAAATTTATTGATTGTCCAATCTACAAATATAGTCTACAAACAAGCATAATGCACAGGGATAGGGTTTGTACTATTGATTCATCTCAAAAATGTTGAAGTTAGAATCTAGATACTTGAAACACCATAGGAATAAGAATATACATTTACCTAAACACAAGAATAACCACCATTGTATTCATATGAATCTATAGTTCATTACACAAATATAGACTTACATAGTCCTATATGATCTTGGCAGACCTTCAATCTTTCTCATTCTTTTTTGCCCTATTTTCTATATATCTCCCCTAATTCAAAACACAAAACCTATATATTTATACATACCATCTAATCTCTTTTAAAACATGAATATAATTATTTCTTGATTCAAGAAACCTCTAACTATTCCTAGACCTACATAGGGTGGTGGACACTATGACTACCACCTCACAACTTAACTTGACATATGTATGCATATCCATCTTAAAGGACCCTTAAAGAGACCTTATAGGTCTATTACAACATTTTTAACATGACATAACATTAACACCTAGTTAGACCACCTAAACACACTCTTAATCCCTCATTACAAATTTGAAAATTTAAATTAGACAAAAGGTGAGAAAACTAGGTTTGAACTCAAATTAAAATTACACTCACAAAATGACTCTTAAGACACTTCTTGGACCATCTTTTAGCATTCCTAAGATGCCCCTACATCATCTAGATTTTGTATCATGTTCCCAAAAAACCTAGTACTTTACATTTTTACTTCCTAGACCTAGCATATTTTAAGTCTATCTCTTGTTTTATGTTTCCAAGAGTCTTAACATCTTACCTCTTTTTTTTAGACATAATTCGTTTGAGCCTTACTTTATACTCTGTTGCTAAAGACTTAACAAATTTTCTCATTTTTTAACCTAGATTAGAGTCATTTAAAACTCTTTATACTGAGTTTGGAATTTTGATTTATCCATTCGCTTGACCATTTTTGTGAGACATTTTACATTAGACCTTTTGGACTAAATTTATCATTGATCAAATTTCAGAGAATGGTTTCATTCCTAGACCAATGTTGCTTTCAAACCTAGACATAGACCTAGACCATTTTCATAGATCATGACCACCCTCTATGGGCTAATTTCCAATCCTAGCCATGTCAATTATCATATGTCATGATCTCCCTTCTTTGGGCCAATTAACGTACCAAGTTCTTCCTTTCAATGATAATGGTACTCAATCCCCTACCTATACCATTAATCCTCCTTCAGTCTCTATGAGCAACCAAACTCCATAGCACCCAAGGCTTATCATTTTAAGCCTTCATATTTTGGATTTCATTAGAAACCAAGCTTCACAATGCCATACCATTACCATTTTAGGCCCTCATCCTTTGTCCTACCATAGAAACCAAGCTAGGAAAAACCCTTACATTACCATTTTAGGCTCTCATTCTTTGGCTTGTGCTAGAAACCAAGCTCTACCATACCCAAGGATAACCATTGCAAGCCCTCATCATTTAACCTACATTAGTAACCAAGCTTCCCAACATCTATACATTACCATTCCAGGCCTTTCTCCTTTGGTGTGTGTTAGAAACCAAGCTTCAAAACACCCATATATTACCATTTTAGGCCCTCATCATTTAGCTTGCATTAGTAACCAAGCTTCACAACACCCTTAAATTACCATTCGACCCCTTTCCATTTAAGGTTACTCATTATTCTTAATAACAAGGTTGTGTAATTATGAATAGATGGGTAATAGTTACCATCTTAGATTAGAAACCAACCTATGTTGAGCCCATCATACATGAGCTTATTCACAAAGAGGTCATTATCCAACCATCAATAATTCTTAATCCATTTCCAACCTTCCCCCAGTTTAGAAAATTTATGTTGATCTTTGAGTGACAATAAATTTAATTAGTACCTCTCCAAGAGCCATCATTTAAAGACCAAGATGTATTCAAAACTTATATTTTACAACTAATTATTAACCAAGGCCAAGATAACCAACTAATTCATGATGTTTTTGTTGAAACACCTTTTTGTGATGAGTCAAATTGTGATGAAACCCTTTTGATCCTTTACCTATTATAAAAGAGTCTCACTCTAATAAACCAGTCTTTATGGAGCCACATCTTAATGATTATAACTACCTTTGGGAAAATCATTATCTTGATCATTTCCATGTTTTTAAAGAGCCTCCCTCTAAGAAGTCACTCTATGTGGAGTCATCTCTTGACCTTTTCCCTATCATTGAGGAGTCTCACTTTGACAAGCTAGTTTATGTGGAGTCATCCCTCGAGTTGTTACCTCTCTTTGAGGGTCTTAACCTAGAAAATATAATATATGTTGAACCCTTCTTAGATGAACCTATTATCTAAGAGCCCATTATTCCATCATAGGTTGTTACTTGTCTGCTACCAAACATTCAATAAGACATCATTGTAGTAGCATCCAAAATCAAAGAAGAATCAACATCAAAGTCAATTTTTATTTTTCAACTAATAATTTAGCATTAAAATTAAAATCAACGTTAGTCTCAACATTGGATTTAGAGTCCCTTGAGTCAGAATCAACTTCAAAATCAAAATACATTCATGGTTGTTAAAATATTGGTTATGCATGATTTGCAAATCAATTTGAATATATTTGTGAACCTTCCACAATTTTTTAGGATGATAACTTAAGCATATACATAATTTCTCCTACTATCTCCTATGAGGATTGTGTTTCCTCTTTCCATTACATTATCATTCCGCATGCCATTAATACCAACCAACCTAGCTATTATATTGGCATTCCACCTCTCAACATTATCAATTGGGACCAATAGAATCACACCTTGTTGAATTAAATCCATGTTGACATATTAGTTATAGAATATCATGGGTACCAAGACTAAATACATGTAAAATAAGAATAATCTCCTAGTGAAACCTTTTCATAGGTGCTAGGGGACAATCAAAGTCCAAACTTAGCATCTTCTATTGAAATCTTGTCTGAGGAGCTACATGACAATAAAAGTTAAAAGTCAAAATTAATTAGTAAAATATTATTAGAGGCACTGTGATACAATAAAGATAATTTTATTAGTGAAAATCTCTTTGAGGCACCAATAGCTAAGCACAAAAGTTGTTCACTACTTGATGAAGACATTATTAAAGATAACATCAATACAACTTCCAATCTATAGTATAATCATATAAATGATAGTTCAAATGAGTTATATAAGGTTTAAAATAATGTTGAGAACTCCCTTAGGTTTGTCTATCCCTCTTTCAACCTATCCAATCATTAGATTCTCCTATTCAATCCATTGTGACCATTTTTTAGCTCAAAATGGTTTGACTATGTAAAGAAAGATGCCTGTTATAGGTCTATATTCCTTTGAAAGAATATCAACATTGTACTATACAAAAATAAAATTCAAATAAGTTGAATAACCATTTAAATAACTCACCAATATATTTTAGATCAATTTCAAATAGATTTTGATGATTCTTTGTCTCATGATATTGAATGCACAGTCTATGCAATAATGATATACTATGAACAACCTCAATGCATGCTACATGATTTTCTCACTAGTTCCCAAAACTTTTCTATTATTTATTAATACATATAGTCCCTAACCACATCATAAAAACCTTTAGATGCATTATGCATAATTACTAACATCAGTCAATTACCAATCTTGAAATTACACAATCTGTAGTATTAAATAACCAACAGGGATCTGTGTCACCATATGTATGAACAGGAATTGATTTTATCGCTATTCCTTGAAAAGTTTGATCTTAAAATACTTTATAAAATCCTTACATAATGTTTAAAATAATTAACAAATTTCATTAATTGTCCAATTTGAAAATGTAGTCTGCAAACAAGCAGAATACAAAAGGATCGGGTTTGTACTATTGATTCATCTCAAAGACTTTGAAGTTAAAAATATAGATACTTGAGACACTAGAGGAATAATAATATATATTTACCTAAACATATTAATAACCACCATTATATTCATATCAATCTTTAGTTCATTACACAAATATAGCCTTACACAATCCTATATGATCTTCTTTGGTAGACCTTCAATCTTTCTCAATCTTGTCTGCCCTATTTTCTCCATATCTCCCCTAATTCAAACCACAAAACCTCTATCTTTATACATACAATCTAATCTCTTTTAAAACATGACTATAATTGTTTCTTGATTTAAGAAACCTCTAACAATTTCTAGACCCACGTAGGGTGGTGGATACTATGACTACCACCTCACAACTTGACTTGAATATGTATGCATATCCATCTTAAATGACCCTTTAAGAAATAATATAGGTCTATTAAAAAAATAAATATAGCTTAGTATTAACACCCATTGAGATCACCTAAACACACTCTTAATCCCTCATTACAAATTTAAAAATTCAAATTAGATAAAAGGAGAGAAAACTAGTTTTGAACTCAAATTCAAATTTGACTCACAACATGACTCTTAAGACACTTAATAGACCATCTTTGAGCATTCCTAAGATTCCCCTACATCATCTAAAGTTTGTGTCTTGTTCCCAAAAAACCTGTCACTTTACATTTTTAATTCTTAGACCTAGCGTGTTCCAAGTCTAGTTATTGTGTCATGTTTTCAAGAGTATTAGCATTTTACCTCTCTATTATAGACATGATTGTTTTGAGCCTAGCTTTGTGCCCTATTCCCAAAGACCTAACAAACTTTTTCATTTTTTAACATAGATTATAGTTTTTTGAAACACTTTCTACTGAGTTTAGCATTTTGAGTTATCCATTCACTTGACCATTTATGTGAGACATTTGACATTAGACCTTTTGGATCAAGTTTATGATTGATCAAATTTTGGAGAATGGTTCCATTCCTAGACTAATGTTAATTTCAAACCTAGACATAGACATAGACCATTTTCATAGACCAAGACCACCCTCTTTGGTCCAATTACCAATATTAACCATGCCAAATATCATATAACATGATCACCATTTTTTGGGCCAGTAATGTACCAAGTTCTTCATTTCAATGATAATGGTAGCCAATCCCCTACATATACCATTAATCCTCCTTCACTCTTCAAGAGAAATAAATATTCATAGTGCCCAAGACTTATCATTTTAGGCCCTCATCATTTGTCTTTCATTAGTAACCAAGCTTCACAATGACCTTCTATTACCATTATAGGCTCTCATCCTTTGTACTACTCTAGAAAACAAGCTATATAAATCCTTACATTACCATTCTAGGCCTTCATCCATTGGCTTCCACTGGGAACCAAGCTCCATAGCACCCAAGGATAAACATTATAAGCCCTCATCCTTTAGCCTACATTAGTAACCAAGCTTCACAACACCCATACATTACCATTTCAAGCCCTCCTCCTTTAGCTTGTGTTAGCAACCAAGGTTCAAAACACCCATACATGACCATTTTAGGCCCTCATCATTTATCTTGTATTAGTAACCAAACTTCATAACTCCCTTCAATTTCTATTCTATCCCCTTCCAAGTATGGTTGCTCATTATCCCAATAAGGTTTTGCAATTATCACTAGATGGATCATAGTTAGCATCCTAGAGTAGGAACCAAACTTTGTTGAGCCCATCATATATAAGCTTATTGACAAAGAGGTCATTATCTAACCATAGATAATTATTAATCCATTTCCAACCCTCCCCCACTTTATAAAATCCATGTTGATCATCGAGCCATAACAAAGCCAATTAGTTTCTCTCCTAGAGACATCATTCAAAGACCAAGATGTGTTCAAAAATTATATTTTACAACCAATTATAAACCAAGGCCAGTAGAACCAACTAATTCATGATGTTTTTGTTGAAACACCTATTTGTGATGAGTTAACTTATGATGAGACCCATTTTGATCCTTTACTTGTTATTGAGGAGTCTCATTCTAACAAACTAGTCTTTGTTGAGTCATGTCTTAATGATTATAACTACCTTTAGGCAAATTATTATCTTGATCATTGTCCTATTTCTAAAGATCCTCCCTTTGACAAGTGAGTATATATGGAGTTTTCTCTTGAACTTTTACCTCTCATTGAGGAGTCTCGCTTTGATAATCTTGTCTTTATAGAGTCACCACTCGAGTTGTTCCCTCTCTTTGAGGGGTTTAACCTAGACAAGCCAATCTATGTTGAACCCTTATTAGATGAACCTATTATAGAAGAGCCTATTATGCCATCACAGGTTGTTACTTGGCTATTACCAAACATTCAATAATACATCATTTTAGTAGCATCCATAATTAAAGAAGAATCAACATCAAAGTCAAGTTTTATTTTTTAACTGATATCAAATTTAGCATCAGAAGCAAAATCAACATCAGTCTCTACATCAAATTCAAAGTCCCTTGAGTTAGAATCAAGTTTAAAATTACAATACATTCATGGTTGTTATAATATTGGTTATGCATGCCTTATATATCAATTTGAATATAATTTTTATCCATCCAAATTTTTTGAGGATGATAACTTAAGCATCTACGCAAGTTCTAGTATCTTCAACAAGGATTGTGTTGCCTATTTCCATTACATTACCATTCCACATGCCATTAATGCTAATCAACCTATCCATTATATTAACATTCAACCTCTCAATAGTGTCGATTAGGACCAATGGAATCATACCTTATTAGATTGCAACCATGGTGACATATTAGTTATATAATATCAATAGGACCAAGACTATATACATGTAGAAGAAGAATAATCTCCTAGTGAAACCTTTTCAGAGGTGTTAGGGGATAATCAAAGTATAAAATCAGTATTTTCTAATGAAATATTGTTGGAGGATCTAGATGAAAAACAAACTCAAAATTTAACATTCCTTAATGAAACCTTATCAGAGGCACTATGGGATAATAGAGACAATTTTTTTGGTGAAAACCTCTTTGGTACTAGTAGCTGAGCACAATAGTTCTTCACTACTTCATGAAGATATTATTAAATATAACATAAATACAACTTATAGTCTATGTAATAATCATATGGTATCTACTCTTAGGCTTAAACAACATAAAAATATGGTGGTCCTATTGCGAGCATATTTAGAAGTCTTTAGCCCTGCCATAACCAAAATTATATCGAATCCAAAATCAACAACATCGTGTGTGACAAAAATTATCTTCATTTGTTTCCAAATCATTATACATTCCATTATAATCCATTTATTCATTCTAGACCCATATTTCATTGCCAAATCAGACCTATCAACCAATATTTATCTGTATTTACCATCCCTGCCCACACTTTCCTTTATAAAGGCTATGAAGACATCTTGTCTCAAAGTTTGGAGGAAATAAAATCAATAAATAACAAAGATCACAATAACATTATTGGAGTCTAAATTAGTAGTAGATTATTGATATACTAGCTATTTATAATGGGTGTGGGATATCAATTTACATTATTGACGACTATGATTGTATCATATGTTTATCAAGACATGCATCTCTAGATTAGTGGGAAAAACAAAATCATTTACTACAAATTTGCCTTACCTTGATGTTTGCCTTGCATTTTTCACCTTTTTTTATTCCATACCGTACCATTTCCCTTACCTTGTCACTTGGGGGAAACCCTCTTATCATTATATCCCTTTTATCATAACATCATATTGCCTTGCCCTTTGCCTCACCTTACCATTCTGCCATGCCTTCACTATTGACCAAATTTGTTTTTACCCTCCCTCCCAACCCATTTGGCCATGGTTCTAATCCATTAATTCTTTGGTCACCTTCAAATATGGGATTTAAATGAAGTTTTAGTAATTGATTCAGTATTCTAGATAGAGGCAATATATTAGACTAGTATGACAGTGGTTTGGCAGTTACATCCTTCATTTTTTATTCCATTTTATTATGATTTTTACTAATAATAACCACCTTTGGACAAATTAGTGGCTCACTCTATGTTACTAATTATAATCACCTTTGGGAAAATTAGTATCATTTACCTATGTCATTGTTTCTTAATTATAACCACCTATGTGAAAATTAGGAGTAACACCTTTACCATGAATTTTTGTATCACCTTGCCATTCTTATTACCATACTATTTCATTTGCCTAAATTTTGAGCTTACTGCCACCTAGTTAGATTCCTCATATGTAAGATGGAACTATAGTGAATTGGGGTCCTAATGGGACTATGTAGGTAGTGCTCAATTTACATTGAAGTCAACCTAGTCACCCTTTTCCAACTCTCTTGTTTTGTGATAAACCTAAACCAATGATCTTACCATTTTTTGAGTGGTATCTTGTAAATCTATAATGAGTTAATATACCCCAAAAATTCAAAAAATATTTAGAACATTTCAAAATCCTAAACATTAGAAAATCAACTTACCATCTCTTAGAGTGATATAAAGCCTCAAAATCCAAAAACATTTGTCCTATTTAAACCTATTCAATCATCCTTGATCCACCACACTAGTGCAAATTTATTTTTAGTTATAATCCATTCCACTACCATTGGGGGTTTGACCTTCCCTTTGAAGGAATCCTTGCTTGGGGGCACCACTATTTTATCATTCTATTGAGCCTTCATTCATAAATATTAACTTGTTTGATGAGAGGATTATTTATATTGCTTTTACATTCATTTTTTTTGTGTGTTTGTTTGCTTAGTTATTTGTTTGTTTATCTATTTATTTTCTTTCATTGTTTTTCCTTTACTTAGTCTATATATGTTTATTGGTTGATTCCTTACACATTATTCTTGAGTCTATCCATATTCATACGTCAACATTGTCATCATAGTTTTATCATTGGTGCATTATTTTTAATTATTTATTGGATCAAGATTTGGTCCTTATGCACATTATGGATAGGTCATCATGTTTTTTTATATAATGATGCATACCATCATGTACTACAACAAAAATTATATTGGGAAACATTACAAGTAATGGTGTTGTATAAACATTTCTTAGTTCATCTTGGCAAATCCTCCCACCCTCCTTGATGAAATCAAACCATTAAACATTCTAGTTATATCAATTCTAGTCAAGATAAGCATATCCACATTTTTAGTTATAATCAAATAATTCACATTATTCAATTATTATTCTTATATTCTATTCCTCATTCTATTTTCTCCCACTTCTAGGAGAACTACATTGGCATGAGGTCTATCTAATCTATGTAGACTACTCTTAGAAGATAATTGACGTATCTTGGGTTAGCCTGGCCACCTTCTTTCTTCCAATCATCTCTTTCATCACTTTGTGCATCTTCGTGTTCTTGGTTTTTTGGTTGGTTTTTTAGTCATTAGACCATTGCATCTACATTTGTGCTTGCTCATCTTTAATCTATGTAATAGGTTATATCCTTGAGTTATGCTTGATAATTTTCCCTACTGGGGCACAACCAGTAAAAACATTATTATTTATAGGTCATCTTAATGAATATAACTTCTTATGGTAAAATCATGATTTTAACTCATCTTCCCTATTGAGGCATGTGCTTGTGCCATTTATTATAACTAGCTTTGAAAAAAATAGTCTCAAACTTTGTTACTGATTATAACTACCTTTGGGAAAATCAATCCTCTTTAAATCAATACGTACAAGTATTATATTAATTAAATTAATCTCACCCATGAGTTAATTTCATTCTTCTTCATGCTTATTTTTGAGGGACCTTCCATTAATAATATGTGTTAGCCACTCCCTCGAGGGGGCATCATTATAGGCTTCCCAAACATTGTTTGGAGTTTCTTGTTCAATCAATATCTTATTTATTTCTTAACAAATTTTTCATTATTTGAGATAAAATTACTATCCCTATATCTTGAAATTCCTTCCCAAACAAGGGCAAACTATAGATGCTTTGTTCTGGTCACAACTAGCTTTTGACCAAACTTCAAACTGATTTCTACCAAATAGTGAAAATTAATCCTAGGAATCACTGAATGTTCCAATTTTGTCTGCATATGACTAATCATTAATCATAATCATGTTGAGGCATTCTTGTTTTGGGTAATCCAATATATGTAATAATAACCTCTCATGGATCCATTTCCAGTCACCTTACAACTTGACAACTAGTAGTTTTGCTTATGGACCTATTAAGCGGACCACTTGAATAATTCTTAAAAGAGATAAAATTCTAATCAAAATGAATCAACTAATTAAACTATAATAAATGTTTAGCTAAATTATCCATTTTTAATTAATGAATATCTAAAAATGGAAATTCAAAATTTAAAAATATCAAGCTTCTTCATCATTGCCTTTATGAGTTGTCAAGCTCTCTCAAAATATCTAAAATATCTAATTTGAGAGCTATTCATATTAATTGAAAATAATAATACATGACACCTTTTTAACTTAACTTGAGTTAGCCTCAACTCACTAGGGTTAGTTTGAACTCATTCCATGTTTATATTGTACCTTAACTCATCTTAGGTGAGAGTTAACTTTGGAGCCTATAAATACAATGCCTTACCTATTGATCAAAAATATTTTTAGTGTAATTGTATTATGCCAAAAATAAATCCAATTATCCTTTCATACTATTGTTACCATGCCAAATTCATAATCCAATTAGCCAAACTAAGGTGCCAAGGAGAGGTGGATCAAATGGAGCTTCATGGACAAATATTTATTGAAGCACAAAGTTGAGCAAGCCACTTAAACAAGCCATTTTAGAGATACAAGGAAGGTAAAAGGATGATTTTTTTTCCTAGTTGTGTTTTCATTCTATGCTTATCAACTATGCTTTACCTAGTATCTAGGCTAGAGGTGTTAGTGTTTATTGAGTTTTATTTGAGTTTATTTTCTTGACTAACACTATACTAATCTCCCCTCTATGGATTCCTTATTCAATTGTATAAGGATGTAATAAGATGTATTGTAAGTTATTAAATTGGTATTGGGATTTTTGATCATCTATAAAAGGAGATATATGTGATTCTTAGTTTGCAGGCCTAAATGCAAAGGCTAGAAACCTTGTTTTCACCATTTATTATTATTATTATTATTATTATTATTATTATTATTATTATTATTATTATTATTATTATTATTATTATTATTATTATTATTATTATTATTATTGTTTTTGTTGTTGTTATATATTAACTTAATATAAATATAAAAATAATTTACAAGAAAATATAGGCAGTATGAGAGCATGCCACATAGTCACACTAGGCAAATCCTATGAGACAAAAATAAAAGTATCACAAATAACTAGACAAAACATAGGAACAAGTCACATAATAAAATATAAATTTAATTTGTATGAGAAAGGCTAGAAGGTGGTGGATCCATATCATCTAGACCCCATCCTGTGCCTAGAAAGTCATTGCCATCTAGAATAAGCTCCTATATAGTAGCTTGAGTTATGTCCCTATTAACATCTTCTTATTGTATTCAAGTGGGTGAAATGGAAAGATAAATCTTGGGTAACTTTTCCATCATGTCCACTCAACCTCCAAGTGGTACCCCTAAATCATCTGGGCATAAAGGAGGAGAAAGAGCATCCCATCCATCCTACCTAGTAGGGGAAGGAGGTGACAACTTCTACCTTAGTTGATGCCCAAGAGGGGTTATGCATTGGTACAGGATATCATTATGAGAGGAGTGTTGGGAATGGCTATGATGATGCCCACCACAAGGTGACAAACCTACTCTATCCTCTAGTCTAGAATTTGTAGGGTAAAATTTTACTCTATGTTGCATTTTAGATTCTGAATCGAGCACTACAGTTTTGATTCCAGCAATACCTTGGTCATAGTAGAAAAATTGGAGCAGGGTGTGGGTTCATTCTCCATCAAGTATCAAGATGCAGTGGAGGCTGCCAAATGGCATCATTTGAACATGGGCCTTTCCTTCTCTTCTGACTCTTTGTTTCAATTTTGCGTTAGGTGTTGAGTTTGCATAGAAGCTGCCATGTGTCACTATCTGAAGCATGAAGCCAGCCAACTGGCATGTTCTGAGGCCCTTTTGTAACTCTCTAGAGAACAGTGGAATGTGCCACATATCCTAGTGGTAGTTAAGTGGAATGCACCACATGTCAGTGTCTGAGTCCTGTAGAGGCACCCATGTTTCATTCTACCCTTTTGACCAAGTAGCATAGAAAGTAGAAATCACTAGATGGCAGTTGCAAAGACCCTAAACTACTCTTTTTGACAAAGTAGTAGAAGTATCCATGTGTCAACTACTGAGAGACTTTATTTCAATACCTATATTTGATTCCTTCATTTAATGAATAAAGGTGTAATTTTGTTTTGCTAAAGTACTGAAGTGTAGCGGAGGCTGCCAAATGTCACTTTCTGAGTCCCCCTCTATCCTGTCCCTTGTGGAAGTGAAAAATGCCATGTAACTCATTCAAAGCCATGAAAGCCTCCACTTGTCATCATTTGAAGGAACCTAACCTGCATCCCAAATATTTCTACAAGCAGAGCTATAGGAAAAAGTGGAAAGCACCAAGCATCATTTTTTGGTGCCTTCTAAGTGATAAGATGATTTTGAGGTAATTGACTAAGTGTCCTCTTCCTTTTCAAAAGAGTAGGGTATTTTGTGTGTTCATTTCAAAATCAAGTTGGAGGGAAATTTAGTGAGAGTTATTTCTGGTAGATGGAGCAGTTCACTGGGGTTTTTCTTGGGCCTTGAAAACATTAAAGAGGACGTCTGTTTGTCCCCTAGGGGATTAAGGTGGAATAGCCAGTTGTGTAGCCTAGTAGGTGATGAAAGTTGAAATGTAGGCATGGAATGATGTATTTGAGGCATTGAATGTGCCAGATTTTAAAAATCATTTTGTCTGGGAGTCTAGGACTATAAAAGAGGAGGATTATAAAGGAAAAGGGGGGGAATTCTATAGTTTTTAGAGTTTTGACTAATAATATCATTTGTTTTTTCTCTATTTTCCTGAGTCAAAAGGTTAATATGACTGTGTGTGTTTCTGCATCTTTTGTATGACTAGAAGATTCAATAAGAAGGTTGAACACTATGCCCTTATTGATGTTATTTGTGTTAATTGCAAAGTAGTCCATGCTATAGATCTTTTAGTGTTGTGATTGGAAATGTCATTTGCTTTTGTCTCATTTTCTGGAGTCTAAAGTTTTACATAACTATGCGTGACTTTTGTGCCTCTTATGTGATTAGAGGATTCTCTTAAGAAGATAGAACACTATGCCTTTGTTAACAATTCTTGTATCTCAATAAAAAACTCCCCTATTGTGAGCCTCTATTTTTGTTATTCCAATCATTTACATTGATCATGTACCTGTCTACTCTTAAATGTAATTGAATCATATAATAGTCACTCTATGCTCAGGTTAGGATTAGGATTACTCTCAGGCACATTGCCATTGTTAGGTTTTAATTCTTGCATTTGCATTTTTGTTTAGTCTCCTATCCCTTTTCCCCAACACCTTTAAAATAGAAGAGACTAGCTTCTTTAAAACCTAGAGGTTGTTTCAAGCTACATTGTCCCATAGCTTGAAACTTCCCATTATTGATCGGCTAAGACCTGGCACAATTTTATGCTGTCAACAATTTTTGGCATGCCTGGTGGGACCAGTCTTGAAGTTTCTATCAAGACCGTATGAACCAGAGAGCTACAAGGACTCAAAGTTGTGGACCAGTCACCATATCATAATCTGCTACAAATCTAGGTGTTCTTTTGCCACCTCTGGTAGTTAGTCTAAGAAGAAGATCTAACCAATTACTACCAGTACCAAACATGGGAGCCAATGTCCCTCCAAGAAATTATGTGAGCTAGAACACTGGTAGCCCCTTGATCCTCCTAACACCACCACCTATTTGGGACCCTATTCTAGGAAATTCTCTAAAGGCTCTACCCAAATTCAGTGGGAAAGACTCAAAAACACCCATAGAACATCTTCAAGATGTATCTAACATATGTGCCATACATGGTTTCACAGAGCAAAATGTGGCCCTAAGATTGTTAGAAGCCTCATTCAAGGGGAAGGCTATACAATGGTATTGGTCTTTGACCCCAAATACCATTTGTACATGAGACCAGCTTGGAGACCTCTTTTTTGAAAGATTTATAGATAAGGGTGATAATTCTTCCCTATTACAATAATTGATCACTATCCAAAGTGGACCTCAAGAGGACATGACTGACTTCAATACCAGATTCTAGAAAACTTGGGACAGAATCCCTATTGTAGCTAAGCCACCCCCTGGTATGGCCATAGTATTCTATCTCAAAGCTTTAAACTCAAATATATCTGTTATGATTTAGTCACTAGGAGGACACACTTTGCCAGCAGCTTATGCCCTCACGGCCAGAGCTGAGAATCATTTGATTGATGCTGGAAAGCTACCTCCAAGACCTCCCATGCCTGTATTCCTAGAAATTACCTTGCCCTTAGCCCAAGAGGTTCCTAAGGCCGTAAAGCCACCTATGTCTATGTATGCTTACCCTTCACCATTTGTGAAGCAACCAGCCCCCACTCAGTCATCTGAGATAGACGATATCAAGAATATGCTAAGGACATTCTCCAACATGCTGATCAATATGAAGAGGTAGCATAATACTTTCCCTAAGCCTCCTTATCAAGGCTATCAAGGAAATAGGTTTGCATCCCAACCAAACCAATATCAAGGCAAACCAATCATCAACCAGTAAACCAATTAGTTGCAGTTCCCACACCCTCACAGGCCATTCCTCCCAACTCAAATAGGGAAATAGTTCCAAGCCAAAACAATTATGTGGATGATACTAATGCTTGGTGTTTCCCTTACAATGATGCTCACACACCTAGAGATTATCCTAAGGGTAATCTACAACAAAGGGTAGCTAAGTAGAGAAGAATGGATGGCTAATTTTCCAGTACTAGTAGCGGTCAAGCATATCAGTCTCCTGGCATGCAAAATTCAGTTCTAATGGCTCAGATGCAAGGAATGTCCTTGCAACAGGAGGAAGAGATAGCCCTAGAACACACTTTGTTCTCATGGGTTGAGGATGAAGAAATAGTCTTTTTAAATAAAGCATACACCTCCCAAAGGCCAGTAGTGCAATCTAACTACTATATCAAATCGAAGAGGAGAATGGTGGAGTACCTCGAGATTGCAAGCAGTCAAGCCAAGAATAATCCTCCATCTCAAGGGCGAAGGAATTTTATTGTTAGACAAGAAGTATCCCAACCAATACAAGATCAAGGGATCCCTATCCAGATTCAAGAAAAAACAAGGCATCCCTATTTCCAAAAAAATTAGCCTTCGGTACCGATCAATGTAGTGGACTAATTAAAGAGAACTCTAGTGCAAGTCTCTATATGGGATATCTTGGCAATTTTGGAGCAAAAGACATTATTGCAAGAGGCTCTAAAAGGGAAAGTAGTGCCTGAAGGTGTTGTTACCAAGGAAGGAACTACTGGAAAGGAAAAACTCAAAGATATGGTTCTTCCAACGATGACAACCTTCGTAAGCAATGCAACACAAGTAAGTAAATCCAAGCTACAGCCTTTCTATTTGACTCTAATAGTGGGAAAGAAACTTCTACATAATGCATTGATAGATTTAGGGGCTAGTACAATTGTGATGCCTAAGTAAATAGCTGATGCCTTCAAAATAAAGTATGAACCCCTTGCAAAAGGAGCTATGCAGCTAGATGACAAAATAGTGCAAACCATAGGGAGAATAAAACAACTCCCCCTGCAATTATTCACATGTCCCAACATAATTGTTAACCAAGATATTGTTGTCATAGATATACCTCCCATCTTTGGTTTATGTTTATCATGAGATTTCATAGCAGAAATAGGAGGGTATATGTCTCTTGACTGGTCCCATCTCATTCTGAGAACCAGATATGGTTCAAAAATGAAAATTCTCAGTGAACCACTATCCAAAGACCACATCACCAACAAACCAAAAACAAGATTAGAAGCAAATCATGCCATGATGAATAAAGAAGAAAGAATTTTTTTTGAAGAACTAGGAGATTGGACTGAGCATGATCAAGAAGAAGAAAATAGCCAATTGTTGGCTATGATGTGTAGTGACCCGTATTGGAACTGTGACTCTACTAGTTTGGGGATGTATGCCATTTTTGATGAGGATCAGGTGATCCCAAATGTTATAAGGAAAGAGGCACCTACTACTCAAGATTCTAAAGTCTGGACTTTAAATTTTGATGGGGCAAGAAGTAAACATGGTGTTGGAGTAAGAATTTGTCTTACTGCTCCAAATGGTGAAAATCTTGTAAGGACTATCCGATTCCAGTTTGCTTGCACTAACAATGATGTAGAGTATGAATCTTTAGTACATGGGCTCTTATTAGCCTAGAGAAAGGGAATATAAAACCTAAGAGTGAAAGGAGATTTAGAACTAGTAGTGAAGCAAATACGAAAAAAGGAAGCAACCAAGAATGTGAGAATGAGGTCCTACATGCATAGGATTTGGGATTTGATAGAAGATTTTGATGCCTTCACTATTGAAATCATTCCTAAAAGTCAAAACACTGAGGTTGATAAGATGGCTCAAATTGGCTCATAGTTTAACCCAATGACTGGCCTATTGGTTAACAATGAGTCAATACAAGTTATAGTGAGGCCAACCATCCCAAACAATGATAAAAATTGGGAAGTGTTTGAAAATGATGCTCAGCTAGTCTCTTTCTTACAGCAATCAGATGAGTTTGTAAATCAGTTGCAAACTAAAATTGAAGAGGCATATGGTGATCAGGTTATTCAATTAAGGACTAATAAGCTCCCCAAAGGATTGATCACGTTAGAAAATTTGTTTGACCCAGAAGATGTAAGCCTAGGAAAGAAAAGGTTCCAGGTAGATTAGGCTGACTATTCTGAGGTAGAGGTGAGTGATGAGAAGAGGCTAAAAGTTAAGAATTTTAAAACTTAAAAAGAGAAGGAAAAATTAGTCAAGTTGTGCCAAACGTATGATAGAGTCATAGCTTGGAGCTATGAAGACCATGGATACAATAGAGACATTATCCAGTAAACAATAGAGTTGACTGAGGGATCCAAGCCCATTAGATAGAAGCAAAGGCTAGTAAATCCAAGGATTGAGCCTCTAATGGTAGATGAGTTGTAGAAACTTTTAGACTCAAAAATAATATTTCTAATCAAGCACTCAACCTGGGTATCAAATCTAGTCCCAATTAGAAAAAATAATGGAGATGTAAGACTATGTGTAGACTTCAGAGATCTAAATAGAGAATCTCTGAAAGACCACTATCCCTTGCCCTCCATGGAACAAATTCTGCAAACTATGGTTGGATCAGAGAAGTTTTCTTTGCTTGATGGTTTATATGGGTATAATCAAATTTGGCTAGTAGAGGAAGACCAGTATAAAACTGCCTTCACCACCAAATGGGGGACATTTGCCTACGCGAAGATGCCATTGAGCTTAGCAAATGTAGGAGCCACCTTTAAATGGGTGATGGATATATCCTTCAGTGAACTTATAAACAAGGTCATCCTAATCTATTTGGATGACCTCACTATTTTCTCAAAAAATGTTGATGATCATTTTGATCATTTAGAGTCTGTCTTCAAGAAATGTCAAGATTTTGGGATATCTTTAAATCCCAAGAAGTGTATTTTTATTGTGCCTCAGGGTAAGCTATTGGGGCACATGGTATCCAAGGAAAGGGTTTCTATAGACCCTGAGAGGATCACATTTATAATAGACCTACCTCTCCCAGCGAATAAAAAGGCAGTCTAGTCCTTTTTGGGAAAGATCAAATTTTTCAGTAAATTCATATCTGATTTTGCGGGCTTGGTTAGGCCAATGACACTCTTGCTTAAAAAGGATCTAGTCTTCAAATGGACTATAGAAGAAAGGCAAGCTTTCAAGGGGTCAAGAAGGCTATCTCAGTAGCCCATATGCTTAAGAACCCAAATTTTTCCATGCCCTTCATAATGTATGTCTATGGAGGGGAGTCAAGTATTGCTACTATCCTAACTCAAAAGAATGATAGGCTAGAGGGGGAGCACCCAATAGCCTTTTTCTCAAGAACCCTCAGGGATTATGAGACCAGGTATAATTTTGTGGAAAGACAAGCGTATGCCATGGTGAAAGCCCTCAAAAAATTTAGGCATATGATATTAGGGAGCAAAATTTTGATACTCATGGCTCACCCAAGTGTTAGAGAATACATCATGGAGGGAGATATTATTGAGAAAAGAGCCAATTGGACCACTAAGATCCTTGAGTATGACATGGAGGTTAGACCACCAAGCTAGTCAAGGGAAGGGGTCTATGCCAATATATAACCCAAGAACTAGAAAAGATGTTACCTAAGGAAGCAGATTCAGAAGAAGAGCTGGAGACAGTGCTAAAGTTACAAGAAGTTGATCAGGAATCATGGGTCACAAGTAGGATTCAATTTATGAAAAATGGGATTTATCCGAGAGAAATCCATCGAAATAAGAGAAGATGCTACAGGATACAGGGAGTTCATTTTGTTTTAATTAAACAAGTCCTTTTCAGAAGAAGTTTTGATGAGAAATAGCTAAGATGCATAGAACAGGCTGAAGTCAAGAAGATACTACATGAAATGGATCATGGAGCATTAGGGGGAATTTCTCTGCAAAGACCACGGCCATAAAGATAAGTGAGGTAGGATATTTTTGGCCTACTTTATTCGTAGATTATTATCAGCTAGTTAGAAAATGTCAATCCTACCAGTATTATATAAGGATGCAGATGAACACAGCCATGCCACTAAGTCCTATAGTTGTGGATGAACCTTTTATTTCAATGGGGTCTTGACTTCATTTGGATGATAAATCTAGTGTCTAGCATGGGTCACAAATGGATATTAACTGCCATGGACTATTTCACCAGATGGATTGAGGCAGTCCCACTTAAAGAAGCAATAGAGAATGTGATCCTAGATTTTCTAGGGGGTATCACTACTCGCATTGGGGTGCCTCGTACCATCATTTCAAATAATGCTAAAGTATTCTTGGGGTCTAAAGTATCTAAATTTTTCCTAAGACATGGAATATATCTAAAAACTTCATCTAACTATTACCCTTAAGGTAATGGTCTAGCAGAATCCACCAACAAGAACTTGATAAGACTCATCAAAAGGATAAGGGCCAATCATCGCAAAGAGTGGTATAAAGTGCTTAATTTGGCACTATGGGCTGATAAAATCATGCCCAAGTAGGTGATCAAAATGTCTCCATATGAATTGGTGTATGGAAAGTCTACTGTGATTCCCCTAAGCTTGGAAATCCCTGCTCTCTAGCTGATCAAACAAATTGAGATTGAAGAAAATGGCCCCATGCAGGTCAGACTCATAGAACTTCTAGAAGTTTAGGAAAAGAGGAACCTATCCCATAATTCATTGATAAAGAACTAGGGAATGATTAAGAATTATTTTGATAAAAGGAATTCAAATCCTAATTTTGAAGTGGGCTCGACTGTTTTGAAATGGGACGTAAGGGCTGCTAAGCCAATTCAGCATACCAAATTTGAAGCACTATGGACTGGTCCATACAGAATTCGTGTGTGCAAGCAAGAGAATTCTTTTGAGCTAGAGTTGATGGAAGGGGAACCTGAAGAGATCCCTATAAATGGAATCTATTTGAAACATTTCAATTGACTTAGGTCTCTCATGTATCGTAGTTAAATAGTTTCCCTTTCCTGTATTATTGTTTTTGTTGTTTTCCCGCTTTACTTTTGAATATGTGTTTTAAACAAAGCATTTATCGATAGCTCTTTTGAAGCTATAATTTTCTTAATTTTGATTTAGCGAGAGGTGGAGTGTTATTTTCGAGCAAGCTCAAAATTCCTAAGGGTCGCTAGTAACTGTAGAGTAAAATTTTACTCTACATTGCATTTAAGATTCTCAATCAATTACTATAGTTTTGATTCTAGTAATACCTTGGTCATAGTCACAGAATTGGAGTAGGGCATGGGTTCATTCTCCATCAAGTATCGAGATGCAGCGGAGGCTACCAAATGGCATCATTTGAACATGGGCCTTTCCTTCTCTTCTGACTCTTTGTTTCAATTTTGTGTTATGTGTTGAGTTTGCACAAAATCCACCATGTGTTGCCATCTAAAGCATGAAGCTAGTCATCTGGCATCTTTCAAGGCCTTTTTGTAATTCTCCAAAAAATTGTAGAATGTGCCACGTATCCTAGTGGCAGTTAAGTGGAATGCACGACATGTCAGCATCTGCATCTCGTAGAGGCACCCATGTTTCATTCTACCCTTTTGACCAAGTAGCATAGAAAGTGAAAAGCACCAGATGGCAGTTGCAAAGACCCTAAACTACTCTTTTTGACAAAGTAGTGGAAGTCTCCACCTGTCAACTTTCGAGAGACTTTATTTCAATGCTTGGATCTGGTGCTTTCATTCAATGCATAAAGGCATCATTTTATTTTGGTGAAGTACTAAAGTGTAGTGGAGGCTGCCAAATGTCACTTTCTAAGTCCCCCTCTATCCTATCCCCTACAAAAGTGGAAAATGCCACGTAACTCCCTTGAATCCACTAAAGCCTCCATGTGTCATCATCTAGAGGAACCTAACCTGCATCTCAAATATTTCTACAAGAAGAGCTATAGGAAAAAGTGGAAAGCACCAAGTGTTATTTTCTGGTGCCTTCTAAGTGATAAGATGATTTCAAGGGAATTGACTAAGTGTCCTCTTCCTTTTCAAAAGAGCAGGGTATTCTGTGTGTTCATTTCAAAACCAAGTTGGAGGGCAATTCGGTGAGAGTTATTTCTAGTAGATGGAACAGTTTGTTGGGGTTTTTCTTTGGCCTTGCAAACATTAAAGAGGCTATCTATTTCTCCCCTAGGGGATTAAGGTGGAATAGATAGTTGTGCAGCATAGTAGGTGATGAAATTTGAAATTAAGGCGTGAAAGGATGTATTTGAGGCATTGAATGCACCAGATTTTAAAAATCATTTTGTCTGGGAGTCTGGGGCTATAAAAGAGGAGGATTATAAAGGAAAAAGGGGGGAATTTTATAGTTTTTAGACTTTTCAGAGTTTTTACCAATAATATCATTTGCTTTTGCTCTATTTTCTTGAGTCGAAAGGTTTATATGACTATGTGTGTTTTTGCATCTTTTGTATGACTGGAAGATTCAATAAAAAGGTTGAACACTATGCCCTTGTTGATGTTATTTGTGTCAATTGCAAAGTAGTCCATGTTGTAGATCTTTTAGTGTTGTGATTGGAAATGTTATTTGCTTTTGTCTCATTTTTTGGAGTCCAAAGTTTTACATAACTGTGCATGACTTCTATGCCTCTTATGTGATTGGAGGATTCTCTTCAGAAGATAGAACACTATGCCTTTATTAACAATTCCTATATCTCATCAAAAAACTCCCCTATTGTGAGCCTTTGTTTCTATTATTCCAATCATTTACATTAATCATGGACCTGTCTGATCTTAAATGTAATTGAATCATATTATAGTCACTCTGTGCTTAGGTTAGGATTAGGATTACTCTCAGGCACATCACCATAGTTAGGTTTTAATTCCTGCATTTGTGTTTCTATTTAGTCTCCTATCCCTTTTCCCTAACACCCTTAAAATAGAAGAGACCAGCTTCTTTAAAACCTAGAGGTTGTTTCAAGCCGCATTGTCCCACAACTTGAAACTTCCCATTGTTGATTGGCTAAGACCTAGCACAATTTTATGCCGTCAACAAAATCCTTGGGTGGAGATGGAAGAACCTGAGCCATTACACAAGGAGCATCTATCCTATGGCAGAGGATATCCTAAAGGTGCCCAAGCTCTATAATCACTTTATTGGATTGAACATGAATCTATAAAATAACATTGGATATGATATAGGACTTGTTTAAATCAAAAACATTACAATTAGTAGAAGCATTATTAAACACATAATTATTTCTTTCTTTCCAAATATAGAAGATAATATCCACTCTAAATGTATGCTAGACTTATGTGTATTTGAAGGTCATCAAGGGTTTAAATCCAAAGAGGATGTGCTACCAAAGGAAAAATTTGGGTTGGGAAGCCCTGAAGAGATTACATTCAAGCATAATTGCAGTTTTTGAATGAAACCACTATAAGCCACCCAGGTTGGATATTTCACCACTGAAACAAATAGATCTTAGATGGTTTTCATCCTGGGATAAGCTTAAATATGAACAAAGTTCAAACTCACAAATGGGGGTGGGGGGTGATTTAATAATAATTAGCATGCATTTTACAATGGAGATCCAAGTATATATAGAATTTACATAAAAGAGGCAAAAAAGAGAGAGAGAATGAGGAGACAGAGAAACTTGGCACCATAAAATAGTGACTTATGTGAAGAGTTGCCTTAGGATGAAAGTTAGTAAAAAATATAAAGATAAATTATCCACCCTCCTCTGTTTTTGTCTCCATTGTCCACATGCTTACAAAAAAATACCTCACTCATACATGTGAGAGAAAATTTGGAATAGTGCAATCCTGTCATCCTCTTCTATGTGACCCCAAAGATTCCAAGATAAGATATAATCAAGTTTGACCCATTTTAAAAGGCCTTCCCATATTAAACAATATTCCAATGAGTGTGGCACCCATACTATTCCTCCTTGTCTTATTCAAGCATGTGAATTATATAAGATAAAGAAACTTGTCTTTTGGTCTCTCACTTCTTCACGAGCAAAATATACCCTTGTGGGTCATGCCACATCATCCCAAAGTCTCCTCACTTATTTCATCATCAATTGCATCACCTACCACATCACCATGAATAGTGATAGTGAATAATAATTCATGAATAGTTACAATGAATAGTAACCTTTTAATAATTACCCCATACTAATGTTCCCTGACATCACCTAAATTAGACTATTTGAACCAAATAGACTAACAGTCTTCTTCACATGTCTTATTGTAAATAAGGGTATATTACATTTATTTAGCATTTCATGGCACTCCCAAACTCATTTATTAAAAGGGTTTCACTTGTGAGGGAATCCAATCCATGGTATAAAACATTGAAGTACTTTGATATGAATTCCAATCGTAGCTTGACTCCTAACTAATTTAAACAAATGAATCTATAACATAAATATAAAAAATACAATGCTTTCCTATAAACTTAATGTTGACCTAAATCATGGTGTTGGATTTATATCTTCAAATATACCACATGGCCATAAATTTATCTATCCAAAATTTAATATTAAATAACCAACCAACGAGATTTACTTTATCATATAGTATTTCATTTTTCACAATAAAATTAGGGAAGACAAGGTATCCATTGTATAATTAAGTTTTTTTAGGATGATTTTATTAAGTTTTTTTTGGTTCCCTAAAAATTGTTTGAAGATCAATTGTGGGATAAAATAGGCTTCTATATTTTGAATATATTCATGAAGAAATCATGCAGATAGTTGTTGATAAATCTTGAGGAATTGATTGGTTTCCTTATGAATTATATCAAATTCTTTGTGAATTTCATTCAACATTCCTTTTGAAATCTGATTAACCAAGGTAATATTAAATTGGTTAACAATCTATAAGATTTGGATTTCATAAGTAGTTGGCATCCTATTACTTTGCTTAATATTTCCTATAAGATTATTTATAAGTCTATTACTCTCATGATTAGATCTCTTCTTCCCATCATTTTTTCCCATGAGTAGACAAGGTTCACATGTGATAGATACATATTTAACAAGGAATGGAATGGGTATAATGGTCTTATCAAATTGATCTATTTATGAAGATTAATTTTGAGAAAGCTTGTGAAATAATTGAATGGACATTCATTTTTGCCAAGATTCAAGCCTTAACATTTGGCCCTAGGTTTTTTTTTCATAGTTCAAATGCTTTTTAAATATGCATCCATTGGCATTTCCATTAATGGGGTTCAATATGACTGTTTAATCTCTTGTATTATATCCAACAACGTTTTCTACTTGATCCCTTCCTCTATATGTGTCTTGATTATTCTACTAACTACTATCTTATTACTCTTATAAAGGTACGGCCAAAGGTATATTTATTTGTAACACACAATATCAAAAGGTTAATGGTCACTTTGCTAATGATTGTTTCCTTTCATTAGTTTAAGAGGAGCAATTGATATATAGTGTGATGGAACATCTTAAGGTGTTTTGTTTGGACTCTAGGTCCTCCATAAACTAGACAATAACCCAATACTACATAAATTATATCTCACCTTTGCATATTTTGTTATTTTAGTACAATTGGAATTGGATTAAAGATGTAGAATTTTATTAATTTTTTGGCATCCCTTTTTTCTTTCAAGCTTATCCCTCTGATTTGAGGTAGTATGCGATGCAAAGGGTGTAAAATAAAATTTATTACAAGATATTTAAACTACTTTGGTGAGTAGGAAAATTCCATATTATTTATAAGGTTCTAGATGCCATTAATGTTTATTAGTTTATATAGAGATCCTTCTGAAGGTTCTTATTATAAGTGAGAAAATAATTAGAGAATTGTTTTGTGGGATAACTCTAACTGCAGTCATAGGTTTCATCAAGAAGCTTGGGATATCTATTGCAAGTAAATATCCATAGGAGGGCCATGTATTTTATATATTTTTATCTAAGGACATGTATTGTGTTATAAATGGATCATCCATGCCTTGGATGGTAATGATAACTATGAAATCCTTCATATGAATTTCATCACTCAGGGTAGTCCCATGGGCAAAGGAGCATGAAAGGGATTGAATCTTAAAACTATGTTGATCACTTACATCATTGACACTATTGTGTGTAAGTTTGTGTCTAACAGTAACTGTAAGTCATGGTAGATATTGAAATTTCATTTGGTTTGGGATGGTGATGAGTTCTAGTATAAGACTTATCTTAATTCTCAGTCTCTATGGTGGTCTCTAGTTATAACTTATATTGAATTCCCCTTTTCCCTTATGACTTGAAGTAAATTTATTCATATTTTAAAAAATAGAAACAAATTGATCTTGAACCTATTTTGTAATAATACCAAAGACTAGATAGTTTGGCATATCTATGCCCTAGTTTTAGTTAGTGAATGATAAATATTTCAACATAGAAACTTATAATGCCATACTTGATATCCATCTCCACAAGATTGGTATGAAAAATCTTTCTAGAGTTTTGATTGATTACAAGTGTCCTATTGAGACCCTGTCCCACCATTACAAACCCTGATTAGGTTATTAAATCCTCTCTCTCTCTATTATATTCCTATAGAAACTCTCAATTCCAAAAGGATAATTAAATCCACTTATTATTTTTTGGATAATAAGTTATTTCCACCCTTACCACTACTGTATTGAGTTAGATAACCTACAAAGGTCCAATTTATGTAGACAACTCAAAGGAGGATAGTGAGTTTTCATAAATAACTAGTACTAAATGGTGCATTACATCAAATATTTATGCAGGACTCATAAGATCCATTATTTTCTCCATCACAATCTCAAGTAGTGTTACAACCTACTTTTTATTTTCAAAAATGAACACAAGCACATTCTCGTATTATTAATTATACTCCACTAGTAATATGGTAGATATAATTATGTAACATACAATGGTCATATTGTTGATGGTGACTATTATTGTTATGTCACATCATCATATAACTTATTTATATTTTGAAATAAAATACACATGATACTACTTGATCATGATGTGTAAAATTAGCCACATTTGAGATAGTACATATATGCGAGATTCTAATTGATGGTTTCATTAGTTAGCATTGCATAACATTCTAAATAGTCAAAATAAAAATACAAATATAATATTCAAAAATTAATGAACTAAAACCTATGCATGACATGTATTGTATTTTTACATGATTTGTTTATGCTTTATCAAGTATAATACATTACATATCTAGTTTTTTTAAAAATAAAATTCATAATGTACATGAGTGAGACTCAGTACATACATTCCACTTTTAATATGGACACACACACAGATGCAAGATTTTTTTTAAATTAAATTTGAAAAAAATAATAGTTCTTCAATTTATTAAAAATATCAATTAAATAATAAAAAATATGCACATTATGGATAGGTCATCATGTTGTTTCATATCATGATGCATACCATCATGTACTACAACAAAAATTATATTGTAAAATATTAGAAGTAATGGTGTCATATAAACTTTTCTTGGTTCACCTTGGTAAATCCTCCCACCCTCCTTGATGAAATCAAACCATTGAACATTCTAGTTATATCTATTATATTCAAGATAAACATATCCACATTTTTGGGTAAAATCAAATAATTCACATTGTTCAATTATTATTCTTATATTTTATTCCTGATTCTATTTTCTCCCACTTCTAGGAGAACTACATTGGCATGAGGTCTATATAGTCTTTGTAGACTACTCTTGGATAATTGTTGTATCTTGGGTCAGCCTGACCACCTTCTTTCTTTCCAATCATCTCTTTCATCACTTTGTGCATCTTTGTGTGCTTAGTTTTTTTTGGTTTTTTTAGTCATTAGACTATTGCATCTACATTTGTGCTCACTCATATTTAATCTATGTAATAGGTTATATCCTTGAATTATGCTTGATAATTTTCCCTACTGGGGCATAAACAAAAAACATTATTCTTTCTAGGTCATCTTAATGATTATAACTTCCTATCGTAAAATCATTATTTTAACTCATCTTCCCTTTTGAGGCATGTGCTTGTGCCATTTATTATAAATACCTTTCAAAAAATTAGTCTCAAACTTTATTACTGATTATAACTACCTTTGGGAAAATCAATCCTCTTTAAATCAATACGTACAAGTATTATCTCAATTAAATTAATCTCACCCATGGGTTAATTTCATTGTTCTTCATGATTATTTTTGACGGACCTTCCATTAATAATATATGTCAACCACTCCCTCGAGGGGACATCATTATAAGCTTCCCAAACATTGTTTGGAGTTTCTTGTTCAATTAATACCTTATTTATTTCTTAACAACTTTTTCATTATTTGAGATAAAAATTACTATCCCTATATCTTGAAATTCCTTCCCAAACAAGGGCAAACTGTAGATGCCCGATTCTGGTCACAACTAGCTTTTGACCAAACTTCAAACTGATTTCTACCAATTAATCTTAGGAATCACTGAATGTTCCAATTTTTTCTGCACACCATTAATCAGTATTAATAATCATGTTGAGGCATCCTTATTTTGGGTAATCCATAATATGTAATAATAACCTCTCATAGATTGATCTCCAGTCACCTTGTGACTAGACAACTGGTAGTTTTGCTTATGGACCTATTAAGCGGGGAACTTGAATAATTCTTAAAAGAGATAAAATTCTAATCAAAATGAATCAACTAATTAAACTATACTAAATTCTTAGATAAATTATCTATTTTTAATTAATGAATATCTAAAAATGGAAATTCAAAATTCAAAAATATCAAGCTTCTTCATCATTTCCTTTATGAGTTGTCAAGCTCTCTCAAAATATCTCAAATATCTAATTTGAGAGCCATGCATATTAATTGAAAATCATAATTACATGACACCTTTTTAAATTAACTCAAGTTAGCCTCAACTAACCTATGGTTAGTTTTAAATCATTCCATGTTTAAACACTACCTTAACTCATCTTGGGTGAGAGTTAACTTTGGAGGCTATAAATACAATTCCTTACCTATTGATCAAAAAGCTTTTTTAGTGTAATTGTATTATGCCAAAAATAAATCCAATAATCCTTTCATACTATTGTTACCATGCCAAATTAATAATCCAACCAGCCAAACTAAGGTGCCAAGGAGAGGTGGATCAAATGGAGCTTGATGGATAAAGATTTATTGAAGCACAAAGTTGAGCAAGCCACTTAAACAAGCCATTTTAGAGATACAAGGAAGGTAAAAGGATGATTTTTTTTTCTAGTTGTGTTTTCATTCTATGCTTATCACTTATGCTTTCCCTAGTATCTAGGCTAGAGGTGTTAGTGTTTAGTGTGTTTTATTTGAGTTTATTTTCTTGACTAACATTATGCTAATCTCCCCTCTATGGATTCCTTTATCACATGTATAAGGTTGTAATAAGATGTACTATAAGTTATTAAATTAGTTTTGGGATTTTTGATCATTTATAACAGGAGATATAGGTGATTCTTAATCTTCAGGCCTAAGTATAAAGGCTAAAAACCTTGTTTTCACCATTTATTATTATTATTATTATTGTTATTGTTATTATTGTATATATATATATATATATATATATATATATATATATATATATATATATATATATATATATATATATATGTATATGTATATGTATATGTATATATATATATATGTATATGTATATATATATATGTATATGTATATGTATATATATATATATATATATATATATATGTATGTATATATATATATATATGTATGTATATATATATATGTATGTATATATATATATGTATGTATATATATATATATATGTGTATGTATATATATATATATGTGTGTGTGTGTGTGTGTATATGTATATATATATATATATATATATATATATATATATGTATGTATATGTATATGTATGTATATGTATATGTATATGTATATGTATATGTATATGTATATGTATATGTATATGTATATATATATGTATATATATATGTATATATATATATATATATATATATATATATATATATATATATATATATATATATATATATATATATATATATATGTATATGTATATGTATATATGTATATGTATATATATATATATATATATATATATATATATATATATATATATATATATATATATATATATATATATATAAACTTAATATAAATATAAAAATAATTTACAACAAAATATAGGTGGTATGAGAGCATGCCACATAGTCACACTAGGCAAAGCCTATGAGACACAAATAAAAGTATCACAAATAACTAGATAAAACCTAAGAACAAGTCAAATAATAAAATATAAATTTAATTTGTAAGAGAAAGGCTTAAAGGAGGTCGATCCATATCATCTAGACCCCATCTTGGTACTAGAAAGTCATTGCCATCTAGAATAGGCTCCTAGCTAGTAGCTTGAGTTATGTCCCTGTTAGCATCTTCTTCTTGTATCCAAGTGGGTGAAATGGAAAGATAAATCTTGGGTAGCTTTTCCATCATATCCAATCAACCTCCAAGTGGTACCCCACAATCATCTAGGCATAGAGGAGGAGAAAGAGCATCCCATCCATCCTACCTAGTAGGGGAAGGAGGTAATGACTTATACCTTAATTGATGCCCAAGAGGGGTCATGCATTTGTATAGGCTATCATTGTGAGAGCATTTTTGGGAATGGCTATGATGATGCCCACCACAAGGTGACAGACCTACTCTATCCTCTAGTCTGGAATCCTTGGGTGGAGATGGTAGAACCTGAGCCATTACACAAGGAACATCTCTCCTATGGGAGAGGATATCCTAAAGGTGCCCAAGCTCTATAATCACTTTATTAGATTGAACTTGAATCTATAAAATAACATTGGATATGATATAGGAATTATTTAAATCAAAAACATTACAATCAGTAGAAGCATTATTAAACACATAATTATTTCTTTCCTTCCAAAGCTAGAAGAGAATGTCCACTCTAAAAGTATGCTACACTTATGTGTATTTGAAGGTCATCATGGGTTTAAATCCAAGGAGTATGTGCTACCAAAGGAAAAATCTGGGTTGGAAAGCCTTGAAGAGATTACATTGAAGCATAATTACAATTTTTGAATGAAACCACCATATTCCAACCAAGTTGGATATTTTACCACTGAAAATAATAGATCTTAGAGGGTTCTCATCCTGAGGATAAGCTTAAGTATGAACCAATTTCAAACTCACAAATTGGGGTGGGGGGATGGGGGATGATTTAATAGTAATCATCATGCATTTTACAATGGAGATCCAAGTATATATAGAATTTACATAAAAGAGGCAAAGAAGAGAGAGAGAATGACGAGAGAGAAACTTGGCACCATAAAATAGTGACTTATGTGAAGAGTTGTCTTAGGATGAAAGTTAGTAAAAAATATAAAGATAAATTACCCACCCTCCTTTGTTTTTATTCTCTGTCGTTCACATGCTTCCAAAAAAATACCTCAATCACACATGTGGGAGAAAATTTGGAATAGTGCAATCTTATCATCCTCTTCTATGTTACCTCAAAGATTACTAGATAAGATATAATCAAGTTTGACCCATTTTAAAAGGCCTTCCAATATTAAACAGTATTCCAATAAGCATGGCACACATACTATTCCTCCTTGTCTTATTCAAGCAGGTGATTTCTGAAAGATAAAGAAACTTGTCTTTTGGTCTCCCACTTCTTCATGACCATAATATACCCTTGTGGGTCATGCCACATCTTCCCAAAGTCTCCTCACTTATTTCATCATCAGTTGAATCACCTACCACATCACCTGAATAGTGATAGTGGATAGTAAGCTTTTAATAATTATCCCATACTAATGTTGCCTGAAATCACCCAAATTAGACTATTTGAACCAAATAGGCTAATAGTCTTTGTCAAAAGTATTATTGTAAATAATGGTAAATGACATTTATATAGCATTTCATGGCACTCCCAAACTCATTTATTATAAGGGTTTCACTTGTGTGGGAATCCAATCCATGGTATAAAACATTGAAGTACTTTGATATGAATTCCAATCATAGCTCGACTCCTAACTAACTAATTATTAAACAAATGAATCTCTAACATAAATATTAAAAATATAATGCTTTCCTATAAACTTAATGTTGACATAAATTATGATGTTGGATTTACATCTTGAAATATGCCACATGGCCATAAATTTATCTATCCAAAATTTAATATTAAATAACCAACCAATGAGATTTACTTTATCATATAGTATTTCATTTTTCACAATAAAATTAGGGAAGACAAGGTATCCATTGTATAATTAAGTTTTTTTAGGATGATTTTATTAAGTTTTTTTTGGTTCCCTAAAAATTGTTTGAAGATCAGTTGTGGCATAAAATAGGCTTCTATATTTTGAATATATTCATGAAGAAATCATGCAGATAGTTGTTGATAAATCTTGAGGAATTGATCGGTTTCCTTATGAATTATATCAAATTCTTTGTGAATTTCATTCAACATTCCTTTTGAAAACTGATTAACCAAGGTAATATTAAATTGGTTAACAATCTATAAGATTTGGATTTCATAAGTAGTTGGCATCCTATTACTTTGCTTAATATTTCCCATAAGATTATTTATAAGTCTATTACTCTTATGATTAGATCTCTTCTTCCCATAATTTTTTCCCATGAGTAGACAAGGTTCACATGTGATAGATACATATTTAACAAGGAATGGAATGGGTACAATGGTCTTATCAAATTGATCTATTTATGAAGATTAATTTTGAGAAAGCTTGTGAAATAATTGAATGGACTTTCATTTTTGCCAAGATTCAAGCATAAAATTTGGCCCTAGGTTTTTTTTTAATCATAGTTCAAATGCTTTTTAAATATGCATCCATTGGCATTTCCATTAATGGGGTTCAATATGACTGTTTAATCTCTTGTATTATATCCAACAATGTTTTCTACTTGATCCCTTCCTCTATATGTGTCTTGATTATTCTACTAACTACTATCTTATTACTCTTATAAAGGTATGGTCAAAGGTATATTTATTTGTAACACCCAATATCAAAAGGTTAATGGACACTTTGCTAATGATTGTTTCCTTTCATTAGTTCAAGAGGAGCAATTGATATATAGTGTGATGGAATATCTTAAGGTGTTTTGTTTGGACTCTAGGTCCTCTAGAAACTAGAAAATAACCCAATATTACATAAATTATATCTCACTTTTACATATTTTGTTATTTTAGTACAATTGGAATTGGATTAAAGATGTAGAATTTTATTAATTTTTTGGCATCCCTTTTTTCTTTCAAGCCTATCCCTCTGATTTGAGGTAGTATGTGATGCAAAGGGTGTAAAATAAAATTTATTACAAGATATTTAAACTACTTTGGTGAGTAGGAAAATTCCATATTACTTATAAGGTTCTAGATGTCATTAATTTTTATTAGTTTCTTTAGAGATCCTTCTGAAGGTTCTTATTATAAGTGGGAAAATAATTAGAGAATTGTTTTGTGCGATAACTCTAACTGCAGTCACAGGTTTCATCAAGAAGCTTGGGATATCTATTGCAAGTAAATATCCATAGGAGGGCCATGTATTTTATATATTTTTATCTAAGGACATGTATTGTGTTATAAATGGACCATGCATGCCTTGGATGGTAATGATAACTATGAAATCCTTCATATGAATTTCATCACTCAGGGTAGTCCCATGGGTAAAGGAGCATGAAAGGGATTGAATCTTAAAACTATGTTGATCACTTACATCATTGACACTATTGTGTGTAAGTTTGTGTCTAACAGTATCTATAAGTCATGGTAGATATTGAAATTTCATTTGGTTTGGGATGGTGACAAGCTTTAGTATAAGACTTATCTTAATTCTCAGTCTCTATGGTGGTCTCTAGTTATAACTTATATTCAATTCCCCTTTTCCCTTATGACTTGAAATAAATTTATTCGTATTTTAAAAAATAGAATCAAATTGATCTTGAACCTATTTTGTAATAATACCAAAGACTAGATAGTTTGGCATATCTATGCCCTAGTTTTAGTTAGTGAATGATAAATATTTCAGCATAGAAACTTAGAATGCCATACTTGATATCCATCTCCACAAGATTGGTATGAAAATTCTTTCTAGAGTTTTGATTGATTATAAGTGTCCTATTGAGACCCCGTCCCATGATTACAAACCCTGATTAAGTTATTAAATCCTCTCTCTCTCTTCTATATTCCTATAGAAACTCTCAATTCTAAAAGGATAATTAAATCCACTTATTATTTTTTGGATAATAAGTTATTTACACCCTTACCACTACTGTAGTGAGTTAGATAACCTACAAAGGTCCAATTTATGTAGACAACTTAGAGGAGGATAGTGAATTTTCATCAATAACTAGTACTAAAAGGTGCATTACATCAAATATTTATGCAGGACTCATAAGATCCATTATTTTCTCCATCACAATCTCAACTAGTGTTACAACCTACATTTCATTTTCAAAAATGAACACAAGCACATTCTCATATTATTAATTATACTCCACTAGTAATATGGTAGATATAATTATGTAACATACAATGGTCATATTGTTGATGGTGACTATTATGGTTATGTCACATCATCATATAATTTATTTATATTTTGAAATCAAATACACATGATACTACTTGATCATGATGTGTAAAATTAGCCACATTTGAGATAGTACATATATGCGAGCTTCCAATTGATGGTTTCATTAGTTAGCATTGCATAACATTCTAAATAGTCAAAATAAAAATACAAATATAATATTCAAAATTTAATAAACTAAAACCTATGCATGACATGTATTGTATTTTTACATGATTTGTTTATGCTTTATCATGTATAATACATTACATATCTAATTTTTTTTAAAATAAAATTCATAATGTACATGAGTGAGATTCAGGACATACATGCCACTTATAATATGGACACATAGATGCAAGATATTTCTTAAATCAAATTTGAATAAATTAATAGTTCTTCAATTTATTAAAAATATCAATTAAATAATAAAAAATATGTCTAGAAATAGATGTTAGTAATTATAAAATCAAATCCATCAACTTGTAAAATCAAAGAGAAGAAGTTGATAAATGATACATGGTGTGGTATGGTATCTTTGAAATTTTCAACAATCTATTAAACAATTATAAATTAGTCATAAATAATATTTTATAAATAATGCCTCAAAAGTAATTTATAAATTATAAGGATCTAGTTATAAATAATTATATTAATCATAAATTAATACCTTAAAATTCAAATAAAGACAATTAATAAAATTTTACTGACAATAAAATGTAATAAATTTTTAATAAATAAATATATGAATCATAAACTAATATATCAAAATATAAACAAATATAATTAATAAATTGTTGTTCACAATCAAACATACAAATAATTATTGAATTTAATATATTTTAGAATACGCATTTGATATAAACATAATAAGAAGTAGTCATCATCATCTATTTTATACTATTATATAGCTTTAAACATCTAAATTTATATAATTATAAAACTATCTAAATTCTCAACAAAATTGAGTTCAAAAAGTCTAACGAGGGTGGCATGCCCTAAGTCCCTGTCAGACTTTATATATTTTGCCTTTGTTTGTTGTTTAGTTTTAGAATTATTATGGCATTATGATCATTGAAATTTTTTAAAAACTAGTTTTATATTACATATATGTATGTAGGAAGAAGAAATAACTAATCTATTAATCCAATGAGAATGATACACATGTAAACATATACATACCTCCATTTTAGATTCTGGAGATGGAGATGGAGATGAACCTCCCTGAGATTCAATAGGACTCGACATTAGCATCATATATTTTTAGTAAGACTAAACATATGTGAAATCAATGAAATCTATGCAGGCATCAAACTTATGGAAAAATCTCTTCAAGCATTAAGCTAGCTGAAATCAATGATCGTGAAATCATAGGTGACACCAAGGATGACGAGATATCTAGAGCAGAACATATGGGTACAGTTGCATAAGGTGTCAAAGTGGTTATAAACATAGGATTCACTTAAGAGAGAAGATAATGGGACTTATGGAGATAGAGTTTAAGAAATAGGGGACATTGCTAGAGGTTTTAATAGTGGACTAGATGTTATTGAAGGTGGGAATTTAGTGGGGGCCAAAGAAGGCATAGATGTTAGACGATTTGAAGCTATAGACATTCCTCTAAGGATTTGTCTTGTCTGCTTGGCTCCACCAGTGTGATTCAAAGCAAACCATTCCCAAGAAAACTACATAGTGTAGAAGGAGACACCTGACTCAGATGAATGGGAAAAGAAAAAATCAATTTTTATCCACTATAAAAGCTTTCAAGAAACAAATTCCACTATAGCAAATTCGTACCATGAACAAACTTATTTATAAGAAGTAATTGAACTCCTTTACAAAAATCTTTAATTTTTTGAAAAATTGAATTGTAAATTAAATTGGTTTTTATCATTAAAATTTTCTTATATTTTATTTGCATCACTATCTTACCTATTTTTCATTGTCTAAGTTTAACAACTATCTCCATATTTATACAAAAATATTTATCATTTATTACCAATTTTAAAATATTTTTATTATTATTATTTGTTATTAATTTCATGTTATATTTGATTAAATATATTACATTTTGTTGCTAAAACCATTTAACCATTCTACGAGTAAGTTCTCCCTACCATCAATCCTATAATTGAGTGGGTAGTATGACGTATTCAATTAAGCAAAACACAATTATTAAATCGATTAGTGGGAAGAGGTAATTTTTCTCACCATGTTATGCCAAACATGATTTTCTATATAACTACAAACATAGTTTTGATTGGCCCACGACACCCACACCTTCTCCACAAAAACCAAATAATTCAACGGTGACGTATCTGCAACGTCAAAAACGACCAACCTTTTAGCTATTCCAAAAAATCATGCATGTTCATAATAAATGTATTAAATAAGTAAAGCACGAGGCTTCACAGATCAATATTTACAATCTACACTGTAACCAATAATTATGATAGAAGTCACACAGGTACACTTTTTATAATTAAAAAACTTTGTTGAAAACACGAAAAAAAATGCATTCCATATAGTAAGCTCATGTAGATCATCACATAATTTACATTATAGAGAAATTTATCAACTAAAAAAAAGGCCTCTTAATCACAAACATAGAATGATAAGAGTAGTGGCACCCCTGAACGAATGCCTGATCAGGACATCTAAGCATGACAACAACAACTATCTTAATGTAGTATATAATTTAAATTTCAAGCAATTATTAGAGGTTTACATTTATAATTAAGAAAATAAAGATAAAAAGAAGAATATGTAATATATATTAAATTTTTTATATGAACAACATAAATAATTGTATAAATAATTATTTAATTATTTTTAAAATATTTTAAAAATTTATCATTATATATATCATTTGTAGACATTTTAAAATGGCACTTGTGTATTTATTAGATGTTAAATTGTAATATCAGAGGGATCATGTGTGTTTGTTAGTTATATGTTTAAATCATGTTTTTATTGCCACATTTGTGTTGCTTTGTTTGTTATTTTTGTGTCCCATCCATCGTTATCTCCCATCCTCTCTTACATTAACTATGTTAGTATTCTACAAGTGAATATCAACCTTATTTCTCATGGCGTTTCACTTCCTTCACTCTCAAGGACATTTACAAATGAAAGATACAGAATGTAAATAAAAAGAGTATATATATTGAAGTTTAGTTTCATTATTATAGAGATTACATACACAATCACACTATCCCTTCCCTTGAAGACCATTAAGAATAATTCTTCAATTCAATGAGTACGTTATAATGAAGATACATCACTCAACAACTTTTTAGATATGCTCTTTCACTCTCTTGGCTCCTATATGATCCCTCTCTGTACAACTTTACTTTTGAGCAGCAATCTCTTCTTCCAAAATTCATTTATCTTCTTATGATATGATTTGAATCATCACAAGTAATTTTTCAAATTTCCTTAAAAAAATACCATAAAATATTATTAAATTGACACTAACATCCTATCACATACTTTTATCTAATTTTGTTTCAAAATGTCATGTGTTCCTTATCTAGTATTTTAGATTTCATCTTTCAAATGGAGGCCAAACTTTTGGTGGGTATTGACTACTAATTACAAAATTTTCCAACCGCTTTATATCCACCACCCAAAAAAAGCTTTAGATTCAAATCTATTGTTGTTACATCCCATCCCACCGCTAATGGAAAGTACTTATCATTAAAAATTAGTTCAAAATATTATTGGTTCGGGATCACTAAAATTTTAATTCTAATAATTGATTCGATTTGTGGCTGCAGTATTTTTCATTTTGAATCTTTAATTACCAGACATCTATCCACTGAAAATATATGTTAATGTTTACTATTTATGCATTTTGATCAAATCTTATGATTTTACTAGATGCATTATTTTTGTGTTAGTTTATTTTTTATACCCTTTTCTTATCGGAGGTGGATGTAAGACAATATTTGTATTATCCATCGCAAATGAGTCTTGAGGGAGAGATTCATGAGGAAGAAGGTGTAAAATCATGATTATTGGGAGAAGGTAAAGAAATTTGAAAACAAATACACACACATACACATTATTTTGTCCAATTGAGTATTTTCTTGAATTTGTGTGATTTTAATTTGATTTGCATTGTCAATTTTTGTATATTATATGTCATGTCCATTTCATTATTGATATGGTATTTTTATTAGTTCTTATTATTATGAGTGGCCTTTGAGTAACCATTTTGTTTTAATATATGTTGATAATAATGTTTAAGCATTTATAAGCTTGATTGAAATGATTTGGTATTATTGTAGTCCCACTATTTTATTTACCATTTGGTAACCTATTGTCTTGACCTTGATTGATATATCACTGTTAAGGTAAGGAATAAATATATATGGTGTTTCATCACTGTCTATTTTCAAATAATTATATAAATAATTCCAAAGAAACTTTGAGGGATTCATATATTGAATTTAGAGTTTATGACCTAATAATAAAAAATTAAACCATTTTAGCTAGTAGACATGACTCTCGTGCATATTTGCTTTATACATTTGTGCATATCCTATTAAGCTTATCTTATTTTTCACCTTGTCCTATCTCTCATCACCCCTCTAGTCTTAATCACATCCTAGATTAGTCTCATCAACATAGCACTAGTCGTAACCCCATCTTTTACATATCTTAATCCAGTCTTGGCATCCCTCCATCATATCTTATCATGGTCTAACCTCACACTCTTCAATTAGACATAGCATTAATTTTCACTAGTGTCATCTTTATTACTAAAAATGATCATGTGGCTAGAGTAAATAAGTTATGTCATACCAAATTCACATTTAACTCTTTGGCATACAAGGACTCTCTCTCTCTCTCTCTCTCTCTCTCTCTCTCTCTCTCTCTCTCTCTCTCTCTCTCTCTCTCTCTCTCTCTCTCTCTCTCTCTCTCTCTCTCTCTCTCTCTCTCTCTCTCTCTCTCTCTCTCAGGATGCTTACAATCCCATATCAATGCCTCATATGCTCTTCACATGTTTTGATAAATATCATAATAACATTAAAGAAAATTTAAAAAAAAATTGAGAAGTTATTTGATGAATAACTTGTTCATGCAAGACTAAAAGTGGTAGGGCTATTGGTTAGACCAAATGGCATGACCAAGAACTCATAGTGGCCAAAATGACACCTGGAAGTAGTCCTCTCCACATCCTCCTCATGAACTCGTATCTAGTGAAACTAAACCTCAAATCAATATTAGAGAAGTAGCATCTACAATGTATCTCATCTATCATCAAAATGTTCCATGTACCATGTTTTGTTATTCATATCCCTATAATCTATACATATACACATAGTCCCATAGTTGTTATTCACCAACACGATTGAATATGCAAATGTTCTCTTACTAGACTTGATGTGTCAAATGTCAATCAAGTCCTTGATGGCCTTCTCTATCTCATATTTACACCTCTTAGGATGCCTATAAGGAGTGGTGATAATGATTTTGGAACCCCCCTCCAACTCAATGACATGATCATGCCTCACTCAGGAGGTATGATACCAAAAATCTTGTTGTCCTTAGATAACAAAGTCTATACCTCTAGAGGTTAAATCTTATTCTAATTCTCTATAATGGTTGGTATAATGATGTTTTTCACTTCCCACTCTACCTAGTCATGTATGATAAGTATCTCCATTATTTTGAAAGAGACAATTTGTAGTTTACCATTTTGCACGCCTTTGAGAACAAACCTCATACCAACAACTTAAAATTTAATCTCCATGGTATAAAAGTTCATATAGGACTTTCCAATAAACCACAACCACTACATTTGAAGGACTGCATCTATGTCTCCTATGTTTACCACATAAAAATCATATTTGAGCTCATAATCTCCTAGTTAAATGCTCAAGTTAGGAATATTCTTGGTGCTTGTGAGGGTGAATATATATGGTAACATCACCTTGAAACAATTAAATTCTTCCATTTTAATTCCCCTTCTATCTACATTTCTTTCATCAATGAAATTATGTGTAGGATTTGTGTCTATAAAAGTGAATATCCATTATCCAAATAATACTACCCCAATACCAAAACAAATAAATCTTTGAAAGTTATAGAGTTGGGAAAGTGTGCCCCCACCTTCCTACTCCTCTAACTTATCTGAAGAGCTCTCTTTCATATGATCTTCCAAATCAGATTATGGATCTAATTTTTCAATAATAGATTCATTTGCTAAATAGTACTCAATTTGATTGACTTTGGACATAGGTGAGCACTTGTGGTCTAGAACCCATGGGTCCTTACAAGTGAAACATAATTTATTACACTTTATTTCATTAAGTTTATTTGAATTCAACCTTATGGGATCCTTCTTACACTAATTTGAATATTTGTGGATGTGCTTCTTACCCTTGTTTTATTGGAAGCATTTTGATAGTGATTTTATTCTAGAGATAGAGGACTCCATGTGTCTTGACTATTTAATTGCTTCCTCTAATATAGATGGACTAAGAGCCTTAATCAAACCTCTCAATGGGTCGGAGAGATGATAAAAATAAAATGATCAATCTCCTTTCTAAAATGTTAGTCACCAGTAATGAAAATATTTAGAAATTATAAATTTAAGCGTCTACATAACTCCATTATTTCAATTATGCCAAGTCCATGAAGTGAAAATAAAGATCTCTATTAAGATAAAAATAAGTGTTAAGATTTTTCACCTAAGATTTATCAGTGATAATTATAGCAGCATCAATGTATGAAATAGATTGATTCCCCACCTTTCTCTATAAATCATTATTCTATGGTATTCCACCCACACCTTTATGGGATCTATGCCATTATGTAAAATCTAAATAGTCATTAAATGGCATTGTTGACTGGAAACCTACATCAAATATCTACCAATAATTCCAAACATGAGCATGTTGTGACATAGAACCCTATTTTGATTTATTTGTTTTCTATTTAGGGTTTGCATGTGATGTTTGCATTTCACAAAATTGAAAAATAAAAGTATATAATATTTGTATCAATACCCACATGAATATATCATTGATAACTCAATATTATGGAATACCTATAAATTGCAAATTAGTTGTTGATATCGTATAGAGCTTGGATTGTAGTATATGTAAGGAATTAACAATACCTAGGTGGGTGAATCACTCTAATAAAAATATTATAGCATACATAAATGGTTAAAATAGTTTAAAATGATAAAACAAGCGTACCCATTTATTACAATTACAGAGGACTGATAATGGAATTCTAAACAATAAACTTTATCACTGAAACCACTCCAAAATGGCTCCAAAAATGCAACCTTCAACTCTACAATAATAAGTTATTTCTTCCTCAAATATTTATTCCAATAATACCAAATATTTACACATTAAATTATTGTTTACAACAAGAAACTCTAATCAATGAAGCTTCAACACATACATGAAATGGATATGTTAGTAATCAATGTTGGAGGGTCTTTTAC